>JAAEAF010000441.1:0-279122 GCA_011037195.1 Triatoma infestans
AGGGGTGCAGTGACCCAGGATACTTGTAGGCAACCCTGCAAGGGGAAAGGATCAGGATGGGTTGGGAGAGCCAGAGGCTGATTGCATCCCGAAGGGTGGGCGATGGAGGCGCCACAGACCAACGCCAAAGTAGGAGTCTCCTTACTAGGCTGTGAATAAGGAATCTCCCCTCGTTGTCTCTATAAGCAAGTAGTTCGGAAAATGCATCTAGATTTTAATGTCCGCTCAAGGACTAGAACATATCTTATTAAAAGATACGTCTTGTCCAGTGCAAGGTCTCCTTTTTAGTTGCCTTCTACAACAGCAGGGAATATCGTAGGCTTATTCTAACCCGGGACCTACACTTGGAACCGATGATGGACAGTGTAGTCTGTAACGAGAGAACACTTCCGGAAGCCGGCAGTGCACTGAAAAGGTTCCGAGCGCAAATGACCATAGATGTTGACGCGCCTTAAATTAAAAAAAAAAATTGTGTGTGCGTGTGTATTTGTGTGTCACACTTCCGTTAAACCAATTATTCTTCTACTTTGGAATTCCATCAATACTTCTATCTTATATTAATATGAGATAGGTGTGATAGTACCGTACATTACATTGAAGTGGTACTTTTGGGGAAAGCTTGTCGCTACTCTTTCGCACAAAAAAAATCAATTTTTCCAGATAAATGTTTCAAATAAGCGAGTTTTCGAGAAAATTGCGATAAACTTGAAAAAAAAAACTAAAGTTATATTTCCGGTTGATGGATTTTGCCTGAAACCGGTTTCACACAAAGGAAGTTCATATTCATAATTCATATCCATGACCAATAAATAACATCGTAACTATGCGCTAATTGAACAAAGATCTTTTGACTAAATTACAAAACTCTGGATAGCCACCAAATTATCCCAGTATTAAATTCTCAAATTAACAGTTTATCCTCAACAAATGTTACATTAATTGTTTTTTATTGTTTGAATTGTTTAGAATTTCCCGAATGTAAACAGCTTTACATACTATATATAAATATAGTTTCCAAATGGGAATCCGGAAATGTTAATTAACAATAGAGTACTTTACACTAGACCTTGTTTTACAATGGATAACCTCTGTGGAGGTATTTATTAACTGTTTGTATTATTTTTGTCTATTTTACTGTGATTTCTGTCGACTATAAAACTACGCATGCAGTTTCAAGGACAATTAATTTTTACAGTATTGAAATAAAATATTGTCATCGAATTAAGTTAATAGGATTAACTATTATTTGAATGAATGTAATGTGTTTATTAATTGAAAATAAATTACATAACACTTCTGTAAAACAAATAATTACAACTCATAGACATGGAATATATCCGTCTGTCGAGGTCTGTGTTATCAATTACTTTATGAAGAATACAATAAAAAAAAAAGAAATAATAATAATAAAGAAATACATAAAAACAAATTGTCTATAAATAAGCTGTACAATCGATACAAGTTAACATATTAACAGTATTATAATAAAAATAAAATGAAATAAAAGAAAAATTAAAATAACTAAAAAATAATCTTTATAATAATGATTGTTTGCGAAAAACTAAGGCATGTTGCACAAGTTTAACTGTTACCAGTTTACTCCTCTCAGTAAGTCAAGCACTTCCTCCTTGGTACATGAGTCCTTGCCTAACCAGCGTACCCTTAATTCTTTCAATCCCTGACATGTACCAATAAAGTGCAAGGTATCCTCTTTTTGTTCAAAATTGCACAGAGGACATACGTATATCAGTACCCTCCTGCTTCCACGGTTTGCAATTCAAATTTAATAGTTTAGCCCTGCACTTAAATATTATACTCATAGCTCGTCCGTCAAACTCATTGTTTATATATGGGGTATACATACTAAGAGCGCAGAGTTCTGAATATAGACTGAATCTCGACTCTAAACATCTTTTAAAAATAAATTGTTGCGCTGACTCTTCTACAAACTGTCTAACGGTTCTTAATTCTTTCCGTAGCTCAGTAACATTAGAAACATCTATTTGGGTGCCATAACTTTGCCCCAAAATAAGCAAAGTGGACTTTTAGCGTATGGGAATAGATTGAATTAATACCCGCCAGAATATAGTTGGGGGCATATTTCGTTTAAATTTCTCATACAACCGTTTTAATTTCTCAAGTTGGTCGTACGGCTCGAAACCCCAAGCTTGGCTGCCATAACTTATTATCGCTTGAGACACCGATTTATATACCTCCAATTTGGTTGAATAAGGAATATCCTTTTTCATCATAAATCCGTGCCAAGCTGCATTCAAACCAAACTTCGCCTGACTCACCCTCTCCGAGAAGTGGCGGCCAAGAGATAGTCTGGGGGGTAACAATTACCCCCAATATTTGTACTCCTTCACCACTTCAACAAGTTCACCTCCTAGCCTCCATTTCGAAAAACTATAATTTTCGATTTGGCAAGATTTATGTTCAAATTCCACGCGTGGCAATACTTTTCCAAATTATTCATCATTCTCTGCAGTTTTACTGGGGAGGGTGCCAAAATGACAACGTCATCCGCATACAAGAGACATCTTATATTGACACCCCCGATCTCTATGCCTTCTCGAATATTATCATGTAAGTCGTTTAGGAATAATGCGAATAAAAGAGGACTTAACAAACACCCCTGTCTTAAACCAACAGAAGTATCAAAGAAATCTGTCAACCCTTCTTTATGGAACACGGTAACTCTTGTATTAGTATATAAACTTTTAAATACTGTCATGAATTTGCGAGATAAGCCCAGGTTAAATAATTTGAAGAATAATGCCTTCCTATCAATGCAATCAAATGCTGCTTTGAAGTCTATAAAAAAAAAGCATACAATTTTTGACGCTTTTTCGACAGGATAACTTTAACAATACTAAATAATGTAAAGATATGGTCAGCTGTCGAATAACCGGGGCGGAATCCAGCTTGATACTCATTAAGAATGTTGTTTAAATTTACCCAATTCCATAGACGGTTCAATATAATTCCCGTGAATAATTTAGATACCACGTTAATAAAGGATATCCCTCTAAAATTGTCCACCAATTGAGCATCTCCTTTCTTATAGAGGGGGTATAAAACAGACTCAGAGAAACTTTTAGGTACCATACCGATATCGAAAAAATAGTTAAAAATACTTAATAGTTGACCCAAAACACAATTCGGCGAATTTTTTAAAAATTCGTAAAGCACAGAATCAAGTCCAGGGGCTTTATTATTATTGCCTCTACTTAGCACGAATTCGAGCTCCCCTAAAGTGATACTTTTATCCAGTTCGATGTCTGACCAACCGGGCTTGGCATAATGCATTAATGGGGGCCGATAACTGGGGGTTCAGCAATAGATTAAAAATAGTTTTTGAATTGTTCACCGCTTATGTTATACTCTTTATTAAAATTTTTGCATTTAAATTGCTTTATTAGATTCCAGAAATCTTTAACATCATTTATTTTTTTCAATTTATCTCTAACTGACTGATAATATTCTTTACGTTTAATTTGCAAAGTTCCTTATACTCATGATTCGCCTTAAGATACATCTGTTTAGTATATATATTATTTCGTTTTCTAAAAATATTTAAGAAACTGTAGGACCTATTACGGTATTTCTGACATTCACCGTCAAACCAGTGCTGTTTACCAATTTTTTTATTTTTATTCGCCTGCTTCCCATAAAACGCACAATCCACAATATTATTTAGTAATACAGCTAATTTTGTTTCGTAATCATTAAATTGTTCGAAATCGATACATTTTAATTTATTCTCTATTTTTGCCTGAAAATATAAACCATCCTGGGGGGACCCAATACAATCTATGAAGCTGAGGTTGGAGGGATCTACTTATATTAGCATTATTGAACATAATTTCAATAGTCACTTCAATTGGCACATGTTGTATATAAATCTTAGGAAGAACTTTAAAATTTTTTATCATATTTAAAAGTGGAGCAAAGGCACAGCAAATATCAATAACGGAGTTGCCGCTCTTCGAGATGTACGTAAATTCACCGGAAAAAAATCATCAGCTGTACGGCCATTTAATATAACCAATTCGGAGTCATCACACATCTCTAAAAATGCAACTCCTCTACTGTTCAAGACCTTATCCTTTGACTGTCAGCTAAAATTTGCAATACATTTCTCTTGAGCCACACAATCCCGAATAACCTGCCTTTCCGCTATCCTTACGTTCATATCCCCTAATAGAACACATTTTTCATCTAATATGGAAAATAAATTACTTAATTTCACAAAATCACAATCCCAAGTGCAATAATTTAGGTAAACGGGAATTATATAGAATTTATCGTTGTCAATTCTCCAATTATCCATTTGAACAAATTTACAATTCACATTTTGAAGTAAACTAGTATTAATCCCCAACAGTATACCCCCGCTAGCACGCCCTTTCATTTTTGTTTTAATTGCTCCTATCCAATTTAAATGAAATTCATTAAAAAAAAAATTTTCAAATTTACAACATTCCTCTTTAAGTAAAAAAGTTTCGTAAAGTGCTATTATATCGTATTCTTTAATAAAATTAAAAAAATTGTTACAAATCATTTTACTAGCAAGGCCAGCAATATTAAATGAAAGAATTTTTAAATCAAAATTTACCTTATTTTGTTTTGTTGACCTGACCAGACAGTGTTATATCATTTAGAATTATTTTGTAACTATTATTTAAAAGGTATTAATAAATATACAGATTTTTTTTTTTATAGGCCAAATTTGTTTACATGAGTTAACAATTGAAATGGCGTAAAACTATTTCTACATTATGTGCAATTTTTCAGACATTTAACGTGATAATTTCAATTGTACCATTAAAAATTGGCGAGAAATGCATGTGAGAAGGAATGTAAATTGAGAGTTAAAATGGCGAAACAGATAAAAAATCTTGTAAAAAAAAAAAAAGAAAACACTTTTATACGAGACTTTTCGATTTTATTGTGATTTTAATTGCTAAATTTTGTTTGCAAAATTGCAATATTATTGTGACGCTTACTTAGATTGCCTTATATATAAATAAATCTTGTTATGAATAATACTTGTTTTCCTAGGTATGTATAGCCGTTTCCTGTCACAATACCATATTTTACAAAGCTTTATAAGTACACTTATTAAATTTAAACTTAAGAAAATTGTTATAAATCTTTTCGAGGAAATCCCCCCCAAAAATGGAACCTTACATTATACTTTTTTTTTATCTTTATTCATGCTACAATCAGCGCTAAAGCGCTATAAGCAACAATCATACAAAGAACATAAATACAAAGTGAGTGGTGAAGCTACCCAATGGTAACACTCCAAAACTATACAAAATCTCTATTGACTCTCTTCAATTAAGAGGAGATCACGAGGCCGTTGTTGTCTTTTAAGACGTCTAGGAGGGTTAACGAGGAAGTGTTCGGGAAGACAGTGTTGAACTTAAAGATTTGTGTGAGTCTGTAGGTTAATATGGTATTTCCTGTAACGGGTTTGGGCGACTTGAGCAATGAACGGTATATTAAGATCAGTGTATATGGTTCGGTTGAAGACGTAAAAAGGAGCGTTTACAATGTTACGGAGGATTCTGGATTGTAGGGATTGGAGTCTTTTAGAGATTTGAGCGTTTGGTTGAACCCCATAGTTCGATCCTATATGCCCAGATAGGCTTTAAAATAGAGATGTATAAATTAGTCTTTTGTTGTCTATGGACAGTTTAAATCTGTTGTCTAATAGTCTTTTAAGTTGTCGAAAGCGTCTGTTTAGTTCTATTCTTTTAAATCGTGTATGAGGATTACAGTTAAGTCTTCGGTCTAAGGAAAGCCCAAGATAGCGAGCAAAGTTGACTACTGGTAAGGGAATTAAGTTGTAGTATACCGGGGAAAGAGTATAGTGACGTAGAGTGAAGGTAATCTTTTGGGACTTATTATCATTAAGTTTAATGACGATCCATTTTTTGAACCAATTTTCTAGGGAGGAGAGATGGGTTTGTAGATTTCGATGGGCTGTTACAGGATCATTATTGGAAGGCAGGATAGTAGTATCATATGCATAGGTGGGAGAAGGATGGTATCAGGATCTGTTGGGATGTCTGCAGTGTATACTGAGTAAAGGATAGGACCCAGAATGCTGCTTTGCTGCACTCCAGCTTCGGTATGATTGAAAGGAGAGAAAGATGATCCGATCTGTACTTGAAAATACCTGTCGGATAAGAAGGATTTTAGGAGGTTGGAAGCATTCCTTAAGTTTCCAGAGCAGCCGGGGTGTCATATTCGATCGAAGGCCTGCTTCACATCGAGGAAAGCCCAGAACAATACTCCTTCTTCTCAAGGGAGGATGCAATGGTGTCTACAACGCGGTGAGTTTGTTGTACGGTAGAATGGTGGCGTCTAAATTCAAACTGATGGTCTGGGATAACTACATTATACTGAAGTGGCACTTTAGTAGAAAGCTTAACGCTGCAGCTCCCCCCAAAAGACCTTCAAAAATCAGTCCTTAACACCATCTCGGAATTAAGTTACTAGTGTAAAATTATTGTTAATCTTTTGTTTGCATTGAAATTATTATTATTATTATTATTAATGCATAAAAATAGCTAACTACGCAGTATTCCGCCAGCGACATTTCCTGCCATATATAAGAGAAGATGAAAAATAAATGATTTTTTTTTAAAAGTCATTTTTTGTCGTGATTAATTCTATGATTAAATGGCTCAGAGAATGGGACTCTTATGGCTATCATTAGTTTAATTAGTTACCCATTATAATCTTCCAAAAAATAAAAAAAACAGTACTACGGTGAATATTATTTCACCTTGAAACTACATTAGCATAAAAAGTACTGATGCAGCCATCGTTCTTTTGGTTGTTTTAGCATTAAGCTTAATAATTAAAATGAAATCACTTTTGAAAAATATGAATATAATTGCTTTAATTTTTGACATTCTCTTGTAATGGAATCAAATCTGCAAATTCGCCACACTGGCGCTGGACTCAGTAGTTTTAATACTAGACGCAGCAAGTTCTAATAATAAAACCTCCAAGCGTACTTCAAGTACGCAATATCTCCTTTAATGGGTTCCGAATCATTAAAGATTCATAGAATCCGAAGAGCGAAGAAGCAGACATTAAATGAATAAAACGTTAGTTACTCCCCATTTAAATCGAAGGCACCGGGCGCAACATCTATGGTCATTTAGCGCCCGGTGCCTTCTCACTGCTCTGCCGGCCTCCGGACAGTGAGCTGTAGAGACTCCTAGGAAGAAAAAAGTAAGGGTAGCACAGCTGGACTCGATCCCGGATCCTCCGCGTGGGAGTCCAGCTTCAGTTATTCCTTTCCTTGATTCATATAAATAAAGCGACAACAGAACCGTGGCGTTTGGCATTCCTCTAAAGTGCGATTTCAATGTAATCGGTTCCATCACTTAACCAAAGACAATTTGTAAAAATGCTGTTTGAATTAGGGATCATTTAACTAGAAATGCGACTTTACAAAATTTGTTCATTACTTCTTGATTTTCTTATAAAATACTCCATCGATTTCATATAAATTGGTTCAGCTAACTACATATAAATTGGCCTATCACTTTTATTTGTTTGGAAAAATTAAATTTATAAAGTTTCTGCGTGAGATGCTACGGTTAGTTTACTTCTAAACAGCCATTTAAAAATAAGCCATATTTCTATCATATAATATAATATTAAGGTACTAAACAATAAAATTACGAAATATTGGTAAAGAGAAATGTTCATGGGAACTTTTCATATTAGATTTTATTGTTATATTATTAATGTGGAAGTGGGATAATGATGATTCGGTAGATAGAGCGGTAGAGAGCAGCACTGGATTACCAAAAGTGAAGAGGGCAGGTTACCGAAGGTAACAGTCTAGAAGTAAATTTGCGAAGTTGTCATAGCGTTACGTTGTGTTTATCATTTTTTTCATTTAACTTACATTAAAAGTTGTTCAGTTGTTTAATATTTTTGTGTGTCAGTTTAATGTTGATAGTTTACTTAATAAACTGTATAAGGTTTATTCCGCCTTATAATTCCAAAATCCATTAATATTTAAAACTAATAATGCAAATAGGATTGATTGATATTAAACTATGATAAGTTTTTTTTTTGTTTATTTTCAGGATAAAACTACACCGGAAGTGGAAGTTGATATAGATGAATTGCTAGATATGGATGATGACGCTCAAAGGAGGAATCATTTACAGGTACATTTTTTTTTATTGCGTATTTAGGTTCATTCTGTTTCTCTAATCAGACGTCACAGTTTTTTTCTTGCACTCTGCCAAGGCGTTCTGTGAAAGACAAATATAATTGTTATACTTCCGTTAGCAGTTACACTAACTCTCATACGGCAGTAACTTTGCTCTCACTTTTCAAATTAAATGAATTAGTTATTGAGAGTCTGTCTTTTCCGACGTTCCCATCATTGACGGAAATTGTTATTCTAATATTTATTAAGATTAATTTTTGTCTAGACATTTTCTTCTCGAAATGTAGTGTACTTTCAATTCCGGGATAATGCTGGGAAGGAAGGGGCACGTATAATTGAAAAACATGGATAATCTGAACTACCAATTTTTATATAGTTTTAGAATATGTTTACATAATATTTTATTATTACATAGTAGGTTATTGTTTTAAAATTAATAATAAAATTTATAAGAAAAATAAAAAAAAAAGATCGTTTGAGTACCAACTCCATATTCTTCAGCAATCTTGGACGTGGATTCTCTATTTTCAAATCTCTCAATTAACGCTAGTTTTTGTTTTACAGTAAGTAAAATTTTTATATGTTTGTAAGATATTATATAATTTTATGCGAAATAATAATAATACTAGAGGATATAAAAAGTAAAATAAATAATGAAATTAATTGCCATAGCTCGACAGCTTAGTTGTGAAACCTGTGGGCGGAGTTAAATGACGTCATAGCTAATAGAAAGCTTTGACAATGGGTGGGGCTTAATAGCCGTTTAGATGTCAACTAAGTTGCTGGGCTAAAGTAAAGTATCTGCCATATTGGACTCATCGACTTTGTTGCCAGCATTCCTTACGGAAAAAAGCTCTCACGAAACAAAGTTATCTGACACAAACTGAATGATATAGTTATCGATTTCCATTATTAGTGGTTTCAATTGAAACAGATTTTACAAAGTGAACACACAAAAAAAAGAACGTATTTTTATTGAATTGTTTTTTTTTTTTCACATTTCAGGAGGTGCTCTGTGATGCCAAGAAATCTGCACATGATGTTAAAGTGAGTATATTCATATATTTTTATTTTCTGTAAAAACTGCCCTCGACTAAATTCGCTAATTATTAATATCGTTCAGTTATTTCCAACATTAATTCGGCCCGATGGAAGGATATGTTAAAGGAATTGGAACACACCATCAATATCCCAGAGAATATAGATTACTATCGATGAATAGAATGGGTTAGATACGAAACGGAGCAGGAAAAGCGGTTTAGGAATGTAGAGCAAAGCACGATTCTTGGACTGTTTTTATCGAGTGTAGTCTATGATAGACTTTTGACGGAAGAAATGCCAGAAGGGGCATACCTAGTTGGGATGAATGTTGTACCGGCACAAATAAGTTGAACCGGGTTATGATGAGGCGTTTAACAGTTGGATGGGGGATAGGGGCTTAAGTTTGGCGCTAACTAAACAGAGATTATTATACTATCCAGAGTGAGGCATATATGGACGAAGCAAGAATGTTGGACTGATACAAGTAAGAAAGGAGAGTGAGATGCAGAGTAGCAAGATATGTGGGAAAGGGATACACGTGGTCGCTGGTTGAAGCTGATCCCGGAAGTTAAACTATGGATATTCCGCAGCATAGGGAGATTGGATTTTACCTGACACATGCATTGAATGGGCATGGCGGTTTCTTGGGGTATTTCTATAGGGTGAATGTTGCAGCGGAGCTGGATTGTGTGTGTTGTACCGATACGATCAAGGGCGCGGCGTATACAGCCTGGGAAATGAGATAGGGAAACGAGGGAGTCTTGGGGAGGAGAAAAAAGGGGGGCTTAGAAGAAATTGGGGATTGGGTGTTCGTTCATTCATGATGGTAGGAGTGCGCCCTGGAGAACTAATGTGTTAAGCGTTTCCGGATAAGGCTCTGCGACGAAAGAGGGATTAGTTGGACGGTGAGTCCCACCTCAAAAAAAAAAAATGAAGAATATTAGCCTACTACAAAAATAACCATATTTTCTAAATTATATAAATCCAAGTTATTTTCCAATAAATATTTTAGTAGCAATAAAAAAAAAATAAAAATTTATTAACGAAATAATAGAAAATACAAAAATTGTTGAATTCAGCCATCTGTATGATAGCACTGGAAATGAGCCAACATATTCGTGCAGTTAAACTGGCTAAATGATAATATCTCATTCTTAAGGACATTTTACAAAATTATTACTCCTTCCATGATGTATTTCTCAGAAGACTTGTTGATGATTAGATATTTTATCTATCTAGATGATTACTTCTATATTATAACTGTGCTCTTTTCATTTAAAATTATGAACAGGTTTAAAAAAAAAAATAATAATTATAATGATCACTAGATTCTTTTAATAATGAATATAAATATTAATGAGACTACCTGTCCAGGGACTTTGTATGGTTATTACTAATCATACATCCTCAGGTGGGGAATTCTAGAAAATGCTACCGCAAGTTTCTCCTACTCTACTCTGACGTTTTGGTGGTTTAGGTATTCCCAGGAATTCTGTCATATTTTACTTGGGTTGAAATAAAAAAAAAAAAGAAGCCGAATAAGAGAAAGTACTATGATCGTGCCAAATTTTCGAAGTCCCCAGAGTTCGAAAATAAAATCTTTTTAGCGAATGGCCTGTCTGCATGTGTGTGTGTTTGAACAAAATATCTAAAAAACGAAAAATCTCTAATAAGTTCAAACTTGGTATATTCAATTTAGGTATGGAGGGGTAGGGTTTTATGTTAGCCTCTAAAGTGCTATCTTAGTTTTGATAATACAATTCTGCCATCCAAACGGAATTAATTAGAAATAAATAGATTGAAAAACACAGTCGAATTTCATTAAATTTGGTATACTAACTATAAAAATTTGTCTCTTACAATTTTGTAAACTGCTATAAGAGAAAGTTGTGTGAGTGTTTCACACCAGATATTTTTATTATTATTATTATAAGAGAATAGAAAACAACATGGTCAGTTCATAACCTTTCTGCCAAAACAATAATAACAGCTATTAATCAAACAATTCTGACAACCGAACTCATCCTTCATATAATACTGATTTAATGTCCCCTTCCTTATATGATTTATAAGTTCTTTTTAATAAATTATAACAAATATTATGTTGTAAATCTCTAAGGGAACTCTCAAGGGTTCATCATTAGTATTTTGTAAGAACATTGATTTAACTTAATTATGTTATAAATTAAGATTTTGCAGGCTGATTATTTTCTCTTACATTAATATGGACTTACGGATCAGAAATTTAAGGCTCCGCCAAATCTTCCAGGATACAGATTCTTCCAATCCTTAATATTCATCACATTTTATTATGGTCTCCAAACGCATTCTCTATTATGATTTCAGAGTATCTCCTATGTGAACGAATTAATCCATACCAGGTTCCAAACTTTCCATAGCATTCTAGCGAATTTATTCTTACTCTCTCATCTAGTTACTAATCCAAACCTTTATTGGTAATCCTTCCGTTGAAAATGACGTTGGTCCCATGACTTCTTCACTTTGCAAAGAGTGTGCTAGAACTGGTTAGTTTCTCACATCACGTCAATTCGGTTATGGCGCACGCTGAATTAGATTAGATTAACAAAGAAATGGCATGAGCTTCATTCCACCACAACCTATGCTAGGAGTCTATGTGGATCCTGAGTGATTATAACACATCTTCCAGCTTCGTCCTTTTAAGCAGGCTTAGCAAAGGCCTGAAAGCGGCTCGTGCTTGAAGGTCGTGGCTTCACCCAAATGAAAAAACCATATCCTCATCAGGCCGGCACATTCACAAGGAATATGTACCGGGGTTTTTCCTCAACCTTACAGAATCGGCACAACGCGTCCTCTGTAAGTAGTAGCTAATGCATGTGCCTTATTCAGCCTACAATGCCCCGTTAATACACCCACTATTATCCTTATAGCCTTCCGGCTATGGTTCAAGCAGGTCTCTGGTAAATTTAATCACGTGTTTCTTAATAAAGACTATTGCCTGCCTTTGTTCCCTCCCTATCATTGCAGACGCTGGTCCTCCACCCAGCCATTGATGAAAGTTTGAATCAGGCTTGTGGACAAACCTATGAAGATGTCCTTCGAGCCCTTTTCGTTGCCTAGAAATCATGCATGCCTCGTCATCCAAGCCGAGTATCAGCTTATTCCGAACACTCACTTGAAATGGGGCAGTTAGGCAATCCCTCATTAGACGTGTGATTGCTTGGTGTGAGGAAAGTGCCATTAAAGCAGACTGGCTATCCTATATTTGGCTGTGGCACTCGCTGAGCTAGCATACACTTTTATTGATACCATATAAGTACAACAGCAAACAAATACGTTTAAAAAAAATCTGATGTAAAGCATTCATATGTCGGACTTTCTATTCGGCAATTTACGTAATTTAAATGACAGATTTTCTTCAAATTTATAATTCTTTCAATGTTTTTATCTATGAAAGAATTTTTGACAGCAGATCTAATTCTAAATAATATTATTTAGATGAGATAATCGTATAATAAACTAAAAATAGTACTTTAGAAGAAAGTATAACCTAACTTCTTCCACAAAACTCTCCTTAAATGAAGAATGTTTCGAATAAAAATTGTAGTTAATTGTATCTTGAATCGATATACCAAGTGTTAAGAAGTTCGTTAAATCTTTTTTTTGGGGGGGGGACAAAAATTGTAAAATACGTAGTACATTCGGTTGAGAAATGTTGGCATGACAACTTCCTTTACATATACACAGACCCAATTTTCTAAAAATCACTTTTTCGTGATCAAGGCGGCCTCAAAATATATATTTCTGTTGAAAACTCGATATCAAAAACTTGACACAATATATAAATATATATATATATATATCTTACCCATAAAATTTGCGATCCTCTCAGAATTTGTATTCACCGGATGGTAATGCTTTGAGATCCTAATTTCACTGGATTCCTGTTTGTGAAAACTGGACTGACTGCTCAAAAGAGCAAATTTAACCAGATCACTGCCTGCTCTAATGATCATGTTTCTGAACAAACCAGATTTTGACTACTAGCTTGCTTGAAAGCCCTTTACTATTAGTGATTGCCCAGTTAAATTATTGTTGTACTATTGTAATGATGTTTGCCTATTCCTGTCATAGACAGGTCTGAAGGCCAGATGAAATATCCATTGATATGTCTGTCGATATCATGCTCCGTCTCTTTCTAAAAATTATCTACAAATGAAAATATATTAGGCGAACTATTTTGTTGTTAAAATTTAATATTTTTCCTTCGTTTCAAAAAAAAAAAAAAATCTGGTGTGAAACAATCACATGAATTTCCTAAAATTAGCTTTTCCAGAAGAAAAATCTTTTAAATAAAAGTATAGAATTTTATCTGTACAGTCAACATTCAAAGTTTATAGAAAATTGTTGGAGCCGTTTTGGAGAAAATTCCAAAATAATTCAAAATCCTATACTATAAACAAAAGTTTTTTTTAAACCTCTTTAAATTGAATCCAACAAATCATTTAGTTTTTGGAAGTACGCCAACCATTTTTTAGCCTAGGGTCTTTCAGGCTGAAGTCGTTGCGTTACAACTCTGCGCTAAGGAGATTATAAGGCAAGGCTTAGAGGGTAGGAGAGTGGATATACTCCGATAGTCAAGCAGCCCTGAAGGCACTTTCTTCATACCAAATAATCTCAAGACTGTTGTCTGTGGAACAGCCCAACTGCCCTATCCGAGGAGGGTGCTCGGAACAAACTGACAATCACCTGGGTGCCGGGCTTCTGGGCAATGAAAGGGCGGATACCCTAGCGAGGGAGGGTTCGCAGGATACTTTCATAGGCCCTGAAATGTAATTGGTGATGTTGTGTATTTGTCGTAGTTGGTTATGGCGTGAGCGGTTTTGTATAAGGGCTTGTATGTATTTTGAGATAGAAGTATTTGTAATAATCAAGAGAGCACCACCGTTTTTAAAATAGATATATTCTCTAAGAGAAATTAAGTTACTTTAAAATATCACAATAATAAGCTAATAATAAATACTTATGTTATAACTTAAAACTGGTACATCTCTGATGTGTTCTCCTTGGTGTCTACAACAAGTCTGGCTTGTAAAGAATGTCTTCTCTTTGTACGTTCAATTCCTCCCCTGAGAGAAGAAGGGGGTAGTATAATGCCATCAAGGTTGATGAACTGTCCCAGTAACTGTACTTTTCTACCTGGGTTAACCTTTTTGGAACGAGCTTGTATTTTCTCATAATTTTGATTATTTTCTTTAAATAAAATAGTTATACTTTCTTGCATCCATCACAGCCCCTAATCCTTCTGCAGCTGTTCCAGGAGCCTAAATCAAAACTTCTAGCAAAGGTTGGATAGAAGAACAACGTCTGCTTTGGTGGAAGAGAATACCAAGACAGAAGCAGGCAAAACTCTTTATCAAGAGATATTTGCCTAAGTTCATTAGGATCTTATAGCCGAAGGGTTATAAGGGCCTCCTATTAACCTATAAGTGGGTTGACCGGGGATTATTGGCTGAACAGGCACATGCACCAACTACAACTTGCAGATAGCGCGGTATGCCAATTCAGCAAGGCTGAGAAAGAGACCCCGGTGCACATCCTTTGCGAGTGCGCCGGCCTCGCGAGGACATTTCTTCAATTGGGGACAGGCAATCCCGAAGCTATGAGCTTCATGACGGAGCCGCTCTCAGCTTTACTAGGCCTGATTAGGAAGGCAAAGCTGGGGGAAATGGTATTAATTTATGGGATCCACAATAGACCTTGTTTTGTAGGTCGCAGTGGAATGAGGCCCGATCCCCCCGCTTTTATTCTATTCTATTCTAACATTTAGTTAGAAAATTTGTCAATAATAACTATGTAAAAGATTAAATTGAAAAATATTAATAATTTAGTCAATAACAAACCGGATGCCCTGTCGTCCAGTTCACATCCTACGCTCTGGCGGTTTAAAACCTCCCATAACTTGGAAATTTAGCGATTATGTATAGCATTTTAATTGGCTCACAGGTGTCTGCATATTATTCAGCACAATCTCGGCCATAATATTGCCAACATTTAAGCACCAAAATTGCTATTACTAAATTAGGTAGTCAAATAAAATACTACAATTTCTTGAAATCCAAAATAAACAAATAAATTATATTAACAATTACCCTTGTAGAGCTCAGAAATCAGAGGATAGAAGGTGCCCCCACCATTTCTTAAATCGGCCCACCCAATTTTTTGTTTTACTTACATCCATATAAATTTATTTGTATAGCTTATGTGTTGTTGTAAATAACTATAAAAAAAAAAATCATTAAATTTCAATATATTATTTTGTTTTTTGTTCCAGAAATTTGTGGATGACCTTCTGGAGAGAACCAAAACGCTGTAATTTTACAAAAATTGAAAACAAAAACGGACAAGAAATGTTCGTTAAAAAAAAAAAAAAAAATTGATTATCGTATATAAATTAAAAATGCGCGCGCAATCCTAAGATAGGCAAGACGTTAAGAAAGGAAAAAAATACGTCATACTTTAGAGCAACATTTTATTTGGACATTTTTGGTTTATCTTCTTAAAAAATATAATATAGTATAATTGTGATTGCATAATATTTAAACGCATATGTACAAAAACAAAAAAAATTAATCTGGATAAAAAATTTTATTACAAAAAGCTTATAAACATTTTTTGAAATTTAATTTAAGAAATAGCAAGGCTGATTGTTAATCATTTCTCTTTTACTTAAAAAAAAAGAATTGTATCCAATTTTCTGTTACAATTATATGAAATGTAATTAATCAGTTCTATGATCGCCATTTTTTAAGGCCTAATAATTTGTATAGCATTGTATTTAACTGAGAAACATAATAGAAAGTTTATATGTTTTAGACAATTTTAATAGATTTGATAAAAATTTGTAAGTAATGACAAAACCTAAAAATAAATAAATGCCAATATTCAAATTGCGTCCTTTAAAAAAAAAAATAGGAAACGAAAATGCGTGCAAATAACAACGATGGCAATCACATTATTTGTGTGGCACAGGCTAAATATTTAGAAAGTAAATATTCCGCTTAATCTAGTCTGTGCTTTTTATATTTATATATATTTATAAATTAATATATATCTTAAAATAAATTTTTTCAAGCTCAGTATTGTTCAAATTTCCTGAAAACACCAATCAATAAATAAAAAAATCAATCCAGACCAACAGACACCAAAATCCAATCCCTTCTTCCCTCAATTGAATAACATTTTGATTAAAATAATCAAATAATCTGTTAGTTTCAAGGCTCCTTTAACACATGGTGAAATTAGCAATTTTGGAGAGATCGTATTCGTACAATGTTCAGTTTTCAAATCGGACCAATTAACTGTAAAAAATTATTAAGGTCACAAGATTAACTTAGGATATTCTAACTAAACTAAAATTTTTGTTGCCTGGTGGATGTGGGCCTACAAACCTAAAACATACAAGGATATCAATCCAAAAACTTGAACGATTTTTTTTTTCCCCTTGATTTTGTTCAAGAATCAAAAGTTTTGATTATGTTGACCCCCAAAATTAAAGTAGTGCAAAAGTATTGAATAAAAGGTTTAAATAGAACAAACAATAATTATATTCCATTCAAAGTGACTCGTCTTCGGTTAGGTATTTAAAAGCCGTTTAAGTAAAGTCTACAATTTTCAACAGAGGTATATTGGTTCGCACAAGAAGGATGGCAGCCCTTCCATGATTTCTCTATTATCATTCTAATTTCCTGGAATTGTTTCCGCCATGGTCTTTGGGACAAGACTGTTACAGAATGCAGCATTGGCCAGATGCCTGACTTTTCTCTAGTTGGTACCCTGCTTTTAATTCTCGTGAAATATCCATAATAAAAAATACTGCTAATCTTTGTAAAAAAAAAAAAACAGGTTTCTGAAGATGATAATTATGGGCAATTTGTATGATCTTACAAGATTTATTCAATCGAATATAATAGTCTTCTAAGGCCCTTCTGCAGGACCACACTAGGTTTCTAAAAGAGCAAATGGTTTCTATTATATATTATATTCAATTTCCTTAGCTTCTGGAACATGATGGCTAATAGAGTTTTACTCCGAATTAATCCTTGAGTTTCCTGAAAAAGCGCTGCAAATATTTTTTCTTATTTAAGCGCTCTATCAGAAAAAATAGTTATGGACCAAGGAAGGCCAGATAACAATATTCGCGAGCAATCTTGCCGGCTCCTATTGATTGGAAGCAGATAAATTTATTGTAATCATTACCCAGTAAGCTAAAGTAGTATATAAGACTCACTGCCAATTAAAAAAAAAAAATAGGAGCCATAATACTGCCAAGAAAATAAAAATTATTATATTATTACTAAGTCATTCGGGAAAGTAAAATCTTGTGCCATCCAGAACCCTAAATAGCTGTCTCAAAAATTCCAGTCATTGGCCTCTGAAAATAAACTAATTTCGTTTCTTCACAACGCTGATATTAGGGACCTTTTTCATATTCAATTAGCTCTCAAATTACGAGAAAATTTTCAAATATATTTCCTTGAAACCTATTGTGCTAACTCCTGCTTCATTTAATTTACTTGGCTTTTTTTTGATTAATTTTTGTCGAATAATTTCGCCCTGTGTGATTGAGCCTATAGCAAAGATTTAGTAAAACTTTCTTGATGGCGTTATATATATATTTTCTAGAAATAATAAAATAAAAACATTTTAATTAATGAAAATCATTTTTAGTATAATAAGAATGGTTGTGATTTTGTGCTTACTTAATTTTCTTCTTTTTGTTTTTTTTATTCATTTCATATTTTCTTAATAATTTGATTAATTTTTATATAAATAAATCTGTTATTTTTTTTTTTCTCACTTGCCTTAATTTTGTTTTTTGTTTCTCAATAAAATTGAGAATTTTTTTTAAATTGTTTAAAAATTGTTTTCACTTTTATAATAAGTAATTTTAGATCATGGTTGTTAAAAAGTATTTATATTTAATAGCAAATTCACTTTAAAATGTAAAATAAAAAAGTTTAAATAGCAAATTTGTAATTGTGATTATAATCTGTTAATAATTTTATTATATATTATATGCATAACAAAATAGTAAGTTACCAATGAAACTTTTTTCATTGATCTAATTTTTAAAAATTGTGAAATGCATGTTTATCTTGTTTAAAGGAATACGTTTTTAAAATGATTAATGGGATTTTTGTTAAATTGAGAAATTTGAATCTGTACTAGAAGACATTATACTGTCGAATCAAATTGTTCTTATTTATTGGATTAAATAATAATAGTAATATTTATATATTTATCACATTATAAATATAAAGAGAGATAAAATACTAACTATTGCAAGTTGGATATTTTTGAACTTTCTAGGAAAATTATAATTTGAAAAATGCGTTTTTTAAATTGAATGATATTTCTCTATTTTGAACCGTCTATTTTTTTTTTTCAAAGATAAAAATCATAATCAAATATAACTACTTAAACTCTTGTAAAAACCTGTACAAATGATTGTAAAAAAAAAATAAATAAAAAACTGTCATTTACTCTGTTTTAATATTGTGGAAGAAATAAAATAAATTTGAATTTAAAGTTGGTTTATATATATAGGTTTGTTACATAAAACAGTACTTAGATATGAAATATTCTCGGAGAAACAGGTGATTCTTTACTATTTCAAAATATAATTAAAATGCCTAAGATTTTTGTGGACAAAATATTAAGAGAGTTTATCAGGCAATATTCCATTATGTTGGACAATAAAAAATATAATATAATAAAAAAACTGGTATTAGTATAACTTATTTACAACAATTTAAAAAGAATCATATTGTATTTATGGATTTTTATGGCATTATTTCAGTAAAAATATATATATTTCTTGTTTTAAGTCACATTTCTTTTGATTTTGTTTGAGTTTGAGACGTTATTTGATTTCACATTCATAGAATAACTGTGGTAAACTATTTACAATGAATTTCTCACACACCTAATAAATTTTCTTTTAAACTTAGAATGTTTTAGTAGTTGCCCCCGCATATGTACAGATAGTGAAGACGGTAAATTAAAATTGAAAACACAATTTAGAGGATAATCGCCTAAAGTTTATACTTCCTCTGAGTTAGATTAGAAAATCAATTTCCTTGAAAAAATATTTTCAATTTCTGTAATAGTTCCACATATATGTAGATATTGTACAAAAATGTAGAAAATCGTTGAAGCCATTTTCGAGATAATCACGAAAAGCTGAAGAAAATAAAAATCGTAACCATTCTACTTCCATTTAGTAGAATTTTTTGAGTTCAAGTATGTTTTTTTTTTTTTTTTTTTAATGAGTTCAAATAAGTGTTTTGAATCAGAGAGTAGGAGTTACAATGGTCTGGATTCCCAGACACTTGGAGGTAATAAAACCGCGAGTCTCCTGACCAAAAACTGCTTTTTTTTTCTTTTTTTTTTGCTTAATTTCATATCTAGAGTCGTTCATTGAATCTTAAATGCCTTCCGCGTGGAGACACAATATGTGGGAGTTTTGCATCAAGAGAGAGTATCATCTAACCTTCCCAGAAAAATCCATATGGCAGCATTCAGAGTAACGACTGGGCTCCACTACCTTTTATTGTTACTATTTTTCTGTGGGGGAAGGAACCAAACCCCACGCTATCCAAAGCCCCATATGTAGCTACCCCAAGAAAAACAACAACAAATCGTGTCTAGAACAAAAATATCCAGACCTGGCTCAACTTCATCTAAGATTCACCGCAGACCGAACAAATCGGACAATAAGCTTAAAGGGAAATTGCCTAAGCTCTTCCAGAGACATGCTGTCCCGACCAAAGGTCCTGAATCTAATTTCCTCACTACCCAAGCAATCTGTCATAAGATAGACGGCTATTTCCTCCTCTTTCTCTCGGACTCTGCAAAATGGATCCGGCATGAGCTTCCGTTACATAGACATATCTTCTTAAACAACAATGTCCAGTAGGGGATCCAACCCGGAATGCGTGATAGTGTTCCGTAAAAGACACAGCAACGTCTCACTAATATCCCTGTCCGGATCCCCGATGAGCATCTTGGGCTGCCGACTGTGCTCATCCATAAGGATGAATGCTGTGAAGGTATCAATGACAGGAAACTTGACAGACTGTGCCAGAAGGCAGGCCAACAGCAGGCTCGGGATCATTGATAAGGAGAGAGGCGCCTAATTTGGCAAACCAAACCATCTCCTCATTCCCATATAACCTGATACCCAGACTAGAAGCACATCCTTCAATGAAGAAAGCTCTTCCAATCTTTTAGAACATGCCAGCACCAACCTGGAAGCGAAGACAGACACATGAACTCAGCGGCTTCAACGCGTCTTGGCTGTCCGAGCACATACAAACACCTTTTAAATTAGTGTTATGTACCCTCTCATCCAAGATACAACAAAGAATAGCATAAACCTCAGTCTGGAAAACTGTGGCTCATTCATCAAGAGATACTGCCAAGTGATCTCCAGTCTCACAATAGTCCGCAGCTCCAGACCTACCATACATTCTGGAACTGTCCATGTTACGCTACGCTACATTTCCTAAATAACCAAATGAATAAGATAAGAGAGCCCAAAACGTCCACACTATGTCAAATACAACTATGAAAAGGGGTACATTTCATTTCTCTCCTAAAATTAAATCATGATGAGTTTAGTAAAGAAGCCAAATATGGAAGAATTTGCTGGGTAGTAAAGTGGATATGTTTCCAAAATAAAACTTTGGCAAGAGAAAAGAGAGAAATGTGACTTTCCTAAAAAAAAAAGGAAAAACCTGATTTGCTATCTTGTGTATTTGATATTTTGTGTTCAAATACACAAAATATCAAAGCACAGCGAATCGGTTAACAATGGAACAGATATATGTTCAGATATATATGTAACAGAAATATGCTTATTTTGTTGCAAATGAGGTAAAACTTTTTTGTCACAATATAATCCTCAGTAAAATGATGCGATTTAAAAAATATATATATACACTTGTTCATTTGTTTAGTATTAAAGTTTTTCAAAAGAAATAATTAATTTCTGTATACATCTTAACAACCTGATCATGAAAAAGTAAAGAAATCACTTATTCCGAAAAGGGTCTGTATTTCTTTCTGATCTCATAATGTTCCCTATTCATTGTTTTCAGATTTTTTCATTACTTTGGCTTAAATGTAATAATAATAATAATAGTAATAATAAAATAGCTGCCCCTAAGTGAATATAAAATTTTAGAATAATTATAAGTAATCTACTAATTATGTGACTTAAGGTCAAATTTTTTTCATTGTAAACTCTTCGAAAATAGAGTCATCTCTGTTCTATGTTTACTTACTATTCGATTATATATATATCATATTATATATCATCGAAAGGTTTAATTTAGATTTAAAAACAAAATGTAAATAACTTTTTTATATTTTTTCTATATTAATATCAGATAATAGGGAGTATAAGTATTTAGGGAATATAAGTTTTTGTGCACTACTTTAATAATATCGCGCGCATCTTTGTATTTGAATGGAAACATTTATTTTGTATTATATATATTTTTTTTTTGTTTTTTTATTTGAAAATGTTTTCCATGTTTCTATTTTTTTCTAGATTTAGTAAAAAAGCACAACTGTTATTGTAATTTTGTTTAAGCGTTATTTGTGTGAACATTTGAACTTTTAATAAGTAAGAGATTAAAAAACAATAAAATAAATAATGCACTTATATGGATACTATACATATTTAAAAAAAATTTATTGCCTGTAAATATAATTAGGTTAGGTTTTAATCAGGTAATAAGCTTCCAAGATGTATTCTCTCCCCAAATTTACTAGAGTGCTTAATAGAGAAAACTATATTTAATAATATAAAATTATTAGTAGCATTAACAAAAAATTAAGTGTAAGGGAATTTGAAGCCCAACTTACTTTTAAATAAATTCCGTAATTTAAGTCTTTTTTTTAGGCCATCTTTAAAAAAAACAACCAGATTTTCCTTCATTTTTTTTATTACACATTACTTAACGTTTTTATTTTTATATTTAATAGCATAATTGAAAGCAATGTCCATTTCTTTATCTTCAATTTCATATTATTTTAAATTCAATAATATAATATGTAAATAAGGGCAGCTTCCTTGGAATTGGGGCTCTTTAGAAAATTAATATAAATTAAAATTATTATTTTACTTAATTTTTTTTTTTGTTACTATATTTATAATTAGCTAAGCAAGTTAGTGGATGCAATCTCCAGGACTCATGACTTCACCAAGTGCTTTAACATTGGCTATTCCAGAATTTAAATCCTATTCTATCTTCCAATCTAAAATTTAAGTTTCCAAAAACCATTTCCCAGTCTCATTAACATTTAGTAACCTGTTTTGAAAGCCAGATTATATGGTGAAAGAGAATTCATGATAAAATAGGTTTCTTCAATGAAATATCCTTGATGTATAATATCACGCCTTGGGATTGGTAATTAAATGATTTAATTACAAAATATGATAGTTGGAATTAAATGAAAAAAAAAAAATCCTAATCTAATACGATGTATAAAACACTTTATTATAGGGTATCGAGCTTTTGACCTGGGAGCCAGTTCATTCTCAAGGTGACACTAGATTAAATCAACATAGCAGATACTGTTAAAACATTAAAAACAAACATATTAAAACAACAGACAGATATTGCTGTCAGAGACATTTTCCGTGGTAGCCTGCTTCATTTTGTGGTCATCGACCGGTTTCGGGCCCATCATCAGATGCGTTTGTCACACAGTGTGATAACATAGACTTGCATAGAGCAAATTCAGTTTATACACTGGATGGTCTTTTTAATTGTATTTTAAAACAGTTTTAAAATACAATTAAAAAGACCAGTCGTTGTATAAACTGAATTTGTTCTGTGCAAATCTGTGTTATCACACTGTCTGACAAACCCATCCGATGATGGGCGAACGCCCGAAACTGGTCGATGACCACAAAATGAAGCAGGCTACCACGGAAAATGTCTCTGATGCTTTCCAGCTATGCGGAACCAACCACCACAACAGATATTGCTGTTTGCTGATCTAAATGTTATATATACGAATTTAATGAAATAATGACACCGCTTGGCACTGCTTATATGTAATATAACCAACCTATCGTCATCAAAATGAACCTGCTGTGTTGTTTTAATCTAGTTGTAGTATCTTGAGAATGTCCTGTCCAGGTCAAAAGCTCGATATAATAAAGTGTTTTATACCTACTATATTAGGATTTTTTTTTCATTTAATTCCAACTATATTTTGTAAAAGTTTTAAGTCCAATAAACCAAACAAAGTTATGGTAATATTTAATTACCTTAATTAATGTTTTTAATATAGCGTTTGTCTTTGATCGAAATTTCATGGCTTACATGGCATGCGTGTAAGCAGTGCAGGATTAACCAAAAAACTCTTTGAATCATGAAATCTTTGAGATATATGTAGTTTCATGTTAAATATAATCATGTATTAGAGAAGTCAATATAACGTGGGAACTATTGAACAGATTAGAGCTATACTTACTTCTTTTTAGAAATATTTTTCCAGAACAACATTTTTTTTTTTTAAGGATTCTGGAGATCCTGTAACGTTAAGCTTTCCACTGAAGTGCCACTTTATTATCACTATCCACTATATTTCCACTACCTATATAATTTTGAAAAAATCAGTTAACTGAGAATAGGTTTCCAACTTTTTCCGAAAAAGGTTCCATCAATTTTCTTTATAATTGAAAAGCTTATGAATTATGCTTACATTTAACCTGTTTGAGGAGTTGAGACACAGGACATTGCCACGGGTAAATATATATAATCGATACCATCTTTATAAATGTATAATCAAACAAATCCGACTACGTGTTTAGTAAACATTGCGAGTTTAAAGAAAACTTGTCAATTGGAATTATTAAAATTGCAGCATAAGAAAAGAGTGGTGTGTATTTTTTTTTTTTTTTTACATAGTTTAGATTCTTTTGGTCATTACGCGTTGGTCTAGTGCTGCAGTGGTTCTAAATCTTTTTCGGCCCATCGGCTACTTCCAAGTTCTTGGTTTCATTCATCGCTCCCCTAGTTGATTTTATCAATAAGAACTCTTACTACATGAATACATTTATTTTTATTTTTTTAACGAAAGTCACCTCTTTGAGTAATAATATCCACTTTGTTTATGGAAAAGTTGTGTAACAACGTTGAAACTCTTTTTCCACTAAATGCATAGAGGAAAAAGCCAGAAGCATTAACTTAATTTCTTTCCACAGAGAGTGTACGAAACTTTATTTTTCATCCAAAATATTTCGTATACCCATGCTCAGAATTTATGAAAAGTTATAAAAATTTATAAATCAAGGCCAATTTTTGTTAAATATACTTTGTTGATTGGTTAATAGCGTAAACACTGATATATATAAAAATACATTTCTTGTGAACTGGGTAAGTAACAAGGAAATCTTAAACGATTCAGTTCATCCTAAATTCACCAACAAAAATCAATTTTCCTAGGTGAATGTTTTCTAGGGACCACAAATGATGAATTTCGGTGAAAATAATTGATAGCAATGCTTCTTCTTCTTGAAGCAGTAAAAGAATCTAATTAGGAATGATTGAAGAGTTTTTACCATCAGAATAGGATGTTATTGTTCAAGAAAATAAAAATAATCCTAAATTCATTTATTTATTATTGTAAAAAATACAAATATTATGGACAAATAATGGACTTTAGTTCATAAAAAGACTCGAAGATTTTTTTTATTTTTTTTTTAATATAAAAATGCTGAATACTATTTATTTTTATCATTCTTAATATTTCCTTTAGCAAAATCAATTACATTTATTTTGTTGATTATTTCAATTCGTTTTGGTTCAATATCTGCATCATTTTTCACTTTCTGCTGCCTCTTGGTGAGATATGTTCTATTGTAAAAATCCCAGAATAATATCAACATAAAAACATCTTGAGGTACAAATAGTGCGAGTAAAGGTTTTGGATAGTTGCAACGATTATTAAGCAGAGCAACTGAAGCGTGTGCTATCGTAATTGCAAATTGAATCTGAAATAATGATATATCCATTAAATATGAAATATTATAATATTATTGAAATTAAAAAAAAAAAAATCATTATCACTATCCGATACCTAAACAATATAAATTTATCCAGTTCGAATGGACCCAATAAACGTGGTTCTATTTGTGACGAAACTTTAATAATTAAATTGGTCCTTTCAAACGTAGCCACTTTTTTTTCTATATAGAAACATGTATACTACAAACGGATAGACCAACTTTTCAAGACAACATTATGGCGGTGGCATTAAAACAGTGATTAAAAAAACAGAGTAATGCATATCTCGAAATAGAGTATTACTTTTTTGTAACAATGTATTTTAAAGCGTTTGTGAATAGTCTGAGAATTAGGCTAATTTTAATATTATCGTTGCATGTTTTGATAGGGAGAGACCATCAAACATTGTAGTCATATAGGTAAAACATGCTCTAAAATACAACAACCTGATTACATATATTTCACACAAATTACATATTTGGAAAAGAATTGTCTATTAGAATTGAGAGAATTGAAGTAAGAGAAAGTCTTTACAAATTTGTTTTTTTCTTTAAAGTATAAGAAAAAAATAATTAAAATGCTATTTTTTCCTACTAATACTTTTTCTAACAAACAACACTTTATAATTAAAAGTGGGGCTGCACAACTATATCTGAACTGATGCGAACACAGCATCAGTTGGTGTAAAATTAATAATGACAAAATGTTGATGAAATTAATGCATATCCAGCATCACTTATAATGCTTAGTAATCTAATATTATTTCAGAGACTTTTTTCATGAAAAAACTAGAACTCTGAAGTTTTCCAGCACTTTTGACGAGCAACCAAG
Source organism: Triatoma infestans (assembly GCA_011037195.1). Lineage (NCBI taxonomy): Eukaryota > Metazoa > Arthropoda > Insecta > Hemiptera > Reduviidae > Triatoma > Triatoma infestans. Next base: position 26,161 of record JAAEAF010000441.1, read on the forward strand.
AAATATTACTTCTCTGGAGAAAAAAAAAATAGAAAACTGTGAATTTGTGAATGAATAAAAGATAAAAAAATCTTTACCAATTGTATTTCAGTGATATGTCTCTTCCATGTTAAATTTTTCTTAAAGTCAGGATATATTGTTGTGACAAAATAATAGGAATACATCACTACATGTACAAAAGAATTTACAGTGCCGAAAAATACACCGTGGCCACCTGAAAAAAAAATTTTTCATAAACTTTTTTTTAATTAAAATACACTTCAAATAAATGCAAATTGTTTTATACTTACCAGGTACATATCTTGTAGCCAACCATATGGCCATAACCATACAAGTATGATGATACACATGAAGGAAAGAAATCTGTTTTTGTTTTTTTCTCAAAACCATGAATACCTTAAGAAAAATATTATTCAATGTATTAATAGTTAATTTTTTTACTTATCTCTTACTCCTAGTAAGAGAGGAAGTATTGTAATCGTAGCAAATTTTCGATATCAAGTTTTCACCGGAAATATCTGTTTTGAGGTCCCCTGAGTCCAAAAAAAGTGGTTTTTAGCAAATGGTCTGTGTGTGTGTGAGTATGTGAACAGTAGCTCAAAAACGAAAAAACGTCAAAAAGTTGAAACTTGATGTTCCGTTTAGGTATCACTATGGGATCTGACTGAACGTTATCTGTCAAAATTCCTCAACCGAAAGTACCACTTAACAAGTTTTTTTTTTTTTTACTTTTTTGCGTTTTTCTGAAAAATGGCTCCAACGGTTTTCTTGCACTACATTATCCCCCAAGGACGAAATCGAAAAATAATAGTTTTTAAAAATAATTCAGAATATTATATAGTATCGAAAATTGTATTTTAATATTTTATATTTATCTTAGTGCTGTGAATTTAACTTCAAAAAGAGTGTATTTTAGAACCAGGTATATTAAATCTGGTCATTGCTATTTAGAAAACAAAGGCACAAAAATCCGTTAATATAATAACAATTAGACTTGGCCAACTGCTTTGTTAGAGAGCATTCCTTAGAATAGTCTGCACTTAGCCTTCAAACAACTAAGTCGTAATTCTGCTTCCAAAGCCGAACACACACTTCAGGAATCGCTCAGTGCCAATGATAGATATTTGCCTTTATTTTAGATATACTTCTGATTTATAATTGTGATACTGTAATGTGCTTAAATTTGTTTAGAAAATAATATATTTATTTTAAAACCAGTGGTACTCTCTATATTATTGCTAATACTTCATTCTCTTTTAAACTTGCATACCTACAAGCCCTTTTTCTACAACACCGTCCCCCCCCCGTGCTACATCACCACACACACACACACCATTACATTACAGTTCCAACGATTCTCTTGAAATAATATATAAACTAAACATACAAAGATCAACAACTTTTATTTAAAACATTTCTCTGGGAAAATCATTGAAGGGCACTTGATAGGGTTTGTTTTTTCGCTAAAAGTGCTATCATAGTTGAGTTATTTGACACTAATTCTATTATCCAAAAAAAAACAAAAAACCCCCCTTTTTTTTTTTTTAAAAAAAAAAAGTAGAAATAAAGAAAAAGAGGGCCAAACGCCGAGTTTCAAGGAAATTAGTATACCGGAAGTGCGCTTTTACTGAACAGTTTTTTTCAGTTTTCGACGATTTCATTAAATTTGGTACACAAACTATAAAATTTGTCAATTATAATTTTGAGAACTGGAGTAAGAGAAAGTTGTGTGAGTGTTTCACACCAGAGTTTTTTTTTTTTTTTTTATTAACGTTAAGAAAGTTTATAAAAAAACTTACTGTATCTAATAAGTCTAATATTTTTGTCACCATGAACCACCAGCACAAACCTGCAACCTGAAAATAAGAAAACAAAATTAAAAATTCAAATTCTATTATAGCATTAAATGATATAAAACTAGCTTAGATTTTTTTCACAAATTTTAAATTTAGTAGCATGACTAAATGACAAAATATTGCAAGCTTAAATGAGGAAGATAATTACAAATGAGATAGTTTTATAAATGAGATAAGAATTTTGAGAGATGAGAAAAATAATGTCTCCAATCTGTTAGTAGTAGCGAGTAAATATGTTGAAACTCTTTGTTTGGAATTTTAACAAATTAATTTAAATCTCAGCTGTAGAAAGTGAAGATCCTAGGAATAATAAGGATAAAACTTAGCAATGAAAAGAAAATTCGAGATAGAGAAACAAAAGTGGATGCTTATTTAATGAAGAAATCCAAAAGAAAATTAATTAACAACTTAAAAAAAAAAATTAATAAAAACAGTTTAGTTTTCTGCATAAAAACAGTTTTATTTAGAAGTAAATACAAAAAACACTTGTATCTTATTCTTCAGAATATAAACTTTCATTTTCTACTTTTACCCACCTTTCTACAAGAATTTCTATCAGGTGACGGTACCAATCCTTTGTGTTTGAGGCAAAAAACTCCTCATCCTAAGCGCACTGCTTTAAATGTTATACTTTAAGAAAATGAGTCATATACCAACATCTGAGCCATAAGCAGAATGGAGGCTTACTCCCTCCAACTCTGTCAATTTCACCTTGGTCAAGTGCGAACGATAGGCGGGAGCATTATCAAGTTGCAGAACGACTTAATTTGGAATCTACCCAGAATCCACCGACACGTCTCAATAGACAAGAACGCAAAAATTTTACTGTTTGCTTGCAAAGCTTTCTTGACAGACGATCTAGAGACTGACAATAAACATCAAAGTTATTTGGACCTACTAATTTGGACTTACAAAAACTTGGGGGTTGATCCAAGAGGGGTTCAAATTTACAAAATTTGTAAATTTGAAAAACATTTTGCCCCTAAAAGTAATATTACAGTAGAAAGTCATTAATTTTTTACATGCAAACAAATGGATCATGAAACGATAGACGACGAATTTGTCACAGATCTTATCAATAAGAGTCATTCCTGTGAATTTGGAACTTTGACAGATAGACTTGTAAAAGACATGTTCATTTGTAATGTGCGTGAAAAATACCAATTTGTTCGTGAAAGACTGCTATTAGAAGAAGATTTGACTCTAGACAAGACTATAAAAATTACTCCACCACTAATACTATCTCAATCGCATGCATCACAAATTAAAGACGAGTCGTCAGCGGCAGCATTTGCCTTTACCTAAAAATTAGGCCAAACAGGCCGTATTAAATTTGCACTAAATGTGGCCAGGTCCACAGAGTCAAATGTCCAGCTCTTGGAGTAACATGCAACAAATATAAAAAGCTTAATCATTTTCAAAAAATGTGTCGTTCAAAATTTGTTCGCATTATTAATGCCAGTAGTTCAGAACTCAGTCAAGTGGGATATACCTGTTGAAAATAAATTTGATGATATTTTTATAGGTCTTCTAAATGACAATTCTAATAAATCGTGGACATTACAACTTTCAGTCAATAATGTCCACTGTCCAATGTCTTTTGGATACAGGGAATCTAGCAAATATAATGTCTTTACAAGTCTTCAACTCACTGAATATACCATTTGATCAACTACAGGACTCCAAATAAAAAGTGAATTCCTTTACGGGAGATGATGTACCTATAGTAGGGCAGATTGACTTAAACTGTCAATTGAGATTGCAAAATGAGGCACATAAAGTTAATATAAATTTTCTTATTGCAAATATAGATTGCCCAACAGTTTTAGGCTTGCAATGTTGCTCAAGTATGGGGATCATCACTAGAGTATTCAACATTACATCGGAGAATAAAAAATTGCTGCAGCCTTGCCAGGAAAATGCCACATTTATGTCAATAAGGATATTCAGCCTAAGACAGATCCTCCAAGAAGAATACCTTTGAAGTTGATTAGTCGCCTAGAGGAAGAACTCAAGTCAATGGAGAAACAAGGAAGGAGTGGTCAAAAAAGTAACTGGGCCTAGGACTTGGGTAAGTTCGCTAGTCTTAGTTGAAAAAAACATAGTACATCTTAGAATCTGTCTTGACCAAGGAACTTAAATGAAGCTCTAAGAAGGTCTCACTATCCGATAACAACAGTAGACATGGTCAGGTCCAAGTTAGCTGGTGCTAAGTTTTTCTCTACACTAGATACCATTAGTGGTTTTTGGATGATCCAATTACGAGGCATGTCCAGTAAGTAAGTGTACTGAGGCTCTCACGGCCGGAGGGATTTTGTTTTCGACATGTTGGATACACTGTCGTGTAGCCTGATTCCTCCCCTCCGCAACAGACCGGTTCGAGGTCAGTACGTTGAGAACTGTCGACGCGACAATACGTTTCGTGAAAAATGTCAATCCAATCTCCCGCCAAGTGTGAAATACGCGGCGTCATCCGTTATCTCGTTTGGAAGGGAAAAACTCCGGTTGAGGTTTATAATGAGGTAAAAACTGCATATGGTGATAAAGCTATGAATCGTACGAGTGTGTTCAAGTGGTGTCGCGAGTTTAAAAACGGTCGTACGTGCATGATGATCAGAGGAGCGGAAGACCTTCAATTGTGACTGACGAAATTGTGGAAAAAATCGAAAATGCGCTCCGTGACGATCGCAGATTGACTGTGGATGAACTTTCTGCGATGTTTCCGCAAATCTCCAGATCTCTGCTACACGAAACCATCACAGAAACCCTCGGATATCGGAAACTGTCCGCGAGGTGGGTCCCAAAACAGCTGACAGACCAACACAAGTTGAATCGAGTGGAGGCCGGGCAAGAGTTTTTGAGACGCTACAAACTCCATGGAGATGAATTTCTCCGCTCCATCATTACTGGAGATGAAACTTGGGTTGCACACTACACACCTGAAACCAAAAGGCAGTCTCAACAGTGGCGTCACACCTCTTCACCCTCCGCCAAAAAGTTCAAAACCACAATTTCAGCCAAGAAAATCATGGCATCCGTGTTTTGGGACTGTCAAGGCATAATTTTAATTGAATATATGCCTCAAGGGGAGACCATCAACTCTGCAAGATACTGTGAGACCCTAAAAAAATTGCGGAGGGCGATTCAGAACAAAAGGAGAGGCATGCTGACAAAGGGAGTCTGCCTGCTGCTGCACGATAATGCCAGACCACAAACGGCCAACGCCACGAAGGAACTGCTTGCCTCGTTTAAATGGGATGTCCTGAACCATCCCGCGCATTCCCCTCACCTAGCACCTTCAGATTACTATCTCTTTACCTCCCTGAAGCTAGCTGCACATGGTTGGAAAAAGGTTTTCAACCGACGAGGAGAAGGGGGAGGTGGAGAAGTGGGCGAAGGGGTTGGCGGGAAACTACTTCGAGGAAGGCATCAAAAAATTAATACCCCGGTTCACCATCTGCATTGAGAGGAATGGTAACTATGTCGAAAGCACTCAACTTTGTACATTCAACACGCTTTATGGTCGCTACTGTTTTACAAGGCTTCCTTATGGCCTCAATTGTGCCCCTGAGATTATTCATCATAAAATGACTGACGCCTTTGGTCATTTGACAGACGTAATGGTATATTTCGATGAGTTATTAGTTTGGGGAAAGACTTTAGAAGAACATAATCAGAGGTTAAGTGAAGTATTTCAGCGCGCTGCAGAAATTAATTTAAAATTCAATAGACAAAAATGCCAATTTGGGAAAAGTCATGTCAAATATTTAGGACACATTTTTCATGACGAAGGTAAGTCACAGCCATATTAAAAATGCCGTCACCTTCATCTCAGAAGGATTTACAACGCTTTCTGGTCTAGTAAACTATCTTGGACAATTTGTTCCAAAACTTGCAATGGAAACAGAAGGTCTCAGAGATTTACTAAAAATGATAAGTTATGGAATTGGACACTTGATCATGAGACTGTTCTTACTCGTCTTAAGAAGTTAATTACTCAGGCACCTGTTCTAACACATTACAAGTCAAATGAGCAGCTCATCTTGTCAGTAGACTCTTCCCAGTCAGCTGTGGGAGCAGTATTGCTACAGCAGCGGCACCGTATTTCATACGCCTCTAAAACGTTACCGTAGTCACACAAAAATATGGCACAAATTGAAAAAGAGTTAAATGCCATAGTCTTTGGATGCGTGCGATTTCATCAGTTTGTGTATGAACAATCACAGTTCGAAACAGATCATCGCCCACTGATTACGCTGTTTAAGAAGCCATTAGCAGATACACCAAAGCGTCTTCAACGAATGCTATTAAAACTTCAGCCATACTCATTAAAAGTACATTACAAACCAGGTAGTCAAATGTACATTGCAGATACGTTATCAAGGGCTCCTCTTCCAGAAATGTCCGAGGATGAATCAGGGGACGAAGAAATCAGGGTTCATGTCAGTATGCTAACGAAATAACTTCCTGTTACAGAACAAAAACTTAAATGGCGTCAAGAGAGCACAAGAGAAGATCAAACTATGCAGTTACTGATAAAGTATTTCAAGGAAGGCTGGCCAGAAAAAAAGCGTCAAGCACCGGATTTAGTTCTTCCATACTGGAATATAAGATCAGAAATTCATTCAGAAAATGGGTTAGTATTCAAAAATGCATCTATTGTTATTCCTTGCAACCTAAGGAAGGACATTCTAAAGATTAATCATCGTGGCCACTTGGGTATAGTACGATCTAAAAGCTTTGCTCGAGTTATAGTTTTCTGGCCCAACATGGGTCTACTAATACTATACTTTCCTGTCCAGTATGTATTATTCACCGTCCTAACAACACTCCAGAACCGTTAAAACCTCATCGAATATCTAGTCTGCCATGGGAGAGAGTTGGAGTAGATCTTCTTTCTTATAAAGGAATAAATACATTGTTATCGAAGATTATTACTCAATTTATTTTGAAGTAGCTCCACTCACACTATTTACATCATGAAAATTATAAATATACTAAAAACTAATTTTGCTCGACACGGCAAAATTTGGACGTATTTCCTTTGGAGTTAATAATGCCCCCCCCCTTTCAACTCCAAGGAATTCGAATGCTTCATGAACGATTGGGGTATTAACCACAAAACCTCAAGTCCATATCTTCCTAGATCTAATGGATTAGTCGAGTCTGGAGTCAAAATTTTTAAGGCTATTTTATCAAAATGTGAAATGTCTAAGATTGATCCTTATCTTGCTCTTCTTCAATACAGGACAACACCACGAGGAAATTTAGAATTTCTGGCAAAGCTACTGATGTCTAGATCACTCAGAACGCAACTGCCGACTACCTCCAAAAATAGTAGATTTCCACAGTTATAAAAGACAAAAAATCAAAAATATATGAAGCATTATTATGATCTGAAGGCTCGGCCTTAGACACTCCTCAAAATAGGAGATGCAGTCTCCAGAAGCTCAATGGCTGCCCGCCAAGGTGAGCTTACAAGGCCCCATCCAAGGTCATATACCGTAGAATCGCCTGACGGAATTATGTACAGAAGAATTAGACAGCATATCCTCCCGGCGCCATTCCAGAACAACTCATCATTGAAAACGAAGCTGGTTCTCCCCCAGTCCAGCAGACAGAAGAAACGAGTCCTTCAATCAGAAGAAGTAACTGAGAAGTGCGTCCTCCTTGAAGGTTTACTTTTTCAGAATACTGTTAAACATGATTGTTGTATTAAATATGAAATAATTTGTCTAATTTCTTCTATCTCTAATTGAGATTGTAGCAACACTGGTCCTAGTAGTTGTATGTGTGACATGCAAACAAGGCTCTGTGTGCGTTGTGTTTAATAAGTAATTAAGTCTGTGTCTGGTATATTGGTTATATATTTTAATATTAGTCTTAGACATAACACATGCCAAGTCTATCGTCTCCAAACTCGACACTCAAAAATCCTACGGCATATAACCAGTGCTCCATAATTCATTTCCAATTGAAACTATCCGTTCAAAAGTACCTTAACAAGACCTAGATTTTGAGAGAGAGAAAGGGGTAAGGTTATGCTTTCCTCTGAAGTGCTATTTTAGTTTATTATACGATTCTAACATCTATATAATATCAATGAAATTTAGATATTTTGTAAAAATGAATTAAATATGTTACCAAAATTCCGAGTTTGGTGAAATTCGATTGCTCGAAAGTGTGATTTCACTGAATAGTTGTTATTTTCTCAATAAAAACACGACGGGTTTTATATAATAACTGTTTTCAGAGAAATTTCATTAAACTAAAGATTCAAAAATAAATATTTTATTGAGATTTTTAAACAAGGTTTTTTAATAAATTATAGTGCTGTCAATTTTTCAATTAGACAATTTTAAAGTTTGGGTACTTTTGCTAAATAGTGTGATCATTTTGAAGAAATTATTCATAAAATTAAATACTTGTAAATTAAGTCAACAGAACAAGTTAAAAATTAACCTAATCATCCTCAGTTTGTTCTATAATTTTTCAATAAGAAACCTTCTCCTCTCATAGGAATTACTACTTTACTCTTTTGTCAAACAAATTACTATTTTATCATAATTTTAGCACTTATAATTTGAATAAATAAGAGAAAGTAAAAAAAAAAGATAGAAAAGTCAAATTCAAATAATATAACAATACGCATTAACAAACTTTTAAAAATTAACCTAATCATCCTCAGTTTATTCTATAATTTTTGTAAAGTCATCGACCCTAGTGGCAATTACCCCTTACTAATGTTTACAATGTCTCATTTAATATCAAACAAGTTCAAAGGTGAGCTTAATTTATTTTACCTTCACTTCCTTATATTGTATTATTTTTAAAGATGCTATAAAATTTGCGGAGTTATTGAAACAAAAGAATATTTAAAAACAACAGTGAGTTGGAAATTGTTTAATCAGTTAATTAAACAATGTGTCATTGTCAAAAACGAACACATAAAAGCTTATCACTATTATTTGAAATAGTTTTCCACGAAATTTGATTTTGGGGGGGGCAGTATCATAAAGTCATAAGGGCAGCTCCAATATCTACTTTAGTACAAAATATACAGCTAAAATTCCTTATAAAAAATTTGGTGTGAAACACTCACATTAATTACTTCTACTGAAATTCACATAGTTTTGATTTATGATTTATTATTTTTATACAAAGTTATTAACCTAGTTACAAATTTCATAGAAAACTATCATATGTGCATCCGAAATCAATTTATATAAAAATTCAGCATCCGTATGTTTGTGGCCGCAAAACTCGTAAAGTAGTCAGCTGATGGATTGACTTTTGAACGGTGAATTACCTTTACGTAAATAGTAATTAGCATATATGAATTAGCCAGTGGAAATTAGCCCAAATACTGTATATATATATATATTCCTAGCAGCAAGAAGTCATTGAATAATCTGTGACGGTGGTATTTTTTTTTTCCTGCGAGTGGGTACCATTATAAACAAAATATTTTAATGATGTGAATTTTTTTAAAAGACAATACTTTAAAGGAACTATATAATGAGGTTGTTATATGGTTCGTTAAATTGTTTCTCAATTATATTTTCCTTGTGGCATGCAGAAGTTATTGATGAGAAATATAATATAATTTCTATTACTTACAACATTGTTCAACGTTATAAGGCCTAATACATGCAAATCTAGCGATCGTATTTTATAGGAAATAGGTATAGGTTTTTGAGGTAATCTGAGTATGAAAAAAAATGTTTTTCAATGGTTTTTGTTTGCGTAATTGTACAGCATAATTCAAAACAAACAATCGCCGAAGCTCAATATATCATGATATTCCATATTATCAGCCTGATCTGGCATTAAAACTTTCAGATAAAATGTATTAATTGGAAAGTACGAATGTAATTGATTTTTCTTTTTTTATTACTGCTGGTAAGAGGGAAGTATTACAATTGGTGTCAAATTTTTAAAATTAAGTTTTCACCGGATATACACGTTTTGAGGTCCCATGAGTCCGAAAAATTTTTCCATTCAGAAAATTGGAATGAATTATTTGAAAATCTTCAAAACTTTTATAGCAATGTTTATACTAATGGAACTTAAAATTAACGTTGAACACAAACAAAAATTTCTTCAAGGAATATAACATTTAGTTAAAAAATTTTTGTTAAGCCTGGAATTTTTAGCTATACATTACATTAATGTGACGCAGTCCACAAAGTAATGAAAGCGTACTATTAAGATTGAAATGTACGCATGAGCTAATTTATTCTATCAAAAAATCTAATTTCTCGCAATAACATAAAAAAAAAAGGAATCGAACTAATTATTTTCAATTAAACAAATAATAATAAGAAGATGTGTTATATATTAGAGTTTGAAAAATCTAAAGATTATGTAACTGCGTAAATTGGAATAAGAGAAATGTCGTGTGAGTGTTTCACATCGGATTTTTTATAATGATAGATAATCTTTAATCATTAAAGAAAATAATAATTTAATCAAGGAAATTATTGTAATTTTGAAAATAAAATTTTGAATACACTTAAATTTCAAGAGGGTCTGGCCGTGCAGAATGTTTGTGTAGGATTCCGCGCTCCATTGAACCGATAATGACTAAGAGTACAATGTTGAGAACATCCAGGGAGCGTTTCTGGCAACTCTTTGTTATCGCTTCAGTCTTTGGTTGATCCCAAGGCGCTCCTTACACCATCTATTATACTTGACTGTGGAATCTTGCAAGCGCCAAGCCCCTATCAAGAGCTGCATGAAGCTCCCACACCAACAACATATAAAATTGGTAATGAGCTCGCCAAATTCGAAACTTAAGACAATATATGAAGAGTCTAAAAATATCGATCAACTGTCTGAAGATCAACATTCAAGAATCTGGAAATAAGCATTCCAGTCTAGAGTCTACAAACCAGACTTACATTTCATTACGAATTAAGCAACCAAGAAGTAATCAACCAGAACAAGATTATTCACATAACTAGTCTTCAAAAAGGAAGAGGATTAGGCCAGAGAATTCTTGAAAGATAACTAACCAATTGAGTTCTCGCGAAGACAAGCCAGTGTTCTAACTCGTTACACATCCAACTCCGCACTATCTGCTCTTCGCTCGATTTCTCTAAACTTCTCTTTCACTTAGTCTCCTCGTGATACGTAAAATATAATACAAGTGCAAGGGTAGCTTATTCATTTTCAATAGTCGCTGTCATCTTCACAACCTGTCCACTATTTCACATGTTGCTCTAGATACTATCGTTGGAATGTGGGATTTATCAATTACCTGAATCATACTAAGCGGCTTGGGGTTGCAAACTTTGCTTACAAACTTCCTAGATATATGGAGACAAAATGTTTTTACTCTAAGCATCAAATCTTAACTTTTCAATATAAAACTAAAAAAAAATTAACAAAGATGATGTAAGAAATATTTAGTATTTATTTTAATAAAATTTTTTAAATACTTACCCTAAGTGCTAATGGATCATTTGAATAATCCACTTCTTCACAAACCCAGCTATATCTTCCAGAGAGCCAAACTAACCTTAAGGCCTGCACACACAAAATTATCAAGACTTTATTTAAGCAGGAAATTTCAAACATTGGCTTCCTAGTTTACTGTCGCTTTGTGGCATCCATAGATAGGAGCTAACTTCAATTGGTGCACACTAACTGCTAAGCGCAAAAATAACTCGACAACCATAAATTCCTGTTATTTACATATCTGTGTATAAATTTTGTAAAATATCAGTGCTAGAAAAAACTATCCATCAATTTTAATGTGAAGTAATTACTGTTGTAAATATTTACTCAGCGTTATGTAGTGGGAGTTTCAAGGGTTTAAAATTAATAACCAAATACTATTACTACTGCACTATAATTAATATATATACACTTATGATTCTAAGGACTTGACTTATGAGATTAAGAGACAGGGAGATAAACTCAATGAGAGACTGAGAGATAGGCAAGAGCTGATGTTTAGACTGGATGTTTGTGTTTGGCTGATCGTAGGAAGTTGTCTTTGCTCTTGAAGAAGGTGGATAGAATGGGGCCTCCACTGTCCTTTTTTCCTTTAATTTAGACCCCTGTGGTAAGGGCTTGAATACAAAGTCCCTACGCACCACCTATTCATCGACTTTAAGAGTGCATACGATAGTGTTCTCCAGCCAAAACTGTACCAAGCTATGGAGGAAATGGGCATACCATCTAAGCTTGTCAGGATGGTTAAAATGACAATGTCAGCAGTTTCTTGCATGGTACAGGTGCAGTCAGATGTGTCCCCTGAGTTTGGAACGAGTAAAGGACTTAGACAAGGAGATGCCCTCGCATGTCTCCTTTTCAACCTTGCTCTAGAAAAAGTTATAAGAGATTCCCAAAATCAGACCATGGGTACTATCTGCAACAAAACCGTTCAATTGCTGGCCTACGCGGATGACCTGGATATCATAGCAAGGTCTCTCCCTGCAATGAAGGACGCCTTCCTTGCCCTGAAAAACGCCGCCTCCGCTATGGGCCTAGAGGTAAATGAACAAAAAACGAAATATATGTATGTTGGGAGTGGTGGAGCTCCCGTGGGAGAAAGTATCCAGATAGGAGCATCCTCTTTCAAAAGAGTCAATGAGTTCATTTACCTTGGTTCTCAAGTCAATTCCTTCAACGAAATTAACCAAGAGATAAAAAGGAGTCATTATCATGACTGCTTATAGGTGCTATTTCGGCCTGGTAAAATTTTTTAAAAGCAGCCTAGTATCAAGAAAGTCGAAGTTCAGGCTGTACAAAACACTAATCCGCCCAGTCCTCACGTACGCATCCCAAACATGGACCCTCCCAAAAGCAAGTGAGCGTAACCTTCTTGTCTTCGAAAGGAAAATTCTTAGAAGAATCCTTGGACCCGTAAGGGAGGAAGGCAGATGGAGGATAAGAAAGAATCAGGAGGTATATGAGCTGTTTGGGGAAGCAGATGTTGGGCGGATAATAAAACTTAGTCGGCTTAGCTGGGCAGGACATGTAGCCCGCATGGGAGAGACAGACCCCATCCCAAGACTATTGAACGGAGAGATGGGTCAAAGCAGGAAGGTTGGTAGACCCAAACTAAGATGGCAAGATGGAGTAGCCAACGATGCAAGAAGCCTACTGGGGGTTTCTAATTGGAGAGCGGCAGCACAAAACCGCGACGAATATTGCAAATTACTAGAGGAGGCCAGGACCCACTATAGGGTTGTTGAGCCACGGAGATAGATAGATAGGTAGAGGAAGTAGGATGATGCTTCATCCCCAACCCTTGGATGGCTTCATTTCCTTTTATACGACCTTCGCGTTCCTTGCGGATAGCAGTGAACTAATTTGACTTATGATGCCATCACAGTTAGGAAAAGATTTAAGTTCATTTCATTAAGAGATAAAAAAAAAAAATGATTGATACGGAAACAACATGGTTTCTTCCATTTTGTACTATTAACTTTGGTGTTTTAACAATCTATGTTTATATTTTTTTAAATAAATAACTTTGGCGCAATTGCCATGAAGAGCCAAGGTTTGCCTGAGGGCAATTTTTTTTTTGGGGGGGGGGGAGGTCGTGTGGTAAGCACGCTGTGGTTCCCACCGCCGTTTAGTTCTGGCCTTCGCTACCTCGGTTCTCTACTAACTATATCCCCACTTTTTCTCACGATGTTGGGCCAACACTGTTTTTGTCCTCACAGGAATCGAAACCAAAGACGAGTGCTAGCCACTAGAGCAACGCGTGAGGACATCTTTGGGGTTAATTAAATTCAAATAATGACGAGTATCCACGTCAAACCAGGATAAATATACTTATTAGAAATTTTAATGATATAACAAAAAACGGAGAAGGAAGGTAAGAAAAATATTTGTATTAGTCCGGCAGCATATTTCTACCTTATAAAATAAATACATAAATAAAAAAAAACCTATGGCCCAACAGCCCATGAAGGGCCAAGACTTGCCAGACGGCGATTTGTATTGGGGGGGGATGAGGTAAGCACGCCGCAGTTCTCTCGCCGTTTAGTTCCGGCCTTCGCTACCCAGGTGTGCTACCAACTGTAACTTCCCACTTTTCCTCACGTGCTGGGTCAACATCGACTTTGCCCTCACAGGAATCGAACGCTGAATTCTCGCACCAAAGGCGAGTACGCTAGCCACTAGACCAACGCGTGAGGACAAAAATACATAAATAATATTACAAAAGATGTACATTATAAATAAATACTAATTGATTATTAATTCTTGGAGTACGTCCTGGAATAGTTCCGGTTTTACTCGTCAGGCTGTTCCTCACGTGGTGGTCTCTGTTCCAGATTCTCCATTTTGAAGGTTGTTTAGAAATCTGCCTTGTCTATGAAGTCTTTCATTCTTTTCTATTTGTAGCTACCCTGTGAATTTGTTCGTTTCGTATGAACCACGGTGTCCCAAGGCGATACGCAGTACTTTATTTTCGGAATATTTGCAACTTGTTCATTGCTGCCTTATTAGCACCCATCGACATAGGGCAGGCATATGTCTGTATAGATCTGAATATATATGGGTAGAGAACGCTCGAGCATTGCAGTTTCAATGGTGTCCATCTATTAATCAAGGGACACAGTTGTCTATGTTATCTTAATTTTTGAGTTATGTGTGTGGAATCCAAATTTGTCTTGTGTCTAGCTGAAAACCAAGATATTTCAGGTTTTCGTCTATTTTCTTCCACTGTGCGTCAGTGTTGTTAATTTATTAAACTTTTAACTACGGACACTAAATATTTTTGCCAGTGCCTTTTATATGTTTTTGTCTAGTTTCCACTGGTGAAATCAGTCTTTTATTTTGTCTAGTGAAGTTTGTTGATTATCTATGGCTTCAGAAAGTTAGTGATGTCTTGGAAAGAAGAAAGGTGTCATCTGCGTAAATAGCAAGAATAGAGTAATTGAATGTAGGAATGTGGTGTGTGTGTGTGTGTGTGTGAGCCCTGAGGTACACTGACCCTGTTAACTCGTCAAGTACTGAAGGTAGAATTAACTCTTACCTCAAATGAAGGCAATGGAATGTGTGATGGATGCCAGAAATATATTTTATTTGAAAAATATCATAATTGAAGAATATTCTAACATTCGGTGGCAAAAAGGGTATACCCAGATAGAAGACTACCGTTACAGAAGAGGTCATAAAACTTGGTTAGCTTTGCCTTTGCCCTTCTCAAAGGAGAGGATTTGAACTATGAAGAGAAGGCATTCTTTCAAGACAGTCTGAATTAGCCATTCTACCGGTCAACATCAGTGCCAGAGTCATAAGTTAAAACATAAAAGTTTAAACTAGCTAGTTTCAGTATATTAATAAGCATATTATTGAAAAATATTTAAATTTCTTTAAAGATAATATATTTAATTTAATCTACCAGTGTTTTCTTAATTATTTCTTATTACTTCTCTTCTATTTAAACATACACACAAGCCCTTTACAAAACCTCTCATGCCACAAGCTACTACTACAACACAACAATATACAACTACATTTCAAATGACTATATTTTAATTAGAAAACTCACAATTTTAATGTTGAAAAAATCGATTACTATTAAAAAAATATCCAAAGTAAGTAAGTATATCTCCTCACTTCTTTTCTTACTGCTGGTCCAAAGCAGATAATACCAAAAAAAAGGTAAACAAATAATCCAAAATCTCCCTTTAACCTCCATGAGACTTGAACTCTCACTTCTCACATGTGTGAGCATGCACTTGACTAAAGTATGCGTGCAAACCTTATCCAAACTAGTTTGTAAGAGCGCCCCTATTCATTTCCAATCACATCTGATTTTTTTTTGGGGGTAGTGAAAAATGGGTTCTCAATTATATTTATTTGAAGAAAAATATCATCTTACTTATTATTAATTAATTTAATAGAAAACAATATCTTCCTTACCTCTTCAACGAAAAAACTATTGAAAAGAACTTGTAAAATATTGTACAAAGCCATAAACGCTCGTACATTAAAAGGTTTACGATTTTCCATCCACATAGGACCAATTTTTAGTACAAATAGATTGTATGATGCAAGAAGTAATATTAAAAGTAAAGGTGTGCCAATAAGCGGCCAATCGATTGTTCTGGGATCTGAAAAAAACAAAAACTTTTTTAAAAAAAAAAGATACATTATTACTTTCTCTTACTCCTAGTAAGAGGAAGTATTGTAATCGTGTCAAATTTTCGATATCGAGTTTTCACCGGAAATATCCGTTTTGAGGTCCCCTGAGTCCAAAAAAGTGGTTTTTAGCAAATGGTCTGGTGTGTGTGTGTGTGTGTGTGTGTTGGTGTGTGGGTGTGTATGTATGTATGTGAACAGCATAGCTCAAAAACGAAAAACCGTAGAAAGTTGAAACTTGATATTCCGTTTAGGTATCACCATGGGATCTGACAGTACGTTATCTGTCAAAATTCCTCAACCGGAAGTACCACTTTACTAGTTGGATTTTTTACTTTTTTGCAATTTTCTCAAAAATGGCTCCGACGATTTTCTTTAAACTTGAAATATCAACCACACATACAAAGAGCTACAACTTTTATTTGAAACATTTCTCCGGGAAAATGCATTGAAGGGCACTTTTGGGGGAGGGGTGGAGTTAGGTTTCCACGTAAAGTGCTATTTCAGTTTATTAGACAATTCTGTCATCTAAATAATGTTAATTAGAAATAAATATGTTGTTGAAATTCCGAGTTTGAAAAAAATTGGAGAACCGGAAGTGCGTTTACTTTACCACGTTATTAAATGATTTATTCTCTTTTTCACAATTTTCTCAAAAATGGCTTCGACGATTTTTTTGAAACTTCATATATAAATTAAACATGCAAAGATCTACATCTTTTATTTAAAACATTTCTTTGGGAAAATTCTTTTAAGGGCACTTTTAGGGGAGGGGTGGGGTTATGTTTTTCTCTAAAGTGCTACCATAGTTGATTATACAATTCTATCATCCAAACATAATTAATTAGAAATAAATAGATGGCTGAAATTCAGTCTCAAGAAAATTAGTAAACCGGAAGAGCGCTTTTACTGAGCAGTTTTTTCAGTTTTCGGCGAATTTCATTCAAATTTGGCACACAAACTATGAAATTTGTCAATTATAATTTTGAGAACTGGAGTAAGAGAAAGTTGTGTGAGTGTTTCACACCAGATTTTTTTTAAAGAGATTCCTCAATTCTGACGCTTTCCTCATCAGAATATAAAAAAAAATGTACGTACTTTCCACTAAATATAATTCAGAATTTCCGTTCGCAATTCTGTTTCTTTTTTCCAAACAATTTCTTCCAGCAAAACCAACATCAATTTTTAATATAAACATAATCTTAAAAGCTAAAGAAGCTTCTCTAGACTGATTAACAACAACTTCCCTCCCTACATCACCTACATTGTTTATTTCTATTTGAGAAACGGAAGATTTCGTATCGCCATAAACTCTGTCCTCGCTCTGAACCTCATAAAATTGCTCCTGGAGTTCCTTAGGATTCAATTATTGGCCTGTTGCTATTTCTTGTATATTTCAACAACGCTGCCTAATCCCAAATATTTTACCTTGATATTTTACCTTGATGACGTAACTTTCTATTCTTTGTCATGGAGAATTGACACAATTGTGTTCAGATTGTCAGAAGCAATGGCCTGCATCAGCAGATATTGCGGTAGTTAGAAAATTAAAATTAATAACAGCAAAAGTGAAGCTATGTTATTTTCCAAGTATAGAGCATGGGCTTTGGAAAGAAGTACACTTCCGAGGGCAGTCAGTGCTTTGATCAAGCTCCGTTCATTATCTAGGTGTCACTCTCGACTGTAAACTTACCTTTACCCTTCGTGTAAAGGAACGAATAACAAAGACAAGGCAGCGATCCGGGCAGAGAGTCTAAACTGACCCCCAAGTAAAAAGCTGTTGCTATACAAGGTATAAGCCATGTTATTGTATGCATGTCCCTCCTGGATTATTACCTGCAGTACCAATAGTGATGACCTAAAGATAATGCAAAATAAGTTTTTAAGGCTAGCAAAAAACTCGTGATGATATAGATGAATTAATGATTTGCACGAATCTTGTAAAATGGACAATGTGGAAGAAAGGTTTTTCCTCGCAAGAGAAAAGATTTTTCCCTTTACCAGTCTCAGTTTAGACATGCTTCGCAGGAACATAGAGTTCCTATAGCATTAGTATAATGATATAGTTATACTATAACATTGGAGTTGAGTACAGACATCGGAGGGTGAGAAACGTACTCATATAAATGGAATTCACGTTGCTTAGGGTTTTTGTCAAAATTGTTTCCCTTAATTAATTGTTTGAATTTTTATCCTTTATAAATGTAAATAGCCAGGAGGTTATAGTATAAACCGAAACTCTTATGTAAAACTTATATATGTATATATAATATTTTGAAAATAAATGATTGATAAATAAAACTCAAATAATAGAATTAAAAATGTGGTTCGGTCCGCAATGCTGGATAACATTTGGTATTTTATTCGTCGTAGCATGCATATTAGTTTATTTCTATCATACTAGTTTGTTGCTGACCGGTTTCGGATTTTCATCCATCGTCAGAGCAAATTCACCAAGTTCGTGTAGTGAGTTCACTTCAAGGAACTTAGTAAATTTGCTCTGCCGATGGAAAATCCGAAACCGGTTAGGAACAAAACTAATATGCATGCTACGACGGACAAATTACCGGGTGTTATCCAGCACTGCGGACCCAACCACATTTTCTATTCTATTAAAATACAAAATTATCAAAAGACAAGAATAAGTAAACCAAGAAGTTATATATAATAAGAAAGACTATATTAATAATCAGTATATAATTATTTATTTATTTATTTATTCAATGGTTGCCCAAATATTATTGAATTTAAAATATCTATTTATAAAGTATAATATCAATTAAATAAAATTAGTAACAAATAAAATATAATAATGATTCTTAAATTCTTAAAAGAAAGATGAAAAATATCACAATCTGGTGGTAATGCGTTCGTTGATTCTATAAGCCTGGGGATGGGACTGAATTTTAAATAAGCAGTATTATGAACAAGCTTTGAGAAAAGTATTTAGACAAATACATACATATACAGCCCCATCTCTGGGTAACGCAAGAAACTCAGCCGCTTAGAGCCCCGTGCTCAGAAGAGGCGTGCATCTCGACTAATAAACAAGGAAGTAGAGAACAAACTGACAAAAAATAAATAATATCTATAATGAATATTTGTCTTTTTCTAGAAACTGAGGTACACAGTATATTTTACTATGACCTCAGGATATTTTACTATGAAGAAAACTATGTCTTCTTGTATACTAGTTTAATTATTAAATTATTCGTATAAATAGAGGCTGTTATGATTATTTTTATACTAGAAAAATAATCACAACAGACTCTGTTCATACGAATAAGCAGCTTTCATTTCAAGATTGTTTTTTAAAGATAAGAATCCTGAGAATCAGCTGGTTCGCCATTATACGGGACAGTTTATGCGATTTTTGTCTGTAAACTTTTAGCTTATTATGTGAAATAATGTGAACAGTTTTTGTTGTAACTGTGAATTTTAAAAGTGCTTTTTATAGTTTTGTAAATGTACTGAAAAAAACAATATTGTAAATATTTTATTTTTCGAACTTTAAATTTTCTAGGTTAGGTGAGTTTTGTTTCAATTTATAACTATTAACTTTAACAGGACACCTAGTTCCAAAAGTAGCCACATGGCTTACAAGGAGCAACAGTCCGATTCAACAGGAATTGTAACATATGATTCAAGCAGGGACAATAAATTAAATGAAAATAATGTTTTTTTTAATAATAGTAATGCATTAAATAATTACACCACAAATAAAACTGCAAACGGCGAAGTAGTGCGGGTAATTCAGAATTACTTACTAAAAAAAATAAAGTTAAACCTTCAAAGAAGTGCAAAAAAATCTACTCCAAAAAGTAGTAATCTGATGCGCACACAGTCTCTACAATCCTTAAGTGGATCCGCTAGAGACATTAAACCTCTTTTATCGAGGGCAGCTCCTTCGACATGTCCGAGTAATACATCGCCATTTGCACCCCAAATCCTTCTGCGCCGTTAAGCCTTAACGATGAGCGAGAAACGCCTCAAGAGAACCCATCACCTAGCAAGTCACCAAAACCTCTTCCAATTTTTATTTCAATGTTAGTGACTACCTACAGTTTTGCAGAGCATTAACGGAACTACTTGGAGCCTCGACCTTTGACTGCAAATCACGAGTAGATAACGTAATACTGTCTACTAAAACTGTGGATGGCTACAGAACAGCAATAAAATATCTACAAGAAAATCAAGCTCAGTACCACACTTATCAGATGAAACAAGATAAGGCTTTCAGGGTGGTACTGAGAAATCTACGCCATACCATACCCGCGGAGGCCATACAAGAAGATCTGGAAAAAAATGGCCACAAGGTCAGAAAGGTGACAAATGTTAAACATCCACCTACAAAGGTGCCACTACCTCTATTCTTTGTCGACCTTGAACCTCAAGAGAACAACAAAGATACTTTTGATATTAAAGCGGTAGTGTACACAAGGGTCAAGGTAGAGGAACCATACAAAACAGCAGAGCTTATCTAGTGTAAGCGATGCCAGCAGTATGGCCATAGTAAAACATACTGCAACCATAGGCCAAGGTGTGTAAAGTGTGCTGGATATCATTTATCCATTGAATGCACAAAGCCTAGAGACATCCCTGCAACTTGTGCACTTTGTCAGGAAGGGCATCCCGCTACTTATAAGGGCTGTGAAATTCATAAAGAGTTACAGCGCCTTCGGAGGAAAACAGGCACACAAAATGGCCACAGTTCTCAACCACGTCCAAGGAATGAAGAAATGCCTCTGCCCAGACCGACAGACTTTCCTCCACTACCAAAGAAGGAGAATTTACAGCAGCAGCCACCATCTCAACCATCTACCAATTTCTGGCATCGTTCCGCTGGGGTCACCTATCTCTACTGATATGACTACAATGTTGACTTCCTTCATCTCTGAATTCAAATCACTCATCAATCCACTCATCAGTCTTCTTACAACACTTGTAACAGATCTCATTCCTAGACTTACAAAATGAACTCACCCTCTTCACTTAACAATCCTCCTCATTCACTTGCAATCCTTCTCTGGAACGCAAACGGGCGGAATACCCACAGAGACGAACTAGATATTTTCTTGCATGACAAACGAATTGGCTTTGCGCTAATAACAGAAACACACTTCACTGGACGATCGTACTGTAACATAACCGACTACACCACTTACAGAGCAGGCCACCCGGACGACACAGCCCATGGTGGCGCTGCCATTCTCATCCGCTCGTCATTAATTCATCATCATTACTTGATAGAACAGTCCGATTCACTTCAGTCCGTAGCAGTGACCTTGTCTTGCCATCCATTCTCATTGAACGTGGCTGCAGTGTACTGCCCTCCTAATAAAGCCATCTCTTCTCAAGAATTCAGTGCATTCTTTCACAAACTGGGGCACAGATTTGAGGCAGGAGGGGACTACAACGCCAAGCATCCGCAGTGGGGTTGTCGCACAGCTAACTCTAGAGGACGGAGACTATTCAACGTTCTTACTGACTCTAATTACCAAGTGCTATCTCCTAACCAACCAACTTACTGGCCGACAGCCCTCTCTAAATTGCCTGACATTCTAGATTTTTTCGTTGCTTCCCGGACTTTTACGAATTATAGGATGTCTATACACTTACAGATCTCTCTTCAGACCACAGTCCTGTACTTTTAGTTCTTACTGCCACACCTAAGGTACTTCCCACCCGACCGACTCTAATTACTGGACCAATTGACTGGGACCTTTTTTAGACTATACTAGAAAGTAAACTCAACTTGTCCCTTTCCTTAAAAACAGCCGACGAAGCAGTACATACTTTGACTAAATCAATACAGACTTCTATCTGGGAATCAACAACTCAGTTAAACCGAAAATCGTACACCAGACAGTACAACCTACCTGTTCAAATACGTCTACTAATCAGGGAAAAAAGGAGAGCTCGAGCGATCTGGCAACGGACACATTACCCTAGTGACAAAACAACTTATACCAGACTTACAAGACAATTGAAACGGAGTTTACAAACACTGAGAACTCAGAAATATGATGACTATATATTAAAACTAACCACAGATCGAAAATCTCTATGGACAGCTACACGCCGACTGCTAGCACATAAATACATATCTTTACCTCTTAGACGAGATGACGGTACGTGGGCGAGATCAGACGAGGTGCAGCCACTCTTTTTGCTCAACACTTGACCAACGTCTTTACACCTCACCCAGATATGACAGATGATTTACACACGTCAGAAGTACAAACCGAACTAGATGTACCTCTTCCTCTCTCACTACCGCCTAAAGCATTTACTCCCTCAGACATTAAGTACGTCATCAAATCTCTACCTTCTAGAAAATCTCCCGGCTATGACCTCATAACTTCTGAAATTCTTCATCATCTTCCTAGAAAAGCTCTTATCTACCTAACCTATATATGCAACTCTGTCCTACTACATACTTTCCAATATTGTGGAAGTACTCCGTGGTACGGATGATCCCGAAACCTGGGAAACCGGCACATCTTCCTTCCTCCTATAGACTTATCAGTTTACTTCCGATATTAGGGAAAGTTCTTGAGAAACTACTTCTAAAGCGCACCAGCCCCGTATTTGCGGAGCTTGGTGTTGTGCCTAACCACCAGTTTGGCTTCAGAAGGAAACATAGCACAATTCAACAGTGCCACAGGGTAGTAGACGAGATCGCTTCAGCCCTGGAGAGAAAAGAGTATTGCACGGGGGCATTTTTAGATGTTACCCAGGCTTTTGATCGCGTGTGGCATCTTGGTTTACTGTACAAACTGAAAAAAAGTCTTCCCTCTACCTATGTTCTCATCCTGCGTTCCTATCTATCAGAAAGGTTCTTTCAGGTCAGTCGTGGCACAGCACTCTCTTCCTTTTCATCAGTGGGGGCAGGGGTGCCGCAGGGGAGTATACTTGGTCCCATCATTTACACAGTGTTCACATCAGACATTCCTACAAATCCATCCACACTACTTTGTACATATGCAGACGACACAGCCATACTCGCAACAAGTGCAGACATCACATCAGCTTCACACAATTTACAGACACATTTAAATACAATAGAATCATGGGCAAAAAAGTGGCGAATTAAAATGAACCCACAAAAATGCCAACATGCCACATTTACTCTCCGGCGGGGTTCCTGTCCTCCAGTCTTCTTCAATCACAATCCTCTCCCTGTAACAGATCTGGTGCGCTACCTTGGGCTCTTCATTGACAAAAGACTCACGTGGAACCCGCATACAAGACTTAAAAGACAAGCACTGACTAAAAGGGCCAAACTTCTTTACAGACTTATCGGAAGACGATCCAAATTACCTACAGAACTCAAAAGACTGATATATATTTCTGTAATCAAACCAATTTGGACTTACGGACTTGAATTGTGGGGTTCAGCTAAACCTACAAACTTACGTACCATTCGGACATTCCAATCTAAGCTACTTCGACAGATAGTTGATGCTCCTTTCTACGTGTCAAAACCTTACGCTCCATAATGACCTCAACGTCCCTTTCGTACAACAACTTGCCAAGACGAAATATCATAAACTGCATACTACTCTCTCTTTTTGCTCTAATCCTTTTGTACAATCTCTAGCCTCCACTACCATCCCTGACAATCCATCTCGCCGTTTGAATCGCCAATGGCTCCGAGATTTCCTTTGGGACTGATCAGTACTACTGGTATCCCATAGAGAGTGCTACCGCTGGGTAGTTTCTCTCCTACTACCTTCTCACAGCCTACAGTCTCATTATTCATCCTATTTATTCATTGTATATATGTAATACAGATGGTAAATTTCTAAATAAACAAAAAAAAAAAAGAAAAGAATCCTGAAAACGACCACAAAAATCAAACAAAGTACAGGCACCCATGTTTAAAAAGAATTGATCTAGATAAAACTCATTCAAATAAAATAAGATATAATTGGTGCACTCAGCTCAAACAAATTGCTTGCAGTTGATACAGACTACTTTTTAAATATAATTAGTATTACAGATACGGATAAGAAATCAAAAACTGTCAATAGATATAACTTCAGTGTTAAAATCCAGATACAGTCCTAAGTACAGATTAATTAGCAATTTAGGTTCTAGATGAATCAATTTTTAGTTCAAAACTATTGTTTAAAACATAGAATTATAAGCTAGTTAAGATTAGATAACCAACGCTACTGCCAGGCATTGTATAAACGCAAAATATAGTTTTCACAGTGAGCAGAATTGCTTTCTATGCAATATATTGTTGCATCGTCTTGCCAGGTTGTGTCTGTATTGGTAACATCCGCGTGCCCGCGCGTCGTGCGGCCAGACATCCTGTTTTTCGCGCCTTCTCTCGCGACTCTGGATGTTGGTTTTTCCCTTCACAGCCACCCTCTTTTCCCTGGTTAATCATCCCTTTTCTTCGCTAGTCTGCTGGTTCGCTTCGAGTGCAATGTGTATATGTATATGTGTATTTGTTCTACTGCATCAGAATCTTAACTGTTTCATCGTTAATATTCAACGCCTCCATAGGTATACTTGCTTACAACCCAGGCTTTTCATCTCTGCCGCCAACTAGCTTGCAAGAAATCTTATCTGCAACAACAAACGCACGTTTTCGTACCGCTTCATTCACCAATTACCTTTCCCGCAACTTCCTTTCATACACACCCATATACGAACATATTTACACATATACACAGCCTCGTGTATACCCTTCATGCTTCATAGCGTCCTTCACAGCTTCTCCGGCTCAACGTATGTTTCTCAATCTTCTACTTCATCTTCAAGGTAAGCGAATTAAAACTTTGTTCTTTATAATTGCGTGCTTCACTAAGCACTTTTCCGTATGATTCCGAGTTCACGCCCATGTGTGTACAATATTGTTCAGGTAATCTACATTTTTTTAATTGTATGCCTAATATTTAATAGTTATAGAAAAAGATATTTAACTGAATATACAGATCAAACATTGAACTGAGAAGTAAATTTACAAAATACTTATTAAAGATATTAACACAAGCATAATAATTTATTTTATTTTGTTTCTGCAGCTCTGCAAATCAGCAAATGAGAATTCCAAATTTGAAGAAAATAGCTTAACTGCAAGTGCGATTTTACAGAATATTTTTGAGTTTTTTCGATCTTTTTAACAAATGATTACATAGCATAATTTTTGAAATTTATTGCAAGAGTTCAAGTTCATGAGAAAACAAATGTTTCACAGGATGTATATTACAAAGTTTAATTAAAAATTCATTGAACCAAGCTAATCAAGTTTTTATAATAAATAAATAAATAAATAAAATGAGCTTTTATTAATTCCATAAGTTATCACTACAAATCGTATATATAGTTTTTTTTCTTTTTTTTAATTGAAATAATAATTAAATAAATAAGGAAAATAAAAAAAAAGAAAGTTATTCTTGATATACAATAGTCTAACTGAACTAAATAAAAGTACCTTGCTATTAAATAAATAAATAAATAAATAAATAACCCTTCACTCACTTTTACTCTGCATTTTACAGGAATTAAGCCCATTTCTAGACAAAGGCCTTTCCCATCAGCTTTTTATTATAATAGTTAATAAATTCTCTTCAAACTTGGAATTTTTAATTTTATTACGTATATAGTGGAACTTTTTGGTTCTTAAAAAGCTCTGACCTATATGAATGAGCTTTCTTCTTGGATTAGTTAAAAATCCAGTGGATTTTAGAGTGGGAAAGATTGGGGATTAATGAAGAACAGCGGTTATGTACATTGTTTTTGTTGTCTTCATTATTTAGACGGTTGTCCAACTTTAGAAGAGTTCAGTATCACATGGTTCAATAAACGAACGTTAACTAAGAGTAAGATTATTAGTTATCTGAACGGTCAAAACTGGAACAAGCTATATCATTAGCAATTTTTAATTCACGAATTTAATAGTTAACCCTTGTGCATTAGACCAGTTGAGCATTGATAAGTCTAAAACTACAGACTTCTGGAAAGCAACACCTTTCGAGACACTTTAATTACCTTGTTTCATTTGCAAATACATCATAACCGAGTTTTTAAAATCTCCGCTTATTCAAAAAGAAATGCATATTGCTGTTGCTATAAGCGGAATATCCAAAAATCAAATCAAGAGCTCTGTATAAAATAAATTTTATGCCCCAAGGTATAACACCTTCTCCCCTACCATTTATCCATGAGTCGCCATTCGTATGGTGAGTATGTGTGTAAAACAAAATACATATCTCACAAAAGAAACCTTTATGCAGCTTAAATTTTATATTCCACTACCCACTCTAATTTTATATCCCACTATTCACTCTAACCAATGGACTTCATCGCAACGCGTAAAATTTGAAATGCTTGCAGACTATTTAGAGAACACATTTTAGACTAGCAAACCAACGAATTTAGTAATTAATCAGTATCTTCTTATCTAGAATTCAACACACCACTAATCGTGAAATATATCTTATTACACCAGATGAAGTGAAAAATGCTATTCAATTTTTATCCAACCAACCAATGATATGGCCTAATTCAACTCCAACTTTAGTAATAAAAAACATGACTGACAAAGGATTAGCATCCTTTAACGAACTTGTACAACTGTTCATTACCTATCTGATATTTTCCCAAAGGCTGGACAAACGCAGCAGTAATAGTTATCGACAAAGTTGGAAAACCAAAACCCGAGCCTTTCACGTAACGAGTAATAAGCCTTCATTCTATACCTTCTCAAAACTATTCGAAAAACTAGTACTGATACGTCTTCAAACACATCTGTCTGAATATAAAATGATACCAAACCATCAATTTGGATTTTGAAAAATCTTATCCAACGAGTCGACAATCACAATGAGAAAACGAACAAACAATGACTGGATTTGAACAAAAACAATATTCGACAGTCGTTTCGCTGGGCATCGTTTCAGCATTCAACACTGTATGGCACGATGGACTTCTTTACAAACTATACTTAATCCATACACCAATAAGCAATATTAACATTATTTCTATAGGATAGAACTTTGAAGTAAGAATTAATTCGACCTTTAGTTCGCGACGAAGTATTATGGCCGGAGTTCCTTAGGCCATCTTATTCTTAGTCCCCATCTTTTTTTTTAAGTTTCCATATACGATAATCTTACATTCAATATTTCTATTCTTGTACTGACGCAGATGAAACCTTCTTCTCTCAAGTCCATCACAAACTTTCCCAAGCCATAGATAATTTACAAAAATCCTTAGACAAAATAAAAGACAGGTTTCACAAATGGGAACTTAGACATTAACATAAATAAGACAAGCAAAAATTTCACTCTTCGAGAATGCACGCAGTTAAAACTTTAAAAACGTACAGTGGAAGAAAAGGATGCAATCCTAAAATACTTGCTTACAACTCGACAGAAGACTAGTCTGTACATTTCCTTGAACCTTTTCCCTTATCGGTACTCGGGGTGTTTAAGGACCTTCCCACCCTTTTCGGTTATACCGGTCCCCCCGTGCAAGCAACATGATCGTTTTACAAGAGAAGGATGTCACCAGCACGAAGAGGCTATTAGTGCAAGGCCTCATCTTGGCAGAGAAGCCCACCCGAGCACTCCCCCGTCGACCCTGTTAAGGGCAGGTTGAGATACGCTCAACCAGCTAGTGAAGTGATCTCACAATGTGGTCACACTCCAGCCCCAGAAGCTACGGAGGCACCCAATATATATATATTGGATTTTAATATAATCGTTGTAAACTATAAAAACTATAAAAGGATGGTAGGAATATCAAGTACCCCATTCAAAACTGCTTACAATGTATATATTAAATGTAGTGAGTGTTCGGGTATGGTTGATGTAAATTGGCCATATAAATATATTTATTAGCGCGAATGAAATAGGTTAGGGAGTATTCTTTCAATGGGTATGGGTTATATATACTTATATATAATATAATTCACATATATTGGAGTATGTTTTCAATGGGTATGGGTTATATATACCCATATATAATATAATTCACATATATATAATATACATACACCCATAAAAACATGTTTCAGGAAAAGTATTGGCTTTTGCTATATTTTGACTTTTATTTCCACCAAGTATTTAAACATAACCTTATATACCTCAACATTATTACTCATTAACATTGTAGGATAATTAGCCTAGTTTTAACAACTCAATTAACATAATTTTTCTTTTCCCTGTGTATAAAGAACAATGCTAAACAATATGGTCGAGGTCTTTATTTTCGCTACAAGCTCGCAGAGAGCAGAACTTCCAGCGTTTATTTTAACTAATTACTGTTTGCAAATGCCATGATTAGTCCGTAATCTACAAATGGATCTGCAGAAATTTTTCTGTAAATGCAAACCAAGGCTTATTTCTAATACTAGGATTAATTATTTTATAGAATCTACCTTTGTTGTCTTTAATGTACTTATCCTGCCAATCCCCTTATAATACTGTTCTTAATAAGTGGTTGAACATTTGAAGGAGGTAATAATATATCAACAACCTGCTACCCTATATTATCTGCTACACCTACGAGTGCTTCAATCCATATCAGTAAATGATGTAATAAAACATTTTTAATTAAAACAGTTCCAAAAAAAATGCTTTGAAAAGCAAAAATTAATTAGCGATCTATTTGTCATCAATTGTGATAATGATCTATTTCATTAACAACCAAAACATACGTACATATATGGTTAAAATATTGTGTTGACAACAAACTGCGCGAAATATTTCCAGAGGCTATAAATTGTTTGTTTTAGTTGTGTCTTGTTAACATCAACTTTGATCGTAAGAAATTTTTCTTTCTTAAAGCATACAAAAAAAATTTCTCAAGAATGACACTGATTCAAGGTAGACTGACATCACTGCTCTATTATCTTAGGAAAAGGAACTTTTATAATATTTTTTTTAAGAATGTTTTATGACAAAATTATTTCTTAATTCAATGTAGTAAAAAGATATAGCCCATAAATTTATTAATAAAAACTAAAATAAACGGACTCAATTTTTACGGAATGTTTGAGGAACTCAAAGCAGACTAAAAAGTGAATAACTAAAAATAAGATATCTGTTTTCCTAAAAAAATGTTGACCTACCCGTCTTTAAACCTGTAGGGGAAGGTGTTGTACCTTGGGTCCATTGCAGCC
The DNA here is from genome assembly GCA_011037195.1 of Triatoma infestans. Taxonomy (NCBI): domain Eukaryota; kingdom Metazoa; phylum Arthropoda; class Insecta; order Hemiptera; family Reduviidae; genus Triatoma; species Triatoma infestans. Next base: position 55,273 of record JAAEAF010000441.1, read on the forward strand.
TTCTTTTTATTAATTAGCTTATTTCATTTGCAATTACATCATTACCGAGTTTTTAAAATCTCTTATTCAAAAAGAAATATATAATGGATATGTGTTTTTTTTTATATATTGGCTGTTTTATTTTACTTTATTTATAGTATTTATGTGTTTTATGAATAAAAACTTGAACCCATGACAGCCTTAAGTTCTTTTTTATTTATTTAAACTATTGAATGTATTTAATATAGGAACTGCGAATAGCTAGGGGTCTAACTCAACCAACACCTAAAATAATAATAGTAAAAACATGTCCAATAAATTTAAAGTAACCAGCATATAAAATTCAAAAACCAGTACAAAATTACGTGGTGCACCATTTAAACAACGAGGTACAAATACATCCTCAACTATCCAAACGCAGTTCACATTCACTTCAAATAAAATTAAACTATAATAGAAAAAATAAAAACAGCATACTAATGAAGAAAATAAAACTCTGAGAACAAACTAGCATAAATATATTCAATAACTGAAGCATACAACAAATAGTGATACAAATTTTCATTGTACTTAATAAGATATAATGTATTGTTTTATTATAAAAAAAAAACCTTTTGATAATGGCATTGAAATGCCGAAACGTAAAGGAAATAACTAAATTTTAATTAATAACATTTAAATAAATAAAAAAGACTTAAGGCTGTCGATGGGTTCAAGTTTTTATTCAAAAAACACATAAATACTATAAATAAAGAAATACATATTGCTCTTACTATAAGCGGAATATCAAAAAATCAAATCAAGAGCTCTGTATAAAATAAATTTTAAAATTTGCCCCAAGGTATAACACCTTCTCCTCTGCATGTATCCGTGAGACGCCATTCGTATGGTGAGTATGTGTGTAAAACAAAATACATATCAAACAAAGAAACCTTTATGTAGCTTAAATTTTATATTCCACAAAAGATTTGAATCAAAATCTATTTACTATAATTTATATGGATGCATGATAAAAATCTCTATTTTTTTTTTTTTCAGTTTTTCCGAGTGTATAAACTGATTTTGCCTTGTACAAGGAAAATATCTCTGATGAATCCCTTTTAAACTTAAAATGCAAAGTGCACAAATATAAACCTATCACTTTTATTTGTAACATGTTCCCTCCACAAAAAAAAAACTTTTTGAGTAGTTCTGCGGAACTGGTGGGCATTAAAGTTTAAAAGTTAAATGAGGTTGGTTCAACGGCGCTTTACATTGTAGATTACAATCTCCAGAATTTCTACTACCTGCTCGGGTGTGGGTACTTGTCCACCAGTCAGCTCTATATTTACATATATAGGAACAAATAAGTAAAATTTGTAAATTTGAATTTGAGGTAAATTTGTTAATTGTATTAACAGCAAGTGAACGAAAGGTGTGTGAGTGTTTCATACAAGATTTTTATTTTTTTTTTAATAATTTACCCGGGGCTTATCTCTAATCTAAACTGGGATTTCAGTAGAATAATAGGTTTCACTTCTATGTAATAAATAGTAAGGTCATCTAAACTTTTAATTATCAGCGCTTTGATATAATAAAAATCCAAACTTATGAGATATTTTTTCAATTAAAACTATTGGGAAGGGATTTAGCTCAGTGGTTAGCGCACTGGACTCCCACGCGGAAGTGCCCGGGTTCGACTCCAGCTGTGCTTCCCTTAGATTTTCTCTTCCTAGATTGCTTCTAAAGCTCACTGTTCAGTTATGGACAGTGTTGTCTGTAACGAGAAAACACTGTCCGGAGGCCGGCAGTGCATTGAAAAGGCTCCGGGCGCCAATAACTTTAGATGTTGACGCGCCTTAAATATATAAAAAAAATTAAAACTGTGAGAACTGCAGTAAAGAGATATTAAGAGATGGACATATTAAATAAAATAAAAAGAATAAATATCACCTACCTGCTTTTTCATAAAAGTAATATATAAATCCATCATACAAATCCGCAATTAGGGAAGGCATCGTCTTGATAAAGGTTAATCCAACAACTAAACGCCTTAGACGAAGTCTTACAATAGAATCCCTCAAGGATTGATAATACTATGAATAGTTTTGCCTATTATCTCCCCTCTCTAAAAATTGATTTCCTTAAATTTATTAGCTAATTGATTCTCACGATTCCTATTGTTTAAAGACCGAGTAACTTTTGTCTAGTCACTTTGTTGTACAAAAATTAAACCATTTTATTTTATTATTTATTTTATTTTTACTTTTTCTACCTCCAAATTTACATTACGATCATGTAATTTTTTTTTTTTTTTTGGAATTAACTACTCAGTGGAATGATATGAGATGTCTAAGATATGATTAACATGATTTTATAATCAAAGTTGTTTTGTTTTGTGTGAAGAAGGATAAAGCAAAAAATGAAAAATTTCATCCGGTACAAAAGTGTTGGTTAAAATCCGCCTGATATTCTGAAAACCGCTCTTTTACTGAGTGGTTTTCTCATGATTTTCAATATAGTAAAAAAATGGTAGTAGGAGTTATATTTATATATCTGAGCGGACTTATGTGGAGTGCCTTCTGTTGAAACCAACAAAGTTTGTGCAGTTTAAATTTAAACGTAACTGTCAGACCCCCCTCAAAAAATCCATCTAAAATCACATTTTTTGGAAAAATGTTTCAAATAAAAGTGATACAATTTTATCTGTACAGTGAGCATTCCAAGGTTAAAGAATGCCTGTTTTCGAGAAAATTCAAAAAGAAAAGCATAAAACAAATTCCGTCAAGTCACACTTTCTATTAACCGATTTCCTTCAAATTTGAATTTCTATCAGTGCTTCTATTGTATATATTAATATTAGGTAAGTGGTAATAAGGCGGAAGTTCATTGAGGAAGCCAGGACCCATCGCGGGTTGTAGCGCCGTTTAGATAGATGGATAGGTGGCAAGAACCATACATTTTTTAATATGTGGATGGGTTCGCAATGCTCTGGATAACATCTGATATTTTATCCGTCGTAGCATGTATATTTATTTCGTTCCTGACCGGTTTCGGATGTTCATCCATCATCAGGGTAAATCTAGCCATTTCGTGGCCTCCCGCACATACAAACCACAAGTGTCAAGTCAAACGAAAACATTGCGTTTGTAGTGAACTCTGTGCACGAAATGGCTAGATTTACTCTGACGATGGATGAAAATTCAAAACCGGTCAGGAGAAAACATTTTATTGAATAGACTTACAATAAAAAGAGGCTGCTCAACTTTGTTGAGACGCAAAGACACAGCATTCTGATTTATCCCAAGATAACAGAACGTACATAATAAAAAATAAAGAAAGCAAGCATATTGCAAGCGTGTCGCAACGAGCAATGTAAATAAAATAATTTTTTGATACGGGAACATAAAATATCAACAAAGTAAACAGAAAAAAAAGGGGGAAATTAATAACTATATATATGATTGTGTATGATGTACTTCCTTTTACTAGCAGTGAGAAAAAGCAATAAATGAGACATTTAAAAGAAGTAGGCAAGAAAATATAAGTAAAAAAACTGTATCGTAAGATAACTTGCACAAACCAAGAAATCAAAGCATCATTATTAGTGTATTTATTGTTATGAAAATTGCCATCAGATAGCAACACCTACCAAGTACTACCAATCGTGTTATGTTATACCGGCTTGGATTGTGGCTCTGAATTGTTCCAAATTTAGGGTAAACCTAACCAGAGAGCATAGAATTGTGCATGTATTATTGTCAATATCCTTCCTATCTGCAGCGTAAAAAAAAAAGTCAAGCAGTCGTAAACACTTATGGCTTCACGAGACCTATCAACTTGCTAGTAACAGATAAACCTATAAGTTTTATTAGGCCTTACATATGTCTTCTCCCAGAATAATGGAACCAAATACAAGTTGTAGTATAAAGTGTTCACCGATGGAAGCAAGGATGGTTCTAATGTAAGGTGGTGTTCTGTGGGAGCAGTTACTTCAGTACACTAAGCAATGTTGGTTAACTGATTGTTACTCCAATAAAATCAGGCCGAAAGTATGGCAGCAATAAAAGTTTTAGAGATTTAGAAAATCATCATTAAAATAGATAGCAGAGTGACCTAGATTCTTTGATCAATCCTAACAACCAACTTCCTCTTTTCGAAGAAGCACGAAGAATCCTTAGTGACCCTTAATTTTTGTGGAGGTCACCCTCTTCTTTTGGGTGGTTGCACTTAAAGGTACTGTTGGGAAAGAGATTGGTATTGACATTGGCAAAGGAGCATCCAAGAACTATATAAGTTCTCGATGAAAATTACTCCAGAATACTTTGTTCTAGTTTAATTTACTACTTCAAATTTTAACAGCTTGTCTCAATGGAATACTTTGTAGACTGGCAAATACTAATGGTAACTCAACACAGATATCCAACTATTTATAACCGCCAGCAGGTTAAGAAACTAACACTGACCTATAAATTAATACAGATAATTAGTGGTTGAGGGAATTTTAAAGCATATTTACCACTGTAAGAACATTAATGATGTTAAGAACTAATAATTTAATGATGCCCAACTGTTCTTGTGAGCAGCATACTCATCAAACAGTATCGCAAGTACTTTTTGAATGTTAGTGTGTACTCTGATTCAGACGGCATTTTGAAGGCATTTGTGACATTTGTAAACGGTTTGAACATAATCTAATTTATGCAAAGTCATGATCGTATATTCTGCCTATCAATGAAAGTGATATCTAAAAGCCAGATGGCTTATAATAAAGTATGGATACTGTATTTTAATTAATTTATTATTCACATTCTAATGTTTGCATATTGGTTTGTATTCCTTCATTTTTTATTCAGTTAATTTATTATTTATATTACTATTATTTTGAGATTATGTCTAATAATTTAAACTTTAGTTTGTTTTAAACTTTCAGATAACCACACCAAATCTGCGGTGTATGCAAAAAATAAAGTCCCTGATTTCAGAGTCACTGGAATGAGGGGAAAACCTACCGAGAACGCAATTTTGTTTTATGACTATGAATTTTGGCACCACCAAATTACATGTATTTAATATTCACAAAAACTGCTCCATAAAGTCTCTCTCTCTATCTAGCGAGGAAAGAAAAATAACAAAATTTTTATCGCATTGCAACAATAAAAACTATGAAACATCTGGATTTGTATTAGGGGTTCAAACTGTCAAAGGAGCTTAAATCTATACCAAGTTTTATTTCCCTGTAAAGTACTGCAACCTTGCGGACATTTCATTGTTTGATTGAGCATATTTAAGATTCATGATTTGATTCATTATACAGATGTTTGAGTGCTACATTTGAAGAAGTACTCAATTTTGCGAAAACTCTTCCTTTTATAGGTATCATTCATCCCTCTTCACTTTACCACTATCATTCATTCGCACTTGGTGTGACGGTTTTGTATGTCGCGTTTCACGTTCGGTTTTCACCGAATAGAGCCTGGCAATAAACATTTTCAATGTTAGAACTTTTTGTCAGATGTTTTCTTAAATATTAAAATATAAACTAATTTGAAATTTTTCAATTTTATTAATTTTTTTTATTTATTTATTTTTATTTAGTCTTACGAGTATATTACCATCCATCCTTTCCCTATTTAATTGGAATTTTTCTCATTTTTAGCTTTTTTAATGTATTTAACCAATCACTAAAATTGGCACAAGAACTTCGCCCACAAAAATTCTTGCTTATCATCTTTAAGTTGATTTTGAAATAAAATTATTTCTTGATTCTTCTTATCATTTTGTTGAATGCTAATGTTTTGTATTATTGCTTCATATTGGAATAACTATGGATTAAAATGCTGTAAGAGTATTTCGTATTAGAATTAGTTATATATAATTTAAATTTGCAATGTCAATTATAATAATTATACTAACGACTAATACATAAAATACTTCATTCAATAATAAAAATACAATAATACAAATTTACGTTTTGTAGAAAGCAAACTATACCAATAATAGTACAATACAAAAGCTTTTCATTTTTAACGCTTTAAATCTGATCTTGATCCATAGCTGTTGTTGCTCATTCGATAGGTCATTGTTCGCTTTTTAACTGGAATAACGTTCTGTTGGTGAAATTCTTGGTGGAATATTGCTAATAAAAGTGAAGTAGGTGAATATAAAATTATTCATTCAGTGCCCGCTCTAGCGGTTACGTCGTCCCGGACAAAAAGACAAATTGCCGCCCCTTAAGAATTTATACACTACCGATCAGAAGTTTGGGATCAGTTAAAAAGTTTAGCCTTGAACTACTTCACTATAGTCGATCGTGTCCAATTGATATCTTAAAGTTGTTCTTAAATCTGCCACGACAAGTCCATGACATAGTTTCGTTCGCTGGAAGTTGAATGACGGCAAGTGAAAACCAAGATTTTTAATAAATCTATAAGATTCTGGCTGAAGATTTTATCGATGTGAAGCAGCTCAACCCTGAAGATATGCTATAGAAGACTTGTGAAGCTTTTGGATGGTTCTGACATACCTTTTAACTGGGTGACATCTTCCATAGATTAATTGTCCCTTGGCTAATGGTAGCTCATATGTAACTATTAGGTGCTATCATTAAAACCAGATTGATAGCTCAAATTAGAGTAGCTCCTGATCGTCACCCCCGGAATTTTTATAATGGAAAAGCCCATTTATTTGATCCTAAAAGAGTTGCTTTACTTGTGCGATGGGAAAAAAATGATAATATTATGCACTTTATTTTGGAGTGCCCTTATTATAAATTTTGAGAAAGAGGTTGTTAAATAGGTATTTACCTTCACACAGTTCTTATGTTTTTAATAACTTACTAGATATAGAAAATAAAAGTTAAACAACTTATTTTATTTTATAGTATATCTTTATTCTGAAAAGATATACAGAGGTTTGTAAAGGTATTATTTAATACCTACGAGGAGAACCCTCAAACCCCTTCCCTAAAATAATTTGTATAAATGAATAACATAAAGTCTGTTGAAATCATTGTTATTATCTACTTTATTAATCAAGTATTTAATATTATTTTATTACTTTGAAAATTAAGCTGTAATGTTTCTTCTTATAACGTTCGTATTTTTTGTCCAGCTTTCGGCAGAGGTCAATCTCTTGCTATAGAAATGTATAGTTTCTTTAGGCAATAAATGAATAAATATTGAATGAAATTTCTTAAGAAATGTTTCAAGCAATTGGGCCCGCCATTTCAAGAGATTTTGAAGCTGCTATCAAAAATATATCAAGTACAATATTCAATCAAATACCAACAAATGAAATTAGCCCTAAATTTTATTGACAAGATTTAGATAAAAGTTCTTGAACTGTATGTTGGTAGTTACATATAAATGCTTATAAAAATAATGATTATATAGGATGGTTTGCTATTTGAATCTATCCTTCAATAGTCTTAAATTTCTCATTTTAACATTGTATCTGAGTTATTACATACTATAATATTAATATTTGCAGCCCTCCTCTATAGCTTCCAGCTGAAAAACAAATGTAAAAAATCTGAACCCTTTCATGAAAAAGAAAGAAGGGAAAAATATCATCTCAAGCATTATTCCAGAAAAATATCTTGGCAAATAATATGCCAAGAATTATCTTAATAGCTTGCAAAAGAAATATAATGTAAAGAAAAACTAAACAAATATTTGAATTTTATTAATATATATAAATACAATCATTTATTTCTAGTTTAAAAATGAAGTGTACGCCTTTTTTTAAATTATAATGTACAGCTAGAGATTTTTTTTTGTTTTCTAATTAATAAAGTAACTAATTAAAATTAGTATATCTGTAGTTATAAATATGGCCACCAGATAGCAACACCTACCAAGAAATCAATTTTATTTATGGTTATATAGTTTGTCACTAGGTGTCGCTACTTCCAAAGACTTCCCGTCCCTTCGCAAAGACGCATTTTAAACTATTGCAAAATTTTTACATCACAGGATGGCGCTGTGATCGGGTGGTAAATTTTGGAACTACAGTTCTGTATATCTAGAAGCTTATGCTTTCTAGCGGCAATTATTTCAACTACTACAAATTCTAGATTAAGTACGTGCTGTTACCTGGCGGTGAATTCAGAAACGATAATTTTATTCGTTTTTAACATTAATCCACAAAAATATTTTGGCAAATAACATGCCAAGAATTATCTTAATAGCTTGCGAAAGAAATATAACTTGGAAAAAAGATAAATAAATATTTGTATTTTATTAATATATACTAATATAATTAATATGTTCATTTATTTCTAGTTTAAAAATGAAGTGTACGCTTTTTTTTTTCAATTATAATGTACATCTAATTAATATTTTCAGTTTTTGTGATTTTCTCCATAAAAACACCGGCGAATTTTATTAAATTTGGTATATTAACTATAAAGTTTGTCGATTTCAATTTTGAAAACTGGAGTAAGAGAAACTTGTATGAGTGTTCCAAACCACATTTTTTTTGTTTTCTAATTCATAAAGTAACTAATTAAAATTAGTATATTTGTAGTTATAAACATGGCCACCAGATAACAACACCTACTGAGAAATCAATTTTATTTATGGTTATACAGTTTGTCACTAGATGTCTCTACTTCCAAAGATTTCTTTTGGGAGTCCATTCGAACATTGAACAATTTTTCACATTATAGGATGGCGCTGTGATCGGGTGGCAACTTTTGGAACTACAACTCTGTATATCTAGAAGCTTATGCTTTCTAGCGGCAAGTATTTGAACTACTAAAAATACTAGGTTAAGTAAGTGCTGTTACCTGGCGAGGAATTCAGAAAGTCAATTTGATTTGTTTTTAACAATTTTTTTTATTTCAACTAAAATTTAAAATTTGAATTTTTTTTGTTTGTTTTATAAGAATGCAGTCCTAATTTTTCAGTATAACCTTCATCTACAACAAATTACATTCTTAAAGCAGTTAGAAAAAAGAAAAATTATATATTAGTTCCTTAGCTCCATCTTTTTTTATGTCTTTTATTAATTATTCAATTATTTGTTAAAGGGGGCTAATTGTGACTCTAAAATTAATTAAGTTATTTTCTCTCTTATTAAGTTACATGTACTTATTATATTTAATACCGATTTAAAATATTCTCCAAATAATTGTGAAGGGTGTTCTATCCCAAGACTTAAATTGTCCTGCAAAATTGCTGTCACAAGCATTGCTGCTGGACTGATAGAGAGCTTGCTATCATATAATGCAATCTTATTTAGGTAAATAGTATAATCCTCACCTCCTCATTTATCTGTAATACATGTCCACTAACCGTTTAATTGCAAATGAATTATACAATAAAGGAATGAAGGGTGATTGTGGGAGGCGTGACCCTCTCCCATCCAATATAACATAATATACACTTTTCTCTTGGAGAAACCATTTACCTCTTGGATTTGTTAGTAATTCACAGAGAATAATTTCTTTCAAATTATTGATTCTGTTTATAGATTAGGACTTTGTATTGTTTGTCAACAAATCATTATTTACTTACTTTTTATTCTATTTTATTTAATTGGGATTAGTTCACTCCTTGAGCTTCACGGTTTACGAGTATATCTTTTTGCGTTTACGAGTATATCTTCACGGTTGCGAGTATATCTTCATGGTTTACGAGTACATCTCTTATTCCAACGCTGATTTTCCTCTTTTGAATTAATACAAAATGGGCAAAGTTAAAGAACTTAGTGTTGCTACCAGAAGTGCCATATAAACTTTACATAAAATAGGGAAATCAGAACGAAAAATAATGGCTGAACTTAAAATTTCAAAAAATGGTGTTCACCGGGCTATCAAACGGTTATAAAAAATATGGTGATCATGAAGATTTACACCGCTCCGGGAGACCAAAATCAACAACCACAGCTGAAGATAAGTTCATTATTTTATGAAGTAAAAGAAACAGACGACTCACAGCTCCAAAAATCAGAGGGGAAGTTATTAAAACAAGGTCGAGGCCAATTCCTGTCTCAACTGTTCATCGGCGACTTCGTCAAGCGAACTTAATATGAAGAGTTGCAACGCTGAAACCATTATTAAAGGGTGCCACAAGAAGAAACGTGCAGAGTGGGCTTGAAATACAAAGACTTCACAATGAAAGGTTGGAGGAACCTTTCAGCTCAGAAAAACTGCATCCACAATGCATAATACCCACCTTTATGCACAGAGAGGGCTCGGTCATGGTTTTGGGATGTTTTTCAGGCTATGGCATAGGTGATCTCATCCGTATTGACGGGATAATGAGAAAAGAAAATTATAAAAGCATTTTAGAAAAATAAAAATCACATCTTACCCTGCGGTCAGCGATTGATTGGGGAAAAAATCATTATGCAACAGGACAGTGACCTTAAACATACTTCCAAATTATGTAGACAATACCTTAAGAAAAAAGAAGATGAAAAATGTGTGTCAATGCGGACTGTCCGTCGCAATCCCCGAACTTCAACCCAATTGAACTTTTGTGGGATGAGCTAGATGGAAAAGTTCATATCAAGTTCCCTAATTCTCCAAACGCTCTGTGGCAGATACTGTACAGTGTGTGGAGTAATATTGAATTCGAAACAATCATACATTGATTGAGAGAATGCCTAAAATTATAAGAGAAGTAATTAAGCGGAGAGGTGGTCACTTAGATGAAAAAGCCGTTTAGTCGAAATTTATTTTTGGAAAAGATGTACACTTTGTAATGAATTTGTTATCGCTTATATTATTGTATATAGATTAAATATAACATTTTTAAATTACTGACATTTTATTAACAAATCATTAAATTAACAAAAATTAAAATATAATACATTTTTATTCTAGGTGGTCCAAACTTTTTACCAGTAGTGTATATATTTTATTAAGCAAGTTTATGCATGTTCAAACACAAGCTGAAGTAATGCTATTTTGTTCAGAGAACTATGTGCTTGTTCAAACAAGTTCAAGTATCGTCCTTTACAAAATTCTGCGATAATTTTTCAATAATAAAATAAATATTTTTATCTTTAATACATAAGCCATATAAATACGCCACGCACTATAAATTTTTAGCGAACGAAAAAATCGATTAGTGAAATTTGTGTATTTAACACAGAAATATTTTTCCCACACTTACAGCCAAAATGGCGCCCAGACAAATGTCCGCGGGTTGCCCGCCTCTAGAGCGGTCTCTCTATTCATTCAAGAAAACTGCTAAAAAAAGAAAACTCCATAATATAGGTACTCAGGTTGACAGATTTTGACCAAAACCTTACTATCAGGTCCCACTGGTAAGTATCTAATCAAAGTTTCAGTTTTGAACTTTCCATGATTCTCTGTTTTTGACTTATGATGACACCTAACACAAACACAAGACCAATAAAAAAAAAAAATCCTCCTCAGGGGATTTCAAAACATGTATTTCTAGTGAAAAGTAATTTTGAAAATGATAAGAGATGCAATACTTTCTCTCATCGTATGATAGATATATAAAAAGAAAACTTCTGAATTGAAAAAGGTTTCCTCAAAATTTTCTTACTAAATTTTTGTTGTTCATCTCTCCCAGATGGTCCTTACCTGGCATTTTACAGGGATGCTTCAGGTTAATCAAAACACCACAAAACCACTGCCGGCTTGCTTTAGGAAACGCGAGGCCTTTCAACAGAAATTTTGCCGTCAGTCGACTATAGAGAATAACGACTGTAATTACCTTTTTTTTTTGTGAATTTAACCGTCACATTCTTTAGTGATGGGAAAAAAAGTAAGATTAAATTTAAACTTGCTAGTTTGTTAGCGATTTCAATAATAATCCTCTCCACACTGAGATTGTTATCCCTTCCGACAACCCCTTGTTTGATAGCTACCTGGCTATCGAAAAGGATAACAATCTCCTGATTCCAATACCCCCTATCCAAGGTTAAATTGAACACATCATTCAATTGCGTACATTTCCGACTGAAAGATGCTGGGAAACCTACCCATCTCATGAGTTCTGAGTGTTTGGTTCTTGGCCTGAATACCCCTGCCACATTTACCTCGAGCTTCATAGACCCGACTGTTTTACCATTTAATGGCATGCTCTGTGATAGCTGCTAGGGCGGATTCGCTGCCCCAATCCTTCTTGGTTCTCTGCTTTGAGGAAATCTTTTTTACCAAAACTGTACCTCTACATTTTTCTTATAGTAATTTTTTCTTTAATGATTTTTTTTTTTCAAATTAGTTAATGAACCTTTGACAGGTCTGTAGGGAGGTCCAGGTAGAAGCGCCGGTATGGTAGGATGGCCACCGGGGTCCCCTATATTTATCATGCCCTCGCTATGAATTCTGAGGATCGCTCCCTTCGCAGATCACTCCACAGTCAGGTGCAGAGGTGACAGATTGAGGATAACCTCAATCCCAGTTGTGGGACAAGTCCTCATAATCCCTGACAGGCATAAGCAGGCAAGTCGCTGCACCCTGTCAATACTCTAAGGTATTTAACCTCGTTCTTCCATTCCAACTCAACTCCGGTTAACCGGATACTCTTCAGATATGGAAGTGTCCTTCTCCTGGTCAAGGGGACTATCATGTTTTTTGGGGGGGGATTTATTCACAACCCTACAGAAGACCGCAATACATGCACACATATTCCGTGAACCTCTTAAAACATATGTTGATTGTTAAAAAAAGATAAATTAAATAAAGGAATATTAAAATTCTTGGATTATATTTTTTTTACCATATTTATCTATTTATTATAAATTGCTTGTTTGACAAACCAGAACTATTTTTTGAGGAAAAAAAAACTCATTTTTCATATTCTTTATGAGATCGCATTTTACAATTAAAAATGGTGGCTAAAAAAGCTGCTGGAACTAGAAAATTGTAATAAACAATAAAATTCTGAAGTCATATATTAAGATCTTCTACGATCTTCCAAATAAATTTGCAAAATATATATTACATTTTTCTTGTATTAATTGTTTTCTCTTTAATGAATTTTTCCTTTCTCTTACGTAACAGGAAGCATTTTTTTTTCAAAGTAGTTACTACAAAAAAAAAGAAGAAGTTTGATTTTATTTTTTTTTATAAAACCTACATAAGGCTAAACTCATTATTATTGAATTTTTTTCTCTTAAGTCATTATGCAAATCAAAAATCTCTTATTGTTTAGCAGAAAAATATGATAACAATGTTATGAGAGAAGATAACAAATTTGCCAATTACATAAATGGCTACTAAAACAACTGATGTGAAACTCATATTATTTCAGCAAAATTATTTACAAAGACTTTATTCTTTATAGATATCAAAATGCAAGACACAGGTCGTATTTTGGGGTGAGCATTACCTTGCGTCCAGTATATTTCAATTTATTATTGTTATATTTCGAAAAACTTAAAAAAAAAAATTTAAAAAAAACTTTAGAATCAAATGAAAATTTAAAATGCAATTTTGATCAGAGTTTTACATACCTTGAATACAACCACGAAGACGTTTTTATGTGTGTGAATTTTATAATAGAAAAAAAATGCACAGACAAAGTTAAAATAAAGTGAACTGCTAAGTTTTAAGTGAAATATGAAAATCTAAAATGAAGCTTTCAGTGCAGAGAAGGCTCAGATTTGTGCTACACGTTTGAAAACGAAGACTTGTAAAGCCGGTGAGTAGCATAAAAATTCCAAATAGATCAAAGCTTTGTAATAAAGTAGTGAAGGCTTATCCATTAACTGAAGATAAGACTGCTGTGCAAGATAGCTCTATGGAAGTAACTGTATTAACGAGGCAATTGGCAATTAACGCAAGATTTTAAATAATGATCAATAACTAGACAATACAGAATCACTAACTTCCGAGCCTAAACTTCCAATTGGCAAACTTCAAGAACAAGAATGTAATAGCTTCGAAACAATAAGTAATACGGGAGGATATCTGTTTTATAATTTGGGTTACCCTTATATCATAAGTTAATGTCAGGAAATAGGATCTAGAAAAGAACGCAGGTCAATGATTTTTTGTTGTTTTTTTTTGGCAGAAATCATGATGGGCAAAGTTGCCCTACTCAGTAGAAATTGTGGGCTGCTAAGTGACTAACAGCATCCATATTGAACAAACACATTCCATTACGAATTAGAGATAAGATAGTTTTGCTCGACTGCATCTTATCAGTGTTACCCCACTATAATTTACAAATATATCTGTAAATCTGAAAATGAATTCTTCAGACATAAACTCAACTAAAAAGCAGATTCACCAGTCTGCCAGAGATGATTACAAGAACTACTGAAAAGTGAAAGATTTCAATAGTGCTTTTGTTGAGAAATTATAGGTCCTAATTATTATTTTGTACAACCTTAAAAATGAAAGTTCAAGGTATGCAAAACTTTATTTTTTTTATTTGTAAACGAATTATAAAAAATTATATTTCTGTAAAATTTTTAACGTGTAATATTGACCAGATTGCTCTAGCAATTACACTAACACATTTACAAATATATTTACTGCAAAGTATATTACAATCACAAATGGGTGTAGTCTGACATCATTATCTTTATAATAAAATGATATTCCTATAATATTTGAAAAATTAGTGCCAATATCTTTAATAATTTTTTAAGAGCTTAAAATTTGTGTTGAATTAATATCCCAGATTTTTTTTAAATTTTGCTTACATCCATATAAGTTTCACAAATGGATTATTAACAAATAGAGTATACCAACACAATTTCTTGTCTTTTTTTTGTTTTAATCAATATTTTTAAACAATTAAGTTTAATATTAAACAATAGATGATACCAGATTTTTTTTTTTTTTTTTTAATTAAAATAATAATAATAATAATAATAAAAGTCATTAAGAAATATTGAACAAATATAAGTATACATCTTAAAAATAATAGAAACTGTAAGATAATTACTTTCCTAATTATTTTACAAGGAGTATTTTCTTTTTTAAATACAAACTTTTATTTTATATATAAATAAATGAATTCACTTCAAGGAAGCCTCTTTATTGTAAATATTAAAAGTTTATCATTATTAAAATTTAAAAAGAATTAGTAAATGCTACTGCAAAAGATCTAAATTTAAAAAAAAGAAGAACGAATCACAGCCTGATAGCGCAAACATTTAGATGATTAACAACCCTTTTCTATAAAAAATTAATAAAAATACTAACAACTTTCTCAAAATAGGAAAAAGGGTTTTAATCTGGTTTTTATTTATTTTATTTTTTTTTTTACACTTAAAAAAAAAAAAAAATATTATTTATCTCCTATTTGCAGTTCTGGGTGTGCTGGTTAAATCAATCGTTAATAATGGCTCCGTGAAGTCTAGTAGTCTTTGTAGGTGATTGACAAAACTGAAATGAAACATAAATGATAAAATTTAATTTAAAAAAAGATATAAATATTATTTATATAAAAAAAAAAAAAAAAAATTCAAATTCATAAAAGATTTTAATAAGAAATTTACATATTTCAAAAATTTAATTTGATAATATTCTTAAAAGCTGCAATTTTTTTACTAAAAATGTTCAGTAGCCCTAAAATACTATGTATGTGATAGATCCGAAATGATAGTTTCAGAAGTAAACCCAACTTAGAACAACACTAAAAAAAAAAAATTTTGTCTAGAAAAATCTTAGTTAATTTAAGTAGAAATTTTTATGTTTTTAAGGAATTTAGGGGGATTACTGGGGGATCTGTCATGTTACATGACTTAAATTGCCAATTCTGTACCATGGGGCTTATAACTAGAAGCGCTGCCAGCCAATTGGTCTGTAATATAGGCAAATTCACATCAACATAACCATAGTGTATGGTTCCCCACTTTTGTACATGTTTATTTTGTTGTATAAAGGGCAACTTTTAAAGTAAGCTAAAATATTTACTTAAAATACCAACTTGGGTTACTATTTAGAATGGTAATTAATGTTGAAAGAGACTGAATCCTACATTTATTCATACTCAAATCAATTAAAAATAATAAACTAACCTAGAAATTAACCATAATTTCAAAATTTCATTTAAAGATCAATTCTTTTTTAACAATTTTTGATCTTAGATGTAATGATCTCTCACTTCGCTCTCTTCTATAAAGCTTGATGATCTCGATTCCAGGCGTTATAAAAAAGATACCACTGGGAATCTCTTCTGAATCTTGAACATTATGGGGGTGGGGGTGGGGCGCTGTACAGAAGCGTGCCCATAGACGGAACTTACATTATTATATATAAGCATAAAACCGGGACTCAGGATCTTCCGAAATACCTTACGTTTCTAAATATAAAACCTAAAACTACCCATTCTCATGGCGAATCTTTTCGACGGACATATTATATTTCACAATCATAATGTGTATAACAACATTAAATATTAATAGGTATTAAATTTTTTTTTTTTAATTGTATTTTATGCGTAATATAATGATTAGTTTTAGAATGTTATTGGCTGCAAATGTCCCAAATTAATGACTAATCCATAAATTTGCAATAATGAATCTATCTATATCCTAATTATATTTTTTTTAAAAGAAATTTTGGAGTGAGAATAAGACTAATTGCTTTTATTTTCAAGAAATTATATCAAAGTATTATCTTTATATAATTAAATTACGATACGCCTTTTTTAAACATTCATCAGGATATAATTTTCGTTTTAAATTATATATTTATATATATATTGATATATATATTTTTTTTTAAATTATATCATTAACATACTGAAGGATACAAAAGAAAGAGAATTTATTGCAACAGAAGAATTGAAAAGAATTCTAAAAGAAATAAGTAACTCTTTGAATTTTTCTAAAGATTACATTGTATGCGCTTTATTTAAGAATAAAGGGCATAAAGTGCCATTTTATATGTCTGGTTTTTTTTCCCGTTCTTACGACTAACACTTACGCTCACTGAGAGCTTGGATCATTAAGCTTAAGGCAGAAGAAAATTTTTTTTTTTTTTATGCTTTTGAAATTTCTTTTGTAGCCCACAAGTGCTTAACTCCAGAGTGTAAGTAACAATATTTCTCGTCATATATTCAATGAATAATGTACAAAACTACAAAATGCCTCGGCAAACTGTTTTCCTAAATATTTCAGATTTCTTAGATTTACTATAGTTCTCTGGCTGTTATATTGTTAGAGGCGTAGATCTAATTCATCGATTGGCCCAGAATTATAGATTCTGAGTTTTTCTCGAACCCATTAAAGACAAAACAATTCCAATGACTTGTTCTCTTGTTTTTTTTTTCTATTTTAATAGTTTGTTTTACTATGAATTTTATATTATAATTTTTTTTTCCAGGTGTCATAATTTTCTATCATTCTTTTATGAATTAAAAAAAAATCATTTTGAAGCAAACATATGGACCATCAATCCATTGGAATTCACAATGTTTTACGACAAATTTTCTTCAAACTTTGAGAAATTGATGTTACTTATAATATATGTATGCTTCTTCTAGGGAAAAAGCCCATAGGAGTCATAGTAAGATTAAAAACGATCTATAAAATGTTAACAATAACTAATTTTGTTGCTTAAATTAAAGTGTTCAAGAAAGAGTTCTCGTGAACACTGAGCATGCAAATAGAAAAGTGACTTGTTTCACAAAAGATTTTATATTCATCATAAATCGAGATTTATAGCTCAAAGGTGTAGGGGTATTGGACTCGTATGCATAGATCCTGAGTTCTTTCCGGTGGCTGCTAAGGAGTGCTGTCTTGTCTTTAGATTTTCTCTTCCTAAATGCATCTACAGCTCACTGACCGATGATGAGATATGTTGTCTGTAATGGAAAACGCTGTCCGGAAGCCGGCAGTGCACTTAGAAAGTCTGAGCGCCAATGACCACAGGTTTAATCGTGCAAACTAAAACGAAAAAACTAAAAAGAAAAAAACTCGAAATTTAAGGATTTAGAAAGGAAGTACTTTAAAAAAAAAGTCTAGCGTATTTTCTTCCACTTACAATATTTTTTTTTAAATTTAAGGCGTGTCAAATCCCCCCCGGAGCCTTCTCAGTGTTCGGCCTCCGGACTATGTTCTCCCGTTACAGGAGCTATAGACACTCCTAAGAAGAAAACAAATCTAAGGCCAGCACAGATAGACTCCCGCATGGGAATCTAGTGCGCTAACCACTAAGCTAATCTCTTCTCACAACAATTTTAGTAATTATTAGAACTGCAATTGATAAAACTAATACTAATAACAAATTTCTATTTCCCCTGGTTTTAATATATAAAAAAAAAAAACTGTTACAACCTAATTGATAAAATTTTTATTTGAAACTTGTTTAATGTTTAGTTGCTCTTATGTATCCTCTTAATATCAATTAAAAAAAAAAAAAAAAAATGATGGGGGACCGTACACTTTATTTACTAACTATAGAAAAATAGAGCTATCCTGCAGATTATTAGCATGTTCAATCCAAGGGGCGATGAAATTGTTCGAGTCCGGATTTTCTCACGTGCTTTCTGGATATCCAACTACACGAACAACCATCAATCGCCAGCGCATTTTATAGTCGTCGCTTAGAAAAACAAACTTCTTTCAATCCTCATACAAGGGTATCCCTTAGATAATAATTTTGAAAATTTTACAGGAATGCAGGAATGCTTTCCATTTTGGAGTAATATTTATTTATTTATTTATTTAGGGAAAGAGTAAGTAAAAATGACTGAAAATTTGTCATTTGATTTAATTTTTATTTTTTTATATCTTTCTTAAAAAGGACATTTTGAGAAAAATATATTTTATACTTAATATAAACTCAGGAATTTAATTCCCAAAAACTACATATATTAAAATTATATAAAATAAAATATACTAAAGAAAAAGATAATAACATTCAAAGGAATTGATTTAATAGGTAATAACAAATAATTTTAGTAAAGAATTCTAAAAAAAAAAAAAAAAAAAAACCTTTCTTGTAACATAATAATTAATTCTATAAAAAATAAATATAAAATTTTTTAGAAATTACGAAAACTACTATTAAAAAATTACGGAAACGATATTAAATTATATACCATTACATAATCGCTTTCTAAACTATCCGCACATAAGAAGGCACTCAACATACATAATCACAGACTTTTTCTCTCAAAATGTATAACACATCTCAATCGAAAGGAAAAAAATAAAAATAAATAAATAAAGGAATAAAAAAAAACAAAAATTTAATACGTGGTATATCCCTGAGTTCTTATCGAAGAATGTTCTGTCCGCCTGGGTGACCTATGACCACCTCTAGATCTTCGTCCGCGCCTAGGATTCTGATGATAATTGTATGGTGATACAGCATGACCTAAAAAATTAAAAAAATTAATTGAACTATTAATTTGATTATATAAAATAAAATTTGGAATTAAAAGAATAAACAATTGACTCTTATATAACTGTAGCATAAGGTAGATTTTTTTCAGATCTGTGACTAAAAGCTCAGGATAGATTGTTAAATAATTTATGATATTGACGGTTTAATGATTTTTTTTCAAACTTTTATTTTTCCTTAGGGATAAAATTTCTAAAAATAGTTGTTATTGTTTTTCTAAGAATTATTTATCATTAATTCGGACAAACCTAAACTTTTCCTGAAACAAGTGTAAATGCTTAACAAAAACATTTAATCAGAGACATTTTCCGTGGTAGCCTGCTTCATTTTGTGGTCATCGACCGGTTTCGGGCGTTCACCCATCTTCAGGATGCGTTCTTCAGACAGTGTGCCAACACAGATTCGTACAGAGACTTAGCTAAGACAGAGACTTAGTTTCACACTAAGTCTCGTAAAGAAATAGTGCTTAGACACACTAAGTCTCTGTACGAGTCTGTGTTGGCACACTGTCTGAAGAACGCATCCTGAAGATGGGCGAACGCCCGAAACCGGTCGATGACCACAAAATGAAGCAGGCTACCACGGAAAATGTCTCTGATGCTTTCCAGCTCTGCGGAACCAACCACCACAACAAAAACATTTAAGTTGAAGTCAACTTTCAACACGAATTTTATAACCTTACTCTGATGATTGGATCAAAATCCAAAACCAGCCAAGAACATCATAAATATGCATACTACCACGGATAAAATCTCAGACAAAAGTGAAAAAAAACTGTGAAGAGAAGCACATTGATTACTGTTTATCTTCAACTCGGAATTTTAGCAATATCTTAATGGTTCTATTAATTACATAGGTGATGGAATTGTAATTATGCTGAAATGACAGTTTGGAGAAGAGTTTATCGAACTTAATCCTGCACGTTATCAATTTCTCCTAAAATGAATAAAAGAGAAAGTATAAATTTGAGTAGTTAGAGTATACCGCAGTAGCACTTCTTCGAGAAAACTGCGAAACAATACGTGTAAATGCGCATCTCCGGTAACGGTTTTGGGAAGAAATATTTCTGTTGGAACCTTGGTGGTAACATCTTACTTAGCCCTACGCTCCTTCTCTGTTACGTATAAGGCGGCTGCAGATAATTCTCCATCTCATGCACTTATTTGGCAGACGACCAAGCAGGGCCCACGTTTTGAACTTTGAATTTAATGTTATCAAGCCAAATTGGGCTGCGACGACCTTTTGAGCGTCTACGCTCCATGGGAATTACATGTCCAAACTATCGCCGTAGAGAATTGTGCACTCAATCCAGGAGAGTATCAATATTAAGAATGGAACGGATCATGTGATTCCTTTCTCTCATTTCGCGTGCCTGAAGGCAATTTTCTTGTTTTGAGGCGCCCATGATTCACAGCTATAAGTGAGTAATGTGGGATATATGTAGACTTTTATATATAGGTATCTTTGTCGTCACTGACACTACTTCTTTCTTGCCTGCATAATACATTCGTAGAGCCTTAGCTATTCCGGCATTAATTTCATGGTAGATTTTACCATAATTATAGATGGCTACACTCATCCCTAAGTACTTGAATCCCTCGACCTTATCCAGAGGGTTCATCATCCAATTAGATCTTTTTGGGCACATTGTGGCGATAGATAACCATCGTCTTGGTCTTACTGCGAATACAAAACTAAATTCAATAACACATGGTTTCCTATAAACATTTTTGTTGTATTCAGGGGATCTCAAATATGCATTTTCGATGAGAACTCAATTTCGAGAATCGAACACGATCACAATAAATAAAAGCAACCTGGTAGAAAATTGGAAGTGTATAAAACAAATCCGTATAACTAGTGACAGATTAGTGACATCTACTGCTTGTATATAAATATTATTTATACATTCACTGAACCCAATGAACCTAAATACGAGGCATGTCCAGTAAGTAAGTGTACTGAGGCTCTCACGGCCGGAGGGATTTTGTTTTCGACATGTTGGCTACACTGTCGTGTAGCCTGATTCCTCCCCTCCGCAACGAGACCGGTTCGAGGTCAGTACGTTGAGAACTGTCGACGCGACAATACGTTTCGTGAAAAATGTCAATCCAATCTCCCGCCAAGTGTGAAATACGCGGCGTCATCCGTTATCTCGTTTGGAAGGGAAAAACTCCGGTTGAGGTTTATAATGAGGTAAAAACTGCATATGGTGATAAAGCTATGAATCGTACGAGTGTGTTCAAGTGGTGTCGCGAGTTTAAAAACGGTCGTACGTCTGTGCATGATGATCAGAGGAGCGGAAGACCTTCAATTGTGACTGACGAAATTGTGGAAAAAATCGAAAATGCGCTCCGTGACGATCGCAGATTGTCTGTGGATGAACTTTCTGCGATCTTTCCGCAAATCTCCAGATCTCTGCCACACGAAACCATCACAGAAACCCTCGGATATTGGAAACTGTCCGCGAGTGGGTCTCAAAACAGCTGACAGACCAACACAAGTTGAATCGAGTGGAGGCCGGGCAAGAGTTTTTGAGACGCTACAAACTCCATGGAGATGAATTTCTCCGCTCCATCATTACTGGAGATGAAACTTGGGTTGCACACTACACACCTGAAACCAAAAGGCAGTCTCAACAGTGGCGTCACACCTCTTCACCCTCCGCCAAAAAGTTCAAAACCACAATTTCAGCCAAGAAAATCATGGCATCCGTGTTTTGGGACTGTCAAGGCATAATTTTAATTGAATATATGCCTCAAGGGGAGACCATCAACTCTGCAAGATACTGTGAGACCCTAAAAAAATTGCGGAGGGCGATTCAGAACAAAAGGAGAGGCATGCTGACAAAGGGAGTCTGCCTGCTGCACGACAATGCCAGACCACACACGGCCAACGCCACGAAGGAACTGCTTGCCTCGTTTAAATGGGATGTCCTGAACCATCCCGCGCATTCCCCTGACCTAGCACCTTCAGATTACTATCTCTTTACCTCCCTGAAGCTGCACATGGGTGGAAAAAGGTTTTCAACCGACGAGGAGGTGAAGGGGGAGGTGGAGAAGTGGACGAAAGGGTTGGCGGGAAACTACTTCGAGGAAGGCATCAAAAAATTAATACCCCGGTTCATCACCTGCATTGAGAGGAATGGTGACTATGTCGAAAAATAGCTTACATATGTACTAATGTAACTAGGTAATTTTTTTGTTCAAATAAAAATTTTCTGTAACCTACAAAAATTCTGTACACTTGTTTACTGGACATGCCTCGTATTAGAAATGCTAAACAAAAACACCCATAATTTCAATGCATACATACCTGAGGGTTTACTGCTTGCACGTTCTTGTTTTACATCCTCTCTTCGCTTCTTGAATTCTCCACCAATAAGTTCGGTTAACTTATCGATAAAAGAATCTACAACCAAAGGCATTACTTCAGTCTTAATTTTAGTTCTACATACTGGACATTCTTTCTTTTTCGTTTTCCATGTTGCTACACATCGAGCGCAGAACGTATGACGGCATTGCAAGGTAGTAGCCTACAGAAGAATAACAAAGAGATGAAAAACATTATATTTTATTAAAAAAAAAAAACAATAAAACATGTATAGTATATATAATTTTAATATTAATATTATGACAATGAGCCAAGCTCGACTGATTTCTACTACAAAAATGAAGATATAAGATATATAAAATAATAATGAAGGGACAGAATAGAAAGACATATCTCTTTTAAGAATTATAACAATATAAATTAAGTTATATTCTTTTCCAACAATAAATGTGTTAAATAAATATGTTAAAGAGGAAAAGAACGCAATGTTCAACCCTTGTTTCAGATAAAAACTAATATAAAATAAATAAATAAAATTAGAAAGGTAAGTGTACACATCGTGAATGTTATAAAAATGTCGCTATTATTAACACTTAGGTAAATGAGGTCAATATTGAAAGCACTAAACATTTAACACATTATTTGTCAAATTTAACAAACCTTAGTGTTATACAAATAGGTACTTAATTTTCTGTACAGAATTTACGAACAATAATTGTTCCCCCCTTCACATCGTCTGAGAATTTTAAATGATCTGCGATGTACTATTAATATACTTATGTATAACTAAACTCTTTGTAAAATCTATAGTAAAAATAAAAATGTAGTAAACTGTCAGAATCGGATTTACAAAGAGGGCAAGTGTTTAGAAAATTAAATTCGTTATTTCTTTTTCTTAATAATAATTCTAGTGTATTTCTCTCCCATTAATCTTATTGAGTGATAAAACTGTAGAAATGTAAGGTTACATTTAATTTGGAGAGCAGGTTTATCTAAATTATAATTACAAATTACTCTATAAATAGCGAATTATATTGGGAACTGCGTACATTACTTATGTCTCTGTTATGTAGGTAATTATTCATTTTATTTATTAAATTATTCAGTTCTCTTTTTATAAAGATAGGATTCTGTGTATCACATGCAAGCTCTTATAGGGTGTAGCAAATATTTAACAGAATCGAGTCAATTAAAGAAGGCACTGTATTAGAGCAACTGCGAACTAAAAGATCGACTCCCTTGGGTTCTGTAGGCAACAATATGTACAATATCCGTGAGTGATTAAGAATCAATGAAGGTTCTCTAAGATTAAAAAAAAAAGAAATCTTTTTTTTTTTTTCAATTTGTTTGCAACATTTATTTTGAATTATTGAATTTATGAAATGCATTTTGCAAAACAAAAAAATAACCGATCATGTGATCCCTAAAGGAAGTAACCATGTTTGTATTGCTGTGTAGTAAATTATACATTCCAAAATTATAAACATTTGGTGAATTAATTACTGAATCATTACCCCCCGGATCTGCAAACGGGAATTAACAATTAAGAAGTTGATTGAATAAAATACAGATTATTGTTGTGGATGACATATTCAAACAAATAGTGACTTGATTTAATCCATGAAGCTATCTTCGTGTCGGCAACTCGGTTGATATTGTATTGAGTGGGTTATGTTTCCTATTTCTACCACAATATTTAAAATATTGTAGGTGACAGATGAAACGGTAATAAGGATAACTGATGTCATACTTCATTTAAAACAAACTGTTAAATAATAACAGTTGTAATAACATGGCAAGGTCATAGCAATGTCAAACCTTCACAACACATAACAAAGAAAGAATAATTTATAACTAGTGGCCTAGCCGGCTGCTGTCTTCAAGACAAGGCCGCGGCCAAACAAACAAAACCAAGGGCCGATGCTTTACATCAAAACAAGCACCGCTAAGGCTGGCCACTGACCTAAATCGCTGGTCACCAAACTAACCAAGGTCGCACACTAGGGCAGATGTCTTGAAGTGAGTGTTGCTAACACTAATATATAAACTTCGCCCCATTGGAAGAGAGGAGGATTATATGATTATACTTCAGTACGTCTTCAAGATTATTATACGAGCAGCAGTTTCCGCGTCCCTATACAGTTTTTATTTATACTTATTTCCTTAGTTGTGCATCTTAGTTCATTTATTTTAATCATTCTAAATTATTAGTTATTTATCTCCTATTTATTTCTAAGTATTTCTTGTTAATAGTTACCATTACTCACGTTTAAATTATTGTACAAATACAGTCTATTTTTATAAATTCAGTGTTAATAATTCGAGCACTAACTTCCGCCATCTACTATATACCTCAGGAATCACAATAAACAATTCCACTACACAGTAAACGCGTCTTAAACGATCCCACAAATGATACTTGCCACTCTAAAGCGAGCCATGTGGGACATATTTAACATATATGCATATTAAATCTGTACTTTCCTTTCCAACATTCTTACTGTTGCAATTGATCTAGTAATAGTAGAAAAAATAAAAATCTATTCACATTTTTATAGATAATATCAATGTCAAGTTAAATGTAGGCTTTGGGGGGAGGTGGTAACGAAATAGCCGACACCCTATGCAATAACTCACTTTATCCGGGGCCAGAACACTTTAGTGTGCTAAATGACCATTCTCTTCAATAAGAGCTCCGAAACAAAGCAGCACGACTGGAAAAGGTCAGAGGACTACATCAGCCTGATAATAGCTTAACATATTGATGAGTTTCCCCACGAGACATTGTAGATTCAGAAGGCATCTGAACAAGCTTGTTCTAGAAACTGATAGTACCTGCTGATACATTGGGGAGTAGCAGGTAACGCCAAAACATCTCCTGACGGACTATGTTGCTATCATTCAAAAAAGGCTCAGAAATATGCCCACCCACCAGGTATTGGAGATATTGAGAGAGGATTCTAGGAAAATTAATCTGGAAAAGTACTGCAAGCTGAGAAGTTTCATCCCAACACTGGCAGAGGGCACATAGACCTCACTGGTCCGCAGTCACTATACCCTTATAAAAAATAAAGAATAAATAATAAAAACTGCTGTAGTTCGATTAATAAGCATATAAATATAAAAGTTTATTCACATTTTCACAAGTACTGCCAAGCTGATGTGAAAGACAATCTTTTGGTTGAACACACAGACTAAGACTACTTGAAGTAAAATGAAATCAGGTTTCATCAGAGATATTTTCCGTGATAGCCTGCTTCTTTTTGTGGTCATCGATCGGTTTCGGGCGTTCGCCTATCATCAGGATGCGTTTGTCAAAACAGTATGATAACATAGATTTGCACGAGCAAATTTAGTTTCTACACTGTAAGCTGAGAAGCCTCATCCCAACACTGGCAGAGGGAACACAGACCTCATTAGAATAAATAAATAAATAAAAACTGTTATAGTTGGATTAATAAGCATAGAAACTTTTAATTTGCTCTGTGCAAATCTATATTATCACACTGTTTTGACAAACGCATCCAGATGATGGGCAAATGCCCGAAACGGTTGATACCACGAAGAGAAGCAGGCAATCACGGAAAATATCTCTGATGCTCTCCAGCTCTGCGGAACCAACTACAACAACTATGAAATCAGGTTATTTAAAGGGGAATATTTACACCTGACACTCCTTGCAGGCCGCCAGCTAGTTTTACAAATACTATGTCAAGGGTGAGCGAGAAGGTTTGCCAGAGGCTCCATTCTCCGTCCCAATGATACTGGTAGTAATATAAAAAAAATCCTCTTTAAACTCTTGCAATGTTAGAATCTCCTGAACCATTATTTGTTAGAAGTAGCTCCTCTCGGCCAGGTAATTTCGCTTATCACCTACTTTTAGAAATATAGTTTTTTATTTATTTATTTTTTGTAGAAGGGGTCCACCGCACTCCCAGGAAAGATGGTTTTGACACTGTACTTGACTTTGATTTGACGCTGACATTCTAACATGTGAATTTTACTTGAGGCTATCTACATGTAAGTTGACATTACGTTACTTAACTTGATTTTGACATGAAGGTGAATTACTTAAAATTATTGCATACTAATAAGCGAGATTCGATCGATATAGAATTGAAGCATTCACAACAATGCTGCCTTGAATGGTCTAATTTTAAAATATAGTATCTCATTCAAAAATATTTCTTCTTGAGAGCAAAATATACAATTCAATCGTGGCTACCTCACTGGCGTTTTCCCGAGCATTTTGAGTTGTATACGATTTATTAACAATTTTCGAAAATACATACATTACACACTTCTTGCTGGCTAAGCGACTTCTTCCGGCTAATGTAAACAAGAAAATGGCAGAATTACATAAGATACATTCAGAAGGAAAGCGTTGGGCGATTCTCCATCATAGCATGCTGCCAAATAATCTGCCCCGAAACGAAGCACTGGCTGCTTCCGTTTAATAACCGGACATGACTACCTACAAGCACATTTATATAGAATTGGGTTAGTCGATAATCCGGATTGCATTCTCTGCGGGGCCGGACACATGAATGGAGATCACCTCTTCGAGTGCCCTGGCTCATTTAAATATTTAAAATAATGATGAGCTCTCAGCAAGAGCAAAAATATATTGGGCTGCTAGATGTCGAATGGCGGCATGCCAACTATGATGCAAGGCATTGGAAAAAAAATACACTTCTTGCCGATATTGCAATTTTTTTCCGAAGAATCATTTGCAACCAGTTCACTGTGTTTTGTAGTGCAAAATCTCTACCGGTTAGAATAGTCAACGGTTTACTGAGTTTTAATGAATTACCATTTCGGTCTCAGGCCGAATACCGATACCATAATTTTAAAATTCAAATATATTTAGGGAAAATATTGAATAAAACAGGTGAACCGGTCCGCCGGACCAACGGTTGAGAATCATTGATCTAGGATGAGAGAATTGCAGTAAATGAAGGTCGTAAAGTGTTTCACACGAATTTTTTTGTCCCTTTACTTTTTTAATATTTATTTCTATGGAGATATTAATTGTGAATATAAAACCATAATTTTAAATTCAAATATATTTAGGGAAAATGTTGAATAAAAAAATATAAAATCTTGAAACGCAGTTTGTATATAAATAATTTAATATTTAATCCAAGAACTGGATTGTTTCGAACCTTACGTCCTACACCACTAACAAATGACAAATGCTTTTACAATTCAAGAAAGTGGTCCGAGTGAATCTCATTCCGTTAGTGCTGAAATTCGAAATAAGGCTCATAATATCAGTGCCAAGTAATATCTAGACTTGTTTAAAATTACAAATAAATTGAAGAATTGGAGGGAAGGGATTAACTCAGTGGTAGCGTTCTGGACTACAACGCGGAGGACACAGGTTCGAGTCCAGCCATGCTATACTTAGATTTTGTCTTCCTGAGCCTGTGCAGCTCACTGTCGGGTGAAGGGCAATGTTATATGTCACGAAAGAACACTGTCCGAAGGCCGACAGTGCACTGAGATGACGCGCCTTAAATTAAAAAAAATGAAGAATCATTTATTTTACAAAATATTGCAGATTTACAAATCATTATTTTAAATTGATTAAAACAAACCTGAAACAATATTTCACTGCAGACAGTGCAAGAAAATTCTTGTTCTAACAGGTCAGAAATGTTTGTAGATAAAATGTCCTTTTCAGCTAATACTTCATTCAACCGACATTCCTTGGCTATTAGCTCTTGTTTAGCTGCTTCCAACTCCTCCTTCATGGCATTGAGTTCTACTGCGTCGAACAAGGAATTGATGTCAAATAGATGTGCTGGCTCTTCAAACAACGAATCCGCCTGGCCTGGGGTACAGGCGCAAAAGAAGAAGTATCGCTGATGTTTTGTGCATGCGGGGTAGGGAAGGAAGATTTGGATGACAAATGAATCACTAAAGCCAATTCTTAATTTATTATTAAAAAAAAAAATTCAAAATTTTGTATATGTAAATTATATTACTTTTATCATGGATTATTAGTGATTCATTTAAATAAGAACAAAATATACCGTTGGCAGATATATGCGGAGAGTAGCGAGAAACATTCAATCCGTGTAGTGTAATATGGGAAAATTTAAACAGAAATCAATATTTCTACAATGAATTATTAAACCAAATTTTGAAATTGGATAAAGTTTTGAAACCGATCAAAACAAAGAAAAAAAAACAAATGCTGAGACATTTTCAGATAAAACTGAAACAACTTCTAATAAAAAGGGGAAGTTTTCAGAGAAGTGTGGAAGAGTTACCATACTCATCTATCGCTAATCTAAATGGCGTTTGATTAATTAAAAATTAAGTAGTACCCCGTCGGTTAAAGATGACTTATTACAATATTTTGTTTTCAATAAATCAAACAGAATAAAAAATATCGAATAAATCATTGACTGAACTTAATTTGCTTGGAAAAAAAAAAGGTTCATTTAATTTTTAGTAATTAAAAGGAATGAATGCATCCGCCATTTTTTTATAGTGGAGTGACCATCTTTCTGTTGTGTTATAATATGAGTGTTTTATGTCAAATTTTGAAACTAAGTTTTCAAGTTTTAAAAAATACTAAGAAATACAAGCCTTATGAACTGGAAATAAGATTTCAGATTAAAAATAATATCCCTTTTTTATGTTTGTAAAGAATAACCAGTATATCTCGATAAGATACAAAAGACGAGAAACTCAAATTTTATTTTCCATCAGGCAAGTTACAATGATTTGATTTGAAACATTTTTCTGGAACAATTTTAAATGGCTTGTGTACAATCAAGTGGCATTTCTTAAGACTTTCATCAAAAATGCTATTTTTGTAATAAATTGTACGACGATAAGTTTCCGACCTCTCCAAGAGATGGCGCTTGCATCTTGAAATGCCAACTTTTTTTAGAATAACCTAAAAATTTGACAGCTATTTTGTGTTGTTTTTTAATCTGTGACTTTTTAAACTTACAAAGTTTTTCTGTTTTTCAAGTATGCTAAAAATCGAATGCGTCATAAAATATTTTTTGATCAAAGGTTTATCCTACAAAGTAGGGGCAACTTGTAGACGCAAAGAAAAGGAAAGTAGACGCAACATTGAGGGAGTCTACTCCTTCATTTACAACTGTCAAAACGTGGGTAGCGGCCTTCAAACGTAGATATACAAGCACTCAAGATGCTGAGCGTTCTGGAAAACCCAAATCAGCTACAACCGGAGACAACATCCAAAAAGTCCACAAAAACATTATAAATGATCGGCGGTTGAAATTGACAGAGGTAGCTACTAAAATTGCTTGCACATCTTGGGGTTAAGAAATTGTCGGCAAGGTGGGGGCGGCGTTTGCTGACACTTGATCAAAAATTGCAACGCATGATGGTATCGCAACAATGTTTAGCTCTCTATAGGTCCAATCCAACAGACTTTTTTTTTGCGGCGTGGTTTCTTATTTGGACGAAACCTGGATATGTCAATATATGCCAGAGACCAAACTGCAATCGAAACAGTGGACAGTTAAGGGAGAACCGACGCTGAAAAAGGCGCAAAGGGGGGTCATCTGCAGGGAAGGTCATGGCCAGAGTTTTTTGGGACGCTAAAGGAATCTTGCTGGTATATTATCTAAAAAAAAAGGCGAAAATCAGAGACATTTTCCGTGGTAGCCTGCTTCATTTTGTGGTCATCGACCGGTTTCGGCGTTCGCCCATCTTCAGGATGCGTTTTTCAGATAGTGTGGCAACACAGACTTGCACAGAGCAAATTTAGTTTACACACTGACTGGTGTTTTTAACTGTATTTTAAACTAAACTCTTAAACTAGGTCAAGGGTTATGGTCAGCTGGGTGGGAAAACACGTGTTTGGGTTGTTAAAGGGCTAGTTTAAGAGTTTAGTTTTAAATACAGTTAAAGACACCAGTCAGTGTGTAAACTAAATTTGCTCTGTGCAAATCTGTGTTGTCACATTATCTGAAAAACGCATCCTGAAGATGGGCGAACGCCCAAAACCGGTCGATGACCACAAAATGAAGCAGGCTACCACGGAAAATGTCTCTGATGCTTTCCAGCTCTGTAGAGCCAACCACCACAACAAAGGGCAGAACGATTAACGCCGAATATTATTCTAACCTTCTAAACTAGCTGAAGCAGAAAATTAAGGAAAAAAGGTCAGATCTGACGAAGCAGAAAATTCTGTTTCATCAGGACAACGTTCCCACCCGCAAAGGTCTCAGTGTGTTGGCTAAAATTCATGAATTGAAGTTTGAAGTTGTGCCGCATGCACCCTATTCACCAGATTTGGCTCCCTCAGATTTCAGCCTCATCCCAAATCTAAACAAAAAATCCAAAGAATTGGGAAGAAATATAGATCCAATTCCGAAGTTATCTTAGCGTCGAACGCCTATTTTGCAGACTCTGGACGAAAGCGCCTACATAGAAGGAATCCGAACACTGGAGCACCGGTGGCGCAAATGTATACATTTTATGAGATTTTGTAGAGAAACAAAATGAATTTATGTCATTATTTTGTTTCTTCCTAGTTAGGTCGGAAACTTATCATCCCATCCTCGTACAATTTATTGTATTCTCTGTTATTGAGAGTTTTATAGTTAAAAACAACAGGTGTTTTCGTTATATCAGTTTTGTTTGACACTATTGCCCGAATAAGTTGATTTTAGGGAATTCTGGGAACCCTGGGACATCATGCTACCCTTTAAAGTGTCAGTTCATTATAAATGTTATTGAGATGGTGCTAAAATTCGTTGAAGAAAACAGGATGTCCTAAGTGCGAATTTCTCCAATCCACGCGATTTTCTGGGGAATTAGAACGTCACGCTATAGGAGTTATTTCATTATTAATGTACACCATTGGAGAGGCACATAAATATTTAAAGAGGTAACGCAAAAAAATAGTAGAAAACTGGTCATCTAGAACAGCCATTTCTCAACCTTTCTTGGCTCCTGGACCGGTAAAATTTGTGAAAAAATTTCGCGGACCGGTGGTTTTTTTTAACAAAAAATATTTACTAGGTATTAACGAACTACTATATAAATTAATTGTAACATATTAATTATCATTTACTTACAATAATATTTAAATATAAAGATAAGTAATTATTGTAATTATTATTACATAAGTCAATAAACGTTTGAGAAAAATTGCAGAAAGTTTTAAAAAAATAATCACAAAATTATTGCACATAGAAACAAAACAAAAAAATCAGTCCTCTGATTACTACAAAATTAAATATCTATAATTTTTTTTATTATTTGGCATATAATGTTAATGAGAAGATTGTTGCTATTCTTCTTCAATTAACTTTTCATTATGGATTCTAAATTAATCAAGCTAAGTTGGAGCGGTGAAACAACCGAAAGCAGATTTGTAAATTTATTTTTTATAACCGTCATAGATGAAAATTCCGCTTCACATAAATATGTTGTTGCGAAAGGGACTAACATTTTCATTTTCATTGCTTTCTCGTATAGAGATGGATTGCAGTACTCCGTCCAGTTACAAAAAAAAAAAAAATCTGGTGTGAAACACTCACAACTTTCTCTTACTCCAGTTCTCAAGAGTAGAAGTGACTTGTGTACCAAATGTAATGAAATCCGCCGAAAGCGCGAAAAACTGCTCTGTTTAGTAAAGGCGCACTTCCGGTTTACTAATTGTCTTGAAACTCGGAAGTTCAGCCACCGATGTAGTGCTATGTAATTATGGCTGGATGCTAGAATGGTATAATCAACTGTGAGAGCACTTTAGAGGAAAACATAAGCCCAGGCCTCCCCTAAAAGCGTCATTTGAAGAATGTTGCCAGAGAAATGGTTTAAATAAAAGTTGTAGATGTTTGCATGGCGAGTTTATATTGGTAGCGTGAAGGAAATCGTCGGAGCCAGTTGTGAGAACAATGCAACAAAGAGAATAAATCATTAAGTGAAGTGGTAAAGTAAACGCACTTTCGGTTATCATAATTGTTTCAAGCTCGGAATTTCAACAACATAGTTAAATCTGATTATTTAGTTGTGAGAATTGTCTAATACACTGAAATTGCACTGTAGATGAAAACCTAACCCAATGCCCAATGAAAACCCAATATCGAACCCCATCCTCCCCCATAAATGAATTTGCCCAGAGAAATGTTTCAAATAAAAGTTGTTGCTCTTTGTATGTGTAGATGATATACCAAGTTTGAGCAAGAAAATCGTTGGAGGCATTTTTGAGAAAATTGCAAAAACGTAAAAAAAACCACCAAGTAAAGTGGTACTTCCGGTTGAGGAATTTTGACAGGTGACCCACTGTCAGATGCCATGATAATACCTAGACGGAATATCAAGTTTCAACATTCTACGGTTTTTCGTTTTTGAGCTATGCTGTTCACATACATACACAGACGCACAGACACACACACACACATACACACACAGACGCACAGACACACACACACACATACACACACAGACCATTTGCTAAAAACCACTTTTTTGGACTCAGGGGACCTCGCAACAGATATTTCCGGTGAAAACTCTAGGAGTAAGAGAAAGTAAAAATGCGCGACGTAACAAATAACAAATGTGAGCATGAGCATAATCCTGTGTTACCAACCTTCAAGACAAAATTATGGATTCTATATCCTAAAATTTTGTCATTAACGTAAAATATATCGTACCAAATTTATTATTATTGTTTTGTGGACAAGAAATTTTTTTGTGACGCGGACAGGTAAAAATTTCGGAGTACCGGTGAACCGGTCCGCCAGACCAACGGTTGAGAATCATTGATCTCTAGTATGAGAGAATTGCATTAAATGAAGGTCGTCGTAAAGTGTTACACACTAATTTTTTTTTTTTTAATCATTTTTATGATGAATTAAACACGATTATTATTGTCTGTCTATTTATACCACAATGAAGCAGATAATATAAACAGGATTTGATTACTAAAATAATATAAACAGGGTTTGATATTTAAGCCTTGGCAATTTTTAATGAAAAAAATCAAATTATTTAGGATTTGTCTCAAAACTATTGCTAGGGAATGTGGAAAAATAAAAAAATATTACTGTTCTTATGGTGAGTATATTATAATACAAAAGAAATGTTTCAGTTCTCTCCAAATGGAAATCCGATTAACGGGGATTGATTCATTTCTTTGATTCACTTCCAATAAATTATCTTTTTTAAAATGAGTTATTCCATTCAGTTTTCGCTTTGATTTATTGAAAATAAACACGAAGTCTTGAGAAATATAAGATAGGCAACTGAGGTAATTATTAGCAAAATTAAGGTAGAATACAGGAAAATTAAGGTAGATTTGGCATTTTTTTATGGCATACATAAAATTACAGCCAGCAAAACCAAAACAATAAAAAACCAAGTTTTTTAAATAAACGAATAAAAATAAAACAAGTAACTAAGTGATACACTAAGTTTTAGGAAGATTACATTTTAGAAACACTTACCGCTAAGACAAGAACTTTTATGTAAATCCACTAAGTCGTTTTTCATTGTTTCCTGAAGTGCAGCCTAAAACAAAACAAAAAAAATCAGATGTGAAACACTCACACGTCTGTCGCCTACCTCAATTAATACAATTTAATTAACAAATTTTCATTAAAACTGCAATATTTGCAAACGTTTAGTTGCTCTGAGCAGAAAAAAAAAAGAATTTAATTACACCTGAGTGAACTTTGTCGCCCTCACCTGTCTCAACAGAATGTAGCGACAATTTAAATTTAAACCTAACCAAAGATTTCCCAGAAATCTTTCAAATAAATATGTTTTTATTTGTGCAATTAACATTCCAAGTTTAAAGAAAATCGTTACAGCCGTTTTCAAGAAAATTCCCCCCCCCCCAAACTCAAAAACCAATTCTATAATGTCGCCCTTCGGTTGAAAATTACCGAAGTACTTTGGAAAAACGCTTAACGTTATTGCTCTCCCCAAAAAGCCCTCTCCTCAATCAATTTCATTTTCCCAGAAACATCTGTGTCAAATGGTGCAAAGCCGTCCAGCCGAATTTGCCATATTAATGCATTTCACAAAAACGTGACCAAATTGTTGACCGTTAAAAATAACAAAAAATGACTTACTTTTTTTTAGGTTTTTTGTAATACATATTTGTGTGGAGCAATGGTAATAATTCTCACCCTGCTCGTAATAAAAGTCAATTATATGCAGAACATATATTATTTAATTCAACGCGAAGGGACATACATAACATTTCTCCCTTCTCAACCACTTGCACACTCCACTACTCCATCAGTAGGTTGTAGATCTTGGGTGAGACGTCCACTGTTCTGTAAAGAAACCCAGCGGCCATCCTCCAGGCCTTCCAAGACACAGAGTATCACATACGTACAGCACCTAGTGGAATATCAGAACTCAACCCAAGATCCCACCGCTGATAACATTATATATATCCCACCGCTGATAACATTTTATATATATATATATATATATATATACATACACGTTATTTACACCTGTTATAAGCATAACAATAGTAAATTTGTTTAATTGTGGGTAAATAATAGAAACCGGAGCGGAGAAGTCACTCAGTAATGAAACTCCAATTTCCTCAATAAGTAGATCAAGGGGCCAATCACGTTTTAATCTTAGAGTAGAATTTATAGGATTAGTAAGGGATGAAAATTCACGGACAAGAGAACTGACAGAGAGGATAAACTTTTTCTTTTTTTTTTTTGGCATTAGCAAAAAGCCATAGCCAGTTAACTGAAGTTAATCTTTAATATTCTACTTATCCAATCCTTCAACTTCTCCTAAAAATTTAGATATGACATTACACTGCTCTAAACTTGGTGCCTGTAGTATTGATTTATATTAAAGGGGTTTGCAATCGTTTCAATATTTTGGTAAACAATACTTTTCTTTTTCTCATATGCCCGGGACAAATCATTATTAAATGTTCTAGCGTTTCCGTCTCTCCACATTCATTACATTGCGAGTTCTCTGATATGTCAATCCTGTGGGAGTAAGCCTTACATAGACCGTGATTAGCTCGTATTCTGCAAATTATTCTAACATGTTTCTTATTAATCAATCCATAATGCCATGGCCTTCTATGAACTTCAGGATTTATGGATTTATAAAATAACCCCTTTAGAGACTTCTCATATTCACCTTGCCAGACATTCCATATTCTTTTTTTGGATAACAGGAAATACGTCACTTATAGGAACTTTACTGTTAACGATCATCCCGTCGCAAATAGCTTGTTTCGCAAACGAATCGGCCCGCTCATTTCCCGTTATATTTGCATGTGCCTTGATTCATACAAAGCAGACTGCACATCCTTTAGCTGAGAGCTGAGTAACACTTATCAAAATTTCACTAACAATATGGTTGAAATTCAGATTCTTAGTACAGTTACTCAATTTAAGAAGAGAGCTTTTGCTGTCCGTTAAAACGATCTAATTTTCTTTAATACCTGAATCTAAAGCGTACATCTCAGTAGAGAATCGTATAGATATTAGGCAGTCTAAACTTTATAACGTGATCCCTCTTATGATCATAAACGGCACATCCTTCTCTATTTTGCGTCTTTGAAACATCAGTGTATAATAACTGCGACTTAGGCCACTTTTGAGACACATACTCAAGTACATACTTATCGGAATAACAAATCTGCCGGCTGGCCGAAGAAATAAATTTGCAGCGATCGATTTAGAACGGATATATATATAAAATGATGGCATTGAGGATTCTTTTGCAGGATACCGAAGAATGGGGCACTATCCCTAAATTCGAAGTATCTTGAAGTCTTTAGCCAGTACCTTGATGTTAGTACGAACACGTATAGATTATTAAGTTTTCTTTTAATATCTCATTAGATGCTGCATATTTCACTATTGCTCTGTCCGATAACATTTTCCTCCTAGGTAGTTCACCTATCATTTCCACGGTAGTTCACCTGCCTCTGATAGCAGTATATCTATGGGAGTAAATTTTAAAAACCCGTAACAAATACGTAGACAACGATTCTGCAATACATCGTCTCTTTAACACTGGCATGTTCATAGAAAATCGAACCATAATCTAGTATGGATCTAATTGTTGCCCAATAGAATATTTGAGCAGTGCCAGGATCTGTACCCCAGTTTATATTGGTAATCATTCTAAGAATGTTAACATATTTTTCGGATTTATCCAATACATGATTAATGTGAGATGTCCAGTTCAACGACTTTTCCATAAATAAACCCGACTACTGGCTTGCAAGGAAAACGCATTCCACCAAGCGAAATCTCTTCTGAGACTGGCAAGCTTCTTTTCCGCGTAAATGGACAGACCACTGTTTTTTCTGGAGAGATATTCAACCCATTTTTTTTAATTCTTTCATAGAGGTGTCTAATTTATTTTGACAAATATTAAAATCCTTATTTGTGACATAAATGCATAGGTCGTGGGCATACCGAATTATTTCAACTCCTTCAGGAGTGTAGTTTACAATATCGGCCACAGGAGCGGTCTCAATATTCCACCTTCTGGTAAACCTGTCTAAGCCCTCCTAGGACCTAACAAAAGATTATTGATGCGCACATAAATGTCCCTATTATTCAATAACCCGACCAGTTTTGCAATAAATATAGATGAGATATATTGCTACTTAGAATGTTAAAATCAACACTGTTATAGGCACTGCTTATGTCTAAAAATATTGCCAGTGTAGTACAGTTATTAGAGAAACCTAACCAAATGTCAGTTATAATTTTACATATAGCATCAATGGTTGATTTTCCCCGTTAAAATCCAAATTGACTATTAGGGAGTTTGTTGTGATACTCCAACCACCATTCCATTCTTCTTTTCAACACCCTCTCGAAAGGTTTTAGAACGCAAGACGATAAGGATATCGATCTATAAAATGTAGCTTCCTGAGGCAGCTTCCCTAGTTTCAAAATGGGAACAACTATATGCTCTTTCCAAGGACTAGAAAACTCAGCAGACAGCCATATATTGTTCAATAAATCTCGTAGATTATTTATTGTAAGGATAGGACGCTTCTGTAACATTGAATATACTATATGATCTCTGCCGGGGGCTGTGTTACCAGAATGTTGTATGGCAGAAGAGATCTCAGCAGATGAAATTTTATCTAACAGTATATGTTGCTGTGATACTAAAAAGTCCATTGAAAGAGAATTAGAAGGCACATATGGCGGAGTTAATTTATTTAGGAATTCATATGTCCAATCACCTATTTCCTTTTTGGGGTATACTTCACCACTTTCAATTTTCTCCCAGATATTTTTAATTGGAGTGTTCCTATTTAACTGATTACAATATTCCTTCCAAGAATTTTTATTAGCCTCCTATACCGTGCGATTGACCAAGGCACATGCTCTCTTGTAACTTAGGTAATTCTCTAACGTAGGATTCATTTTGTAATCTCTATAACTTGCCTGCTGTTCCTTCATTTCGTGTGCTTCCTACGTGTGCACAGCTCTCTGACCACCAGACCGTATGGTATCTCTTTATTTTAACATTTCCTTCTTAACTGGTATCGATTTTACACAGGCTGTATTCAGGTTATTTATGAACGACTCATAAGTATCGGCATAGTTACAATAATTATTAAAGTGAGTGGTAAAGTTCTCCCAATCGACCTTACCAATATTCCATTTTCTTGTAGGATAATACCTGTCACTTAAAGTTAAATAGTTTGAGTTAATAAGTATGGGAAGATGGTCTGAGCCCATCGGCCGCTGTATAACTGACCAGTCAAAACTGGCAGCGTAGCCACTCGAACACAAGAGTCATATCTATTGCTGAACGCCTGATCTGATCTATGTTTCCAATGAGGGTTGGACTATCATCATTTAAAAATACCAAATTAGCATCTTCTGCGGCCAACATAACAGATCTACCTTTACTATCCAGTAATATCGCTACCCAAAAAAATGTGATGGCAGTTGAAATCTCCGCATATAACAGTAGGTCGAGGGACACTGTCAAAGAAACATTTCCATGGCTTGTGTGAAATATTATTGTTGGGTTTATTGCACATATAACCCCTGCTGGAGAAGCAAGATTTTTAATTTCAGAAAATAGTACAGTATTTTTTATAAGTAACGCGATCCCAGCTTTTCCATCCGATCTTGATCTTGCTTTATCAATGAATATCCTGAAAAAGTATAGCTTTTCCTTGGTTTAAACCAGGTTTCTGAAAGGTCACAAATTTAGATCTGTTTATCAATGAGAAATTTCTCTATATCCCCTTTACTAGCAACAGGGAAAGTGCATTACATTGCAGTATATTTAAATTATAATGCGTCAAGATATTTAATTGATATGATCGTCCTGTCTAATTGTTTGAATATAAACTTGAGAAACAAGTTAAATAGGGATAACTTTATATACAAATGTACAAAAATTTATACACAATGTGTAATGATTTATGTGTAAAATTATATATGATATGATAAACTTATATAATATAATATGATAATGTGATATATGATATAAAATGATATAACTTATATGATATGATAAATATGATAAAATTATATGATAAACTGTTATGAAATCTGTTGTAACGGAATATGATTTCTTGACGGACGTATGGTATATTTAAATTTATATGGTTGGAATAAGGAACTGAAAAACGATTTTGCGGAGGATTTAGGAGTGGAGGGTTTGTACATGATTATAATTAAATCGTTTGGTTGAACCCCACAGTTCTGCACCGTATGTCCAAATAGGTTTAAGTATGGACTTTGTAGACTAGCAGTTTGTTGTTTAAGTGTTAAGTTAGATCGTTTGTCAAGAAATTGCGTCAGCATTTTGTAACGTTGAATAGTTATATATACCTTTTCTGAGACTAATCTTTCCATTTCCATCTCGCAGTCTTTCAATGCTTCAATCTGATTTTGTAACTGAATTGATAGGCCTTCATTTACTGAATTTAAATCAATTAATTTTAAACTTAATGTTGTTTTTTGTGCTTCCATATTTTCTAAAGATTTTTGTGTTGCTTCTAAAATTCCAGCTACTTTCTGGTAATTTTCATTTAGTTCTCTTTTCTCCTCAACTAGTCTCTCACTAAAATATAAAAAATTATCAATTGCATCTAATAAAGATTATCTTTCATTTAATGAAATAAGTATTTTAATATTTAACTTTAGACAATTTAAAAAAAAATGTTATTCTTTCTTGAAAGAATTAGTAATTTACTATCATAAATTATTTACAATTAAAGTTTGTTTAAATTTCTTACATTTCTGCTAAAAGCCTACTATTGACGTTTTTCAATTCAGATACTTCAGGCGCAGAAGGGATAACCTCATCAACAATTTCAATAACACTGCAACAAATAAAAAAATAAAGATTACAAGTATGAACTTCACAATAAATATCGATGGATGGAAGTTAAAAAGTTATATAAAGAAAATTTAAGTAAAATAACAGCAAATTTCAAGACAATCCGTTATTTTCATGCTTTGGAAAAATATTTCCTTCATTGCATTATTGCTTAATTCCCTAACCCCACCTATGATGACCTTATCCATTTTGATCACAGGAAGTGATACATCGATAAATTACTAACATGGTACAAACAATTATCTCAACATTACAACAATCGTACAGGCTAAGCGACTATACTGGTAGCGCGCTGGACGAGCAACCGGAGGTCTCGGGTTTGAGTCCGGCGTGCTGATCTTAGATTTTCTCTTCTTAGGAGCCTCCACAGCTCAATGTCCGGAGATGTGAAGTGTCTGTAGCTATAGAACACTTCGGAGGCCGGGAGTGCACTGAGAAGGCTCCGAGAAGCACAATAGATCTTTCAGGTCGCAATGCATATGGTCTAAAGAAAAATCTTTTGTCTGAGAAAAAAAATTCTCTAGTAGCATCAATGCACTTATTCCATCGACCTGGTATTTAAAATATTTGGGTTTGAAAAATGTGAATAGATTTTCTTCTACTGCTCATATAATACTAAATATAATTTTTTTTTTTTACATAAAATTTATTAAATGTAAAAATAGGTATCCCGTAAGGATTAGCAACTTCTTCAGAGATCTTGATGTCCCTGGGGGTATCCTAATCTAACACACGAATAATAGTTACACAGGATATGAACGGGTACATAGCTGATATTGCCACTACTTGGGTCTAGCATATCCACAGGCAACTATCTAGTTCACCACTACCGTTTATGCTAACATATCAACAAGGGAGTCACAATAGAACTTTTAGGCCGATGGATACGGCTTTATAGCCCCTCCCTCTATACAACATCTAACATTTAAATAACTTAAGACAGTCCAGTTTAAAAATTTAAAATTTAGAATCCCAGTTTAAGATTACTCATAGCAAAAGGAATGCATAGGCCAACGCCAAAATGGCCATACAAACAGCCTTTTTCTAGGTTCCGCAAAAGCTCTTTTTTTGCTCGCCATTTTTTGGAACACGACGACCTGACAAACAAGTTTATACAAAAAAAATAATAATAATAATAATCATGATTTTAGCATATGCAGAATAGTCGGAGCAAACATGGGACAGGGCACAGTGCTTACACATCTAAGTTACCAGTTGTATGTTCTTCAGCTAGTATAATTTTCGTCTAGGCAAGTTATTTTAAAAACAAAATAAGGAAACAACAAACAGAGAATGATAAGTTGGAGGCAGTAGATGTGAATATTTGGAAGGTTGAAGTGGTTTCTTTATTATACAATTCTTCCAGAAAGAAACCAGATTTGGCTTGGCTGGAAGCCGTCTGAAGGAATAAT
This sequence comes from Triatoma infestans, assembly GCA_011037195.1. NCBI lineage: Eukaryota > Metazoa > Arthropoda > Insecta > Hemiptera > Reduviidae > Triatoma > Triatoma infestans. The sequence goes on from JAAEAF010000441.1 coordinate 96,601, forward strand.
GGAAGTATACTATATGGGTATTCTAAACTCACTCACTACATTATGGAAGTATCCAGGTTTCGACTCAGTTGGTGAAATTTTTTAAGTCATTTAACATTTAAAATTTAGAAGCCCAGTTTAAAATTTCTGTCATATGGTCAAATTCCGTTAATTATGGGGATACCAAATTTAAAAGCCTTTTTATTTTATCTTATTCAGGTAGAACCTCACACCCGGACTGTAATATTTGCTCACTTCACCGTCGCACCTAACGTGATTCACGCTCTGCGCCTGGAGACTGTGGCCATCAGTTATTGCTCCTCAAGATAAAACCGAATATTGATAATCCATCGGAAAAACAGCAAACGAGAAAGAATTACAAAAAAGCGAATAATAATAATATGAAGTAAGGCCACCAAATTTGCGAAGTGAGCGCGTTTCTTTTGATCTTAGATAGTTTACAGTTGGGATCGGCTTACAATAGTAATATTTATTAACTCACAAACTACATCACTTCATGACAAGTCCCAGAAAATAAAGGTTTCGCATGATCGCAGAGAAATAATCTGCGACGTATGGCAACGTTCAGAGAAATAATCTGCGACGTGGCTCTTAGCTGGTTCTTCAGCGGACTCGCAGAAGAAAAAATTCTGAATTCGAAGTTAATTGGTTAGTTAGGCTGTGGACACGTCACGTGAACTCACGTGAATACGCAATATCATTTTGTAAAACCATGAGATCATACTTGGAATCACACTAGTATGTCACAGCATTTTCATGAAACTTGGTCAGTATGAAACTGTGTGTTGATATATGGAACGTGCTAGCTCCAGTTCTTCCAGTGAATGGAAAAAAGAACTGGAGACTATATCTGCATTTGTAGCTCTGAATAGCGACAGTCAAGTATCAAAGAGATTGTGGGTGCATGATATCAACAGAAAAAAAGAAAAAATAGGTGAATTTGAAAAAATTTCACAGATTAGTACCACAATTAAAGAAAGGTGCGAAACGTTTGAAAAAATTTTGACTTTTTACATAATCTTATTAGAAATATATAAAAAAAACAGCATAGTCAACTTCGTAGAGCTGTCGATACTGAATAAAGATAAGCTGTTTGTTTAAGGTAAGTAAAATAAATAACTAAACACTTTTATTAAAAATAGTTTATTTTTATTAAATACCTATTCAAATTATTTGAAAATCCTATTTGAATTAAACAAATTAGAAATGATAAAAAATATTTCCAAAAGTCAATATTGTGCTGGATTAAGAGAATCTATATCAAGTACAGTTTGTTTTTCCGTAAATACTGAAGGATTTGAGTATGCGTTTGTTCGGTGGCGTAACTTGATGATGACGCCGACTGTTCTATATGGCTAGAAGGCAGTGCTGGAGTTGAAGATAAACTGGATGAAATGCTTGTGTACAGGATGCTGAAGGGGTATGCTGAAAACGAAACGCTCGCTGATTTCCTATTTCTGCAGATAACACAGAATTGCTTAAAGCAAGTTTAATTTTTGCCTGGACGACTTTTAGCAACTGCTTGGTCATCTTTGACATACTGAGAAAAGACATATCCGTGATAATATACCAAGCGTTTTAGATGGGTTTGGATCCAAGTTTCTTTCTTCCTATCTACGTTTCCTCATTGCAAAATTGTCCTTTAAAATGTGTACCACTTGCTGTGCAGGTGTATCAACTGTTTTTGGTCATTTTTTTTCTGTTACATGTTTCAGAACATGTACTGCCATCGCTTCTTCCTGAATAATTAGAAGAAACTTCTTCATCTGCAGCTTGAATGCTTTGAGCTCTTTGTTCATTTTCTTGTTCAGAGTGACAACCTGTAATTTCATCTGCACCAGATTCTTCTGACATAATATTTCTGTACCTTTTGTGAGATTTAAAGAAGCCTGAGGCTCGTTCAAATTGCTGTGTGTCCTGAAAGAAAATGTAAACTATTAATTTAAAATAATGCAGCCGTTTAAAATTCAAGTATTATATTTTTAATAAGTGTACCCACTTTCTAGTTTGTAGAAATGGTATAAGAAAAGACATTTGCTGTTTTTATATTTTTTTTGAAGTCATGCCACTTTTTGTTTCATTACGAGGTCTATTTCATCTTAGTTTGTCCCAATGATCTTTGGCTGCACTGCCTAAAAATAGGATATTCTATGTACTATTACTAAACAAAGTAGGTACAATTTTTTTTTTCAGATTTTTGGCAACAGGCAACTCTTGTAGAAGTATTTCTTTAGCTATAGATTGGGATTTAATACTGTTCAAGGAATTGTAAAAGAAGTTTGTGAATCTATATGGAAGAACCTGGGACCAATTGCAAGGCCACCTCCCACGGAAGAAACATGGAAAAAAAGTGCTGCAAGATTCAAAGAAAAGTGGCATTTCCCAAACTATATTGCTGCTATCGACGGCAAGCCTATCAATATTCAGTGCCCGACTAATGCAATATCCATTTATTTTAACAATAAAGGAAGCCATTCAATAGTACTTTTAGCCTTAGTTGATGCCGATTATATGCTTATTGCAATTGAAGTTGGTTCATATGGTAGGAACTCTGACGGTGGCATCTTTTCTATCTCAGAAATGGGTTAAAAATTTCAAAATTGTACTTAATGTGCCACAACCTGCACCACTGTCAGAAAATGGAGAACCACTGCCATATGTCGTCGGTGGAGACGAAGCATTTCCTCTAAAAACATATATGCTTCGCCCATACAGCAGGAGTCACTTAGCAAACAATCAACCCGAAAAAATATTTAATTATAGACTGACAAGGGCAAGACGCATAGCAGAAAATGCCTTTGGAATTTTATCTGCTCGCTGGAAATGTTTTCGAAGGTATTTGGAAATACAGCCAGAATTCGTTGATAAAGTTGTCCTAGCATCGTGTTGTCTGCACAATATACTATGCTCTGATAATATGTTTGAACCAGATAATGAAGCACTTCGACTTCCTGAAGCAGGTTTATAGAATTTAGATCCCATAAGAAGAAATAACGCTTGTGATGCGTTTCAAGCTCGAGAGAACTTCAAGGATTATTTTAATTCGGATGCTGGCAGTGTGTTTGGCAACTCGCAATGGTTCACAGAGGCAAAGTAGTTAATTAATCCATACACAATATATAACATTGTATTTTTTTGTATGCCAGAGCTAAATACGATTAAAACTAACGATTAATTTGTTTCTAACCTAATGTACTATTTACATTATATTTAAAACAACTTTACTGGGTGCATTGATTAAATTCAACTTTGTTACAAACTTTTTCATTCATTTCTTCTCCTTACTAGTCATAGTTACACATAATATGATAGAAATATTTTAACATCAATATTAACAAGATAAAGAAAGAAAATATAAATTTTACCTGATATATTTAGCTCCCTTCCAATTTCTTCCTAAGCATTTTGTCTGATATCATGATCTCTATAATCAGGAGAACTGACATTATAGAGAACTTCATGTTCTCTCACTTTTTCTATTAACACCTGTTCCATTTTATACAAATCACACAAAAACACGCGAAAAAACACGAAAACAACTAAACACGTGAGTTCACGTCGTACGAAATGTGTGCGAGAGTAGAAAAACAATCACGTGAATTCACACGTGATAGCAGTGTGGTTGCGATACGATACATATGCAACAATGCAAAAACAACATCGCACACTTTTTTCACGTGACGTGAGTATGGATGAACTCATGTGAGTTCACGTGACGTGATAATAGTCTGTCCCCAGCCTTACTTACTTCATGAAGGCTTCAGTATGGTACAGAATATCCTCTTTCGGTGAACGTTGTCAAAAGAATTGTGAAAGGGTCTTTTCGTTCCCTGACCTAGAAGAGCACTTCAATAAGGCGGAGGGAAACGATAGGAAGTTCTGAGCGAGGCAACTGGCCGAATTCTCAAAGATTTGATTCGAGGACAACTCGTTGATCTCTTCAGGATACTGACGGGGACACGATTATCGAGAAGAGCATTATACCGAAGCGGGATTGCAGAAAATCCTCGTTGTGTCTTGTACTCCGAGGGAACTAAGTCCACTAACCACCTCCTTTTCAGGATATTAGAGCATCATTTGCAGGGAAGACGTCTATTCCTGGAAGTTAAGGATGAACTGGGCCTACGTTAATAAAAATAATAAATCCTTTTATTGAAACTTTATAACTGAATAATTTTTATGACTGCAAATCACACTTTTGTCTTTCAATTTAATCCTGGAAAAAATTCTCATGAGAGCACAGTACAATATTTCGATGGAAAACAATAGTAGATCTTAGGTTTCAACCAAAGTACCATTTCATTACAATAAAAATCGAAATATTACAATACAGATTCTTTCTTGTAATACTTCCTTTGAGCTAACAATGAAATTCAGTGAGATCATGAATATTTATTTCCCTATTTGTAGCTAGAAACAAAATTTAACCCAGTTATATTTGTTCCTTTAGGCTTCCGCAGCGAAACATGCAAAACACATAGGTTTACGTGTTGAGACAGTATAAGTGGTTTGTTTTACACCGACATTTATCCATATTACAATAAACTTTTTCAGGGGGTATTAACGCTACCATGAAGATACCTATTGCAACATGGGCGAAACATCGTTGTAACAAACCGTGTTGTCGCGGTTTCAACACTAAAATGTAACATTTCCCAGTTAGGTTTGTTTTGAATAGTTTGTTTCGAGAATTTAGACTACAGCAGGTTATTATTTTATCAAAAAATAAACAACACATTAAAAAATATATATCCTTCAAATATATTGTAGAAAAATTACTTACTCTGACAATTTCCTTTTTTTAGCCACTGGAATATAAGCTGAGTCTTTATAAAAAAGATATTCATTTTCTGTATGATTAACGAATGAAATTAGATCACCATTATTTAATATCTGCCATTCAGATTTTATAGCTTTACGGTTAACTCTAGTACTTTTAAAGGAGCTCTAAAAAATAGCAATCACACACACATATATATTTATATATATAATAGCAATAATTAAATAATAAAGAGAATTTAATCCTGAAACTTAATTTGATAATAAATTGGTATTACTACATTACTATAAATATCACACACTTCACATCTATGGATATTGGCGCCCGAATCTTTTCAGTGCACTGCCGACCTCTGGACAGTCGTCTCTCGTAATAGAAATCACGGTCCATCACCGGACAATGAGTTGTAGAGGCTCCTAGGAAGAGAAAATCTAAGGGATAGACTCCTGGACTCGAAACTGGGCTTCCGCGTGGGAATCTAGTTTGCTAACCAATGAGCTAATCTCTTCCCTTAAGATTTTACACTTAAGAGATACGAATATATCATTTTTGCCTAAAACTAAAACTAATAAAGTTTTTATTATCAGGCGGTGTGCATTGTGCGCATTGAGTTTAGTCCTTATTTTTCTTCTAATATAACCTGAGTCGACGATATATTTCACTATTTTATGTACCTTGTTCTTTAATGAAGTCGTAGGAACTTTCTCGATTTTTTGTATACCTGTCCGAAAAACAGAGTACTTACTTTTTCCATGTATTTATTTTTTTTGTTAAGCATGACTGTAATGTTCCCTTTGTCAGCTTTTAATATGACTATTTTTCCTTTGTTATCCTTCATGAATTTTCGTGTGCAACTATTTTTTTTTTTGTCCATATCTATCATTCTTGTGGGTAGATGAAATTTGGAATAAGTTAGCAGTTTTTTCCTCTAAGATTCAAAATTTCTTCTTCTAATACACTGTTTTAAACATGGATTCAATATTGGCAATTTCAGGAATTAAAATTTTGTTATTGTTATTGGGCCAATTAAATTTTAGACCTAATGATAAAATCTAGACGTCTGGCACTGGGACGACTGAAAAATTCTGACACCATTTTTGTTCAAGAGAGTTGTATGTATAATTATTTTTTCATTTTCCATCACTTTGTTGTGATCAATTTTTTGCTTATAACAACTGGTAATGTTTAAAATCAAATTCTCATATTCATGGTTGTATTAATAATGTTTCTAAGTTTAATTTTTATTTCATCTATATTGTTATTAATCATCTATATGGTGAAATAAACTTCATATGTAGATAGATTAAGTAAACTTTTATAAAAATATTCTGGTATCTTATCTAAAACCTATAAAGTTAGGTTATTATAAAACTCCATACATACTGAAGTAAGATATATTTTTATTTTCTTCTTTTAATATTTTAAAAAAATTGACAATGTCTGTATTTTTACAATAGATGTGCCCTATCCCGAACGTTTAAGGAAAACTAAGAAGCATGATTTATTTACTTCCTGACCCAAAACCTAGACAATTTTCTGAACAATTATACTGAAGTATGTTTATAATTCTTTTTTTTTGCAACATTTGGATTTAAATGATTTATTAAATGTTTGAAATACTGGAATTCCAAGAGAAAATTTGGAAATCTAGGAAATAGAAATTACATATTGCGATTGAAAGGACAAATCTTAGGTTTAGCTGATAAGATTTATTTTGTAAGGAGAGCTGTATCTAGATATATTTTCTAATAGCATGGTTGTAGGTAAATAGTTTAAACATCCCTTGAATCCTTTTCAACTAAGTCATATCTGATTGGTTCCCAACTATGGCTTCACCCACTTTTTAATTAGAATAAATTTCCACTCAAAGCAATCGTAATAAAATATGTAATTTTTGTTTTCTTAACCCGGATGTTACTAAAAACAAAAATTATAAACATTCTACAATATACTTAAATTTGAGTTGCAAATGTCTTCCTAAGAAATATATAATTGTTTTTTTTAATTTAAGTCAGCTATGGTCCATTGGAGCCAAGAGCCGTCTCAATGCACTGCCGGCTAATTCTTCGGTAATGTGTACTCTCGTTACAGGCGCCTTGCTCTCCACTGGACAGTGAGCTTTAAAGGCTCCTAGGATGAGAAAATCTAAAGGCAGCAGTGCTAAACTCGAACCCGGGACAACCAGCTAGTCCAGCGCTATCACTGAGCTAATCCCTTCCCTAAATATTTATAATGCGGAAATTCATCAATTATTTTGTCCTTATAGTTTACTTTAAAAAAATATATAATATATAATTTCTTTTTTATTTTATTACATTAATACGATTTCATCTAAATTACTTACCAAATCTTTTATAACCCAATCTTTTTCTTCTGTATATTTAATTAAACACTGATTTCTTGAAATAAACTTTGATTTAATATCCAAGGCTGAATCAGGAGCTCTTCCGATCGAAAACTGTTAATAAAAAAAAATTACATTAATAAAAATTTAACTTAAAAGAGCTTCAAATGTACAAGTATGGATCAAAACAAATCCATATTATGTTCGTGATAATGATTATTTATAAAGTCAATTTCTTAATCAACTTTGCGATTTTTGTTTAAGAAATAATTATTCACACATAATATTTTGTTTACAATTTTTTTTTATTTACGGCCGAAGTGTTTACTATTATAAGATGGTAATAAAGAGAGGAACCAATTTTTCAGCCAAGCCTGTTTTATTTTTCACATTTGTAGTGATTACAGATCTTTTTTATAAATTTTCTAACGTTTCGGCACTAAACGTGCCATCCTCAGAGGAAATTCATTTTTTTAAATCTGCTATTTTATGTGAAAATTTTATTATTATATTTTTTCCCTTGTTTTATTATTGTAGGCTTCGTTATTTTTATTTAACATTATCTGTTCACGTCTAATTTTAGTTAAAACTGTTGGTTTTGTTATTTTAATCAGCCAAATATTTTTCTAGTGATGGTTACGTGGTTTATGTTGCTTTCTGTTATTTTAATCTTTCTTAGATATAGTTCGAGTCTTGTTCTTATTTTTATTTTTTTTATTTTTTTTATATATTTTTTTTTTTTATACTTTTCAGGTTTCGTTATTTTTATTTATGTTTGCATTATCTGCTTTTTGTCCATTTTACATCAGAACTATTATCTATTTGTTTTTAAACAGCCAAAGAATATTCATTTATATGTTAGGCTCACGTGGTTATTTCTTACTTATCTTTCAGTCTTTTTGTGTGCTTTTTGTGGATTTAAATCGAGTCGCCTTGCTTATTTGGCTGTACGATGGCGGACTCTGATAAGTAAGAAATAACCACGTGAGCCTAAGATATAAATGAATATTCTTTGGCTGTTTAAAACAAATAGATAATAGTTCTGATGTAAAATGGACAAAAAGCAGATAATGCAAACATAAATAAAAATAACGAAGCCTGAAAAGTATAAAAAAAAAAAATATATATATATAAAAAAAAAAAAATAAAAATAAGACCTATATCTAAGAAAGATTAAAATAATAGAAAGCAACATAAACCACGTAACCATCACTAGAAAAATATTTGGCTGATTAAAATAAATAACAAACAATTTTAACTAAAATTAGACGTGAACAGATAATGTTAAATAAAAATAACGAAGCCTACAATAATAAAACAAGGGAAAAAATATAATAATAAAATTTTCACATAAAATAGCAGATTTAAAAAAATGAATTTCCTCTGAGGATGGCACGTTTAGTGCCGAAACGTTAGAAAATTTATAAAAAAGATCTGTAATCACTACAAATGTGAAAAATAAAACAGGCTTGGCTGAAAAATTGGTTCCTCTCTTTATTACCATCTTATAATATTTTGTATTTTAAACTTTGTAATTTCGGCAAAACATTAATTCCATAAAGAAAAATTTTAATATTTGTATATATTTTTAAGTGTGTGTAATAGTTGTTATGGTTCTAGTTTCCGCAAAACTGGAAAGAATCCATTTCTTTGTATGTGCAATACTCTATTAACACATTGTTTATGATGATGGGAGAACGCCAGAAACCGGTCGCAAGGCTATTAAATAAATGACCTTAACAGTGATACTATTGTGAATAATAAAACATACAGATCTTTCGCTATTTTTTTTTTCGTGCCCAGGATCTCCAACATATTTTCTATGAAAACTTAATTCCAAATCAGTAAGACCAAGTAGTTATCTTTTTATTTTAATGACTAAAGTGGGTTACGTCAGAATAAAATCAAATTCCATTCTGACTGGACATTTCACTCCGTTCGAGGTCTGAACATGTATATGTTAAGTTGAGAAGTATTGTGTACTGAGTTCTATTCCTGGTCTGGGTAACACACAGTAAAGTGTGTTAGGTATCCATCTTTTTCTAGAATCCTGACGCTAGCTGGACGTAAAGCCCGCCTGAAATAGTGACTACAGTAACTCTGAAATAATAACTACAAACATATGCTGCTGAATCTGAAATTTCTGAGTTTCCAGAAATTTCTGAATATTACGCAAATTGTAACTGAAATGTTGGATGTTACTTTCTTTACTTTCGGCTTTCATAATACAAAATGGTAAAAACTATTTTCCAAGAAAAGTCTTATTGTATATGTCGACTTAAATATGGGACTTTTTAATAAAACTTAAGAATCTTATATAAATAATAGTTACGTTAGGCCGTTGTTAACTAACAAAACAAACAAAATGTTGGTTGGCTGGGTCCAAAGAAAAAAAAACTTTTAAATTTGAAAAATTCTTTCCTCTGACCCCCAGTCAATCAATATTTTATTGTTTAAAGAATCTTAATTTGACCACTTTTTTTTTTTAAATAACCAACACATAAAATAGAATTTTTTTCAAATGATTAATAAAGTTTGTTAGGAAGTTATCGACCAAACCTGAATAAAAAGGTGGATAATTAGGAAATTTAACATTAAAGCTTTTCTCAACTACGTCAAACCTCTTTCATATAAAAGATTTAATTTGAATGAAAACAAAACAATAGTTACTTTGATTGGTCAGTTTTATTTAAATAAAAAAAAATTCAATAGAACAGGGAATAGTTTTAATTTGACTGAAAAAGGTATGTGATGGACGAAAATAGCAACTAATACCTGTAACTTAAAGAAAACTGTTCGCAAGTAAAATAGCTATTTCACCAATTAACTGTCTAATTAAAAAAAAAGAAAGTTTTTTTAAAGGTTCGTGAAACTCTAGATTTTCCGCGAACCACACTTTTGGAACCTTAAATGGGCTATTCGCAGTGATCATTTCTGATGAAGTGGCTAATCCATTTCCTCCAACAGGATGATAATAGTTTAAAATTCTTATCGATTCAAAAGTGCAAATTATTTATGTGAATTGCATTCTACGTAGGTACAACACTTTTTCATGGAACTTGACACGATACCTAATCTAATAACATGAATATTGACAACCGCAGAAATGCAATGGATTGAGGAAACCCCCTGGCAAACTCTAGCTCATCAAATACCCACGCACACCTTATAGTGAACACTTCATGGACGTCTACTCTACATACGACACAAACATGGTCCACAAGGGGGTGACAAGAGATCGTTTTACATCGCATGGCTTTGGCTGTTACCACTCTTTCCTAAAGTCTACAATCTACACATATAACAAGTGGTACTGGAAAGTGAACTTTTATTGTATTCAAAGTGTCTGTTATTCATAATACTGTATTTAATTTACATTTAGTTTCAAGGTATCCCGCTCAAACCAATTTAATACACAATTGGGAACATATATACTTACTTGTCTAGCTATAACGCAGTAGAGTAGCCAACGCTGCAACAATGGCATTCAAGTTAGAAGCAAAATGCTATATAACTTTCCAATTAACAAGTTTAAAGTTATTTTTATTGTTTTTTTCTTATTTGGATCGAAAACGATATATCCAAAACTTGATTGGGGACTTCTCATATAATTAATAATAATAAATTATTAATTATAATAATATACTTTCCACAAATAGCGTGGCAAGCAACAAATTTTGTTCTTAAGAATCTAACACCTCCGTGCCTAATAACTCGAATACACGGAATAGCTCGATGTTTACAGAAATGGATAGATTGAAATTTGAATATGCTTACAATTTCAATAAGATTAGTCCATTTCAAATGTTAACACCTTGAAAGCAATAGTAAATGCAAAATTCTGGAGAAAATTGTAACGGATAAATAATTGAAAATGCTCATATTTTTGTCCAGATGTATTTGAAACCAATATAAGTGTTATTCCTCTCACGTTTCCTTCTGTCATTTTATTTACTTGTTGCAGGGCTTGCTCTTGCAGTTGTAAATTTAAAAAAAAAAAAAAAAAACAGAAATTCACTTAAATTGGGGATATTTTTAAAACCTATGCTATAATAATTTTTGTCTATAGTGGAAGAATGAATCTGGTTCAAACCGTGAATTCCTACTAAAAATTATATTCATATTATAGATCAAGGGGAAATTTGTGTTAAATAAATATTTAAATATTAAAATACAATTTATAATATGTTTAGTAATATGCGCTACTCTAAACAGTTGCGTAGCTACAGTTCTATGAAATATTTAATGAAAACATCTTGTGAGATGGATATTTAATCCCACATTAGGCGCGCTTAATAAATACCAAAACATATATGATTAATGCTTTTAATTTAATTTTGTCGTAAGTGGGTAACTTCTGTAATAAAATAATAATATATTAATCAAAATAAGTTTATAAAACCCTCAAAATGTTGGGTGACTCAGGCCAAATAAAAAACCTATTAAACTTTTAAAGTTTATTTACGACCTACTACAAAGGTGTCCGAAGCGTTGGTAAATAACTTTAAAAGTTGAAAAGTTTTTCCTTTGACCCCAGCTTATTTTATTAGCAATGGCCACTCGTAACTACTATTTATATTAAAATAGGTTTATTTAATTAAGTGATTATAAAAAGGATAAAAATTGTGATACGAAGTAATACTTATCATTTAAACCAAACAAAAAACTGAACGAAAACGTATTGTTTTAAAGAAAATAAGTGTGTGATAAAGAAAACATTCGCTATTGTTGACATCATATTCTTACTTGCATTAATTATTTTCTGGAACAGGCGCGGTTATCAATCGTTCTTACCTTTTAGCAATACGTTGCTCGCTACTAATTCTGAAAGTGAAGAGGCTTTTAAGTTAGAAACTTAGAAAGAAGGGTAATTTCAACAAAAAAGCGTGCCCAAGAGAAAAAAATTTGTTCTGAAGAATCTAACACCTCTGTGCCTAATGCGCGGGAATAACTCTTTATAACAATTTCCTTTACATGCTCTAACCAGAAACAAAAGCATTAGTTTAGAAAAAAAATACCATATTTACATAAATTTCTGATTTTTCAGTTTTCATATACAGATTAACTTCCCTGCAAGAAGGCAAAACAGAGTCAGAGAGTGCGCTTTATTTCTCTAAATATTTTAAATCGTGGTTTATCTACACTGCTGAATAACAGCTGGATGTATGCTCATCAAAACCCACGACTTTAAATTCGCAAAAAAAAAAATTTAACAGGCTAACATATACTAACCTCTGTCCTATCGCCAAAATAGTAGGGATCAGATTTTGCAGTGTCGAACAATAACGGTCCAGTATGGCTCATGTTGTTGGATAAGTGTGCAATACACTTTACTGGAATATGACAATTGGTCATGATTTCAAAACACTGTTGTAAATGAAAACATTTATTATATAAATAATATCCAACGACAGCACTAACCTCTTAAATCTCAAACTTGTAACCATTAATACAAAAAAAAAATTTACGAAAAATTAAGGGCATGGATTTAAATTACACACATGCAATAAGCGTTTGAAACATCTGAAGCTGGTTTTCAATAACCAAACATTTACTACCACATTCTCAAACACTCCAAACAATTAAACATTACCAATTCATACGTGAACAAGACAAGTTCACCATCTGCCATCAGCTACTCTATAAGCTACACTGTTCACAATAACAATGAAAGAATCGATATCCTCATATCGATTAGTTCATATTTTTCTCTATTGTTAGATTTTGAATGAACCCCTCTAATATAAAGTGAAGCAATGTAACGGCTATTTTTCCAGGAAGTCTAAGGCTTCTGTCAGACGTAGCGACTCGTGTCGGGATTGTGTCGCAGAAGGATGGGTGTATGTGCGAAGTTCAGCTTCTACTACTTCCATCAGTTTCCTTTTAACACCAAATCTAGCATACTCAGGTATTTGTTTAACGGGTTGCAATAGTGATAACAAAAACATTCTGTCACTATCATTCTCTAATGCCTGCTCATAAGCCTGTCTGCTCTTAACGCTTCTGTCCAAAGCATTTAATATTTTGTCAGCCACGGGATCATGTTTTCTTTTTTTTGTAGTCGGAGAAGTTGACCTCTGAAGCGGTGGTGACTGTGTCGCGCGACACAGATTCTTACCGTCGTATGGCCTAAGAACATTTTCAGATAAACCAAAGGCTTCATCTCCAACAAACACAAAAGGTAAAACTGTGTTAACAGTTTCTGTAATATTTGATGGGGTTGGAATATGTAAAGTACTATCCATCATTCTTTTGTAGAATGGGGTTTGCTTGAAAATAGAAGAGTCGCTTCATTTTCCATATGACCCTACATCTATGTAAGTAAATGTATATTCGGAATCACATACAGCAAGTAGTACAAATGAAAAATATTTTTTGTAATTGAAATAAAGTGAACCACTTTCTTTTGGTTTTATAATTCGGATGTGTTTGCCATCAATGGCCCCAATACAGTGAGGAAAGTTTGCCTTATTACCAAAACCTTGAGCAATTTTTAACCAGTTTTCTTCCGTGGGTTGTGGTATACACGTTCTCTCATGGTTCACCATATTGCATCACATACATCCCTCAATATGTAGCCTATAGAAGATCTTCCCAAGGAAAACGAGTAATGTAGGCTGTAATACTGCAACCAGAAGCCAAATAACTATAACCAAAAATAAATTTCATTTTGGAATTATATTGCATACTTTTCTTTCAGGTGGCAATTTAGCAAGGCGATGGAAGAGCCTCAAGGATTGTTATTCTCGGGAAGGTAGAAACCAACGAGAGACAAAAAGCGGCCTAGTTACATATATTTTAATCAGTTATCATTTTTGAAGAAGGTAATCACATCAAAGAAAACATCTGATTCTCTGGAAGATGTTCCAGATCAGACAACAGACTCGATTCCAACACCACCGCTTCAGAGGTCAACTTCTCCGACTACAAAAAAAAGAAAACATGATTCCGTGGCTGATAAAATATTAAATGCTTTGGACAGAAGCGTTAAGAGCAGACAGGATTATGAGCAGGCATTAGAGAATGATAACTGACAGAATGTTTTTGTTATCACTATTGCAACCCATTAAACAAATACCTGAGTATGCTAGATTTGGAGTTAAAAGGAAACTGATGGAAGTTGTAGAAGCTGAACTTCGCACTACACCCATCCTTCCTGTTCGCACAATCCCTGCAGAGCATAATTTTACTGGACCGACATATTTTCAATCTCAACCTCCTCCTTCTCAAGTCTTCTCTGCAAATTACACTTTCCCTGGACCTAGACATTTTCATACTCTACAGCCTTCTTCTCAACTGATTCTAGCAAACAGTCATTTCAGTGGACCTTCATCTTCAAATAATCAGCCGCCTGCTACCCAACAGATCCAAAGCCACAATGTACTGGAAATTCATGATTTGGAATCGCCTTCACCAAATTCCACAGCTCCAGCAACAAGCCCTTTGGCAGATATTGAACTTTTTACAACACATTAGTTACATTTCATTAGCTATATTCAGCATTTACATTTCAAAACATTTTTATGATTATGTAATTTTTAAAATAAAGTATTTATGCGCTTACCTAAGAGTGAGAACCAATTTTTCTTCAGGTGGAATAGCTGCTCTCATGACGGTGTTCTGACGAGTTAGATTTTCTTGTATAATGGCAAGAAATTTATCAAATGTAGCAATAGACATTCTACAAAAATTGAAAAATTTGACCTTATCTTCTCTCAAGCGTGGGTAAACTCTATAAAATAAACTTTGGGACGTTTTCTCTTGTAGAGACGGATGAATCCAAAATCTTCTTTTCTAAGATACAAATAGGCGAGCGCAGCTATTTCTTCAACTTCCATTTTCATACTATTTTATTTCAAACAAGTCGCTAGCAAAGTCGCGAGTGATGGGCTCGTAAATGAAGTCGCGCGACACGAGTCGCTACGTCTGACAGAAGCCTTAGTGTCTATCTACCAGATTAGGTGTCGTGGACGGGAGCGGTAGCAAATACTTGACGATTACACTTTTTAAAAATACTATAAAATAATAATAATAATAATAAATAATAATCTAAATTTAGCAGTTACATGCGGAGTCCAGAACTGGAAAAAGACCCAATTCATAACCCTATTTCAACTCCTTTAATATGTAACTTTACTTTCTCTTACTGCTTGCTGTAAGAAGAAGTATTACGATCATATAAAATTTACGAAATTAAGTTTTATCGAGAAATTCATGTTTTGAATTTTCTGACTATAAAAAAAATATTTTTAGCACAAGAACTCTTTTATTCACACTACGTGTGTATGAACAAAATTTTTCAAAAGTAAAACTCGCAAAAATTTCATATTCCTTTAAGAAGTGATCAAACACGAAGTACATCAGACAGATAAATTAGTGATATGGCACGAATATCTCAGATGCTTTCCAGCACTGCGGAACCAACTACAACAACTATGACACGAATTCTTGGACAAAAACCATTAATCGAAAACGCTTCTATATTAGATGATTTCTATTTTTCGCAATTTTATAAAAAATCGCTCCGATTATTCTTTAACTTTGTAAATATCTATAAACATAAATGCCTATCACTTTCATTTGTTCCTTCATGCAAGAACAGGATTGGGGGGAATTGATATTTGAAAGTTCTGGGGAGCTGCAACGTTCAGCTTTCCTCCAAAGAGTCTTCTCATTGCATTTTAAGGTTGCACCAAAATATAAAATTAAGTACATTAAATACCATTCTTCCTAGGAGCCTCTCTACTGCTACTGTCCACCGATGGACAGTGTTGTCTATAGCGAGAGATAGATACTAGCATCACACTGAAGCCTCCTAGCGTTAATACCTCTGAGTTGACGTACCTTAAATTAAAGAAGAAAAAGAAAAAAGTATATTAAAGGTTGCTAAAACTTCAAATTTGAAGAAAGTTGATTAACTAGAATTGCAACTTTACATAATTGATTACTGAGTTTTTAGGTAGGTTTCGAAAATGACTCGAACAAATTTCTTTAAACTTAGAATGCTAACTGCACAAATACGAGTTTCAAATCTCGAATCCCATCACAGAAACCTATCACTTTTATTTGATATTTTACTGAAAAAATTGATTTTAATGGTTTCTTGAGAATGTGTGACGTTAAATTTCAAGTGTTTCTGGGGTTTTATCTAGAGGTTGTTTTAATAACTTTTTTTTAGCTTAATTTTGTTAATTCCATATACTCAATAAAATGAAAACAACTTTATAATATAAAAAACATAAAAATAATTTTTATAGAGGACTCATTCAAAAACAAATAAATCAGTTTCTTTATTGTTTTCATTATTCTGTCATTTTGTAGATCGCCTTTTTTGCAACTTGCGGATGATTTTTAATTATGCACCTTTCGGAACAAATATTGCTTGAGTTCAGGCAACTAGGCAACCGGTATCACAACAATGCAAACCCCTTTAGGGAATGTTAGCTGTTGCGTTCGTACTTTTTGTTTATAACTTAGACTATATTATAGACAATGGATCCATTTTATTTAGCGTTAAGCAATTTCAAAAAAAGAAAATTTGAAATGTGTGCTTCCATATGTACAGAGCTATTAGAAAAAAATCCATACGACCAAGTAAGGTTTTTTTTTTATTAATTGCTATTAAATAAAAAATAAATTGTAAAAAGTTATCTAACTTTTCTAATTTTACTTATGTTTTAGTTGAATAGATAACTCGAATTCTGTTCGTGAACAGTAATATAATAGACAGATATTTTAATGTTTTTAAAGGCAGTATGGACATTAAAAATGCAGGCTTTGACAGCACAAGTAATGGTAGATGATATAGAAGCAGACGAGGAGGGTATTGCCGATGCATTTCTAGATTCAGAAACCATAGCCCAAGCAGCCAGGCCGGGAACATCTCTTCGTACTTCTTCAGCCACAACAGCTGCAGGGCTCAGGTGAAATTAATTACAAATCACTTTATGTGCTGAAACATTCAGGTTAGATATGAAATTGCTGAATGACAGAAGTCTAGATTGAATCATTATAAGTGCCTTGCCTACACTCCTATTCAATCGCTAGACGGCGATTTTTAAAGGAGGCTTGAGGTAAGCAGTAAGCAAGCAGCGGTTCCAACCGCCGTTTAGTATTGGCCTTTGCAGCATAGGTTCGCTACTAACTGGTACCTACCCTGAATTATCGCACCAACTGACATACATGAAAATAAAAAATTACGCAAGAACAGCATTGAAAAAAAGATGGAGTAAATAAATAAATAATTATACAAAAACAACTATGTAATTTATTGCATACCATAATTTAAACTTCATATTTCCATTTTTAAAGGATCAAAATACAAAGCCCCTAACTGGAAACATGTGTGTTCTTAGTCAGCTTTACAGAAAAACCACTTCAATAAATTATGTTTCATAATTTACCACTATGCAATTATGTTGGGTCATAACAAACACTATGTAAAATGTAAAGTGATTTGCTCTGTGCAAGTCTGTGTTATCGCACTATAGTATATCAGACATTCTGATGATGGGCGAACGCTTGAAACCAGTTGATGATCACAAAATGAAGCAGGAATAAATATATCACGGGAAAACAGATATTTTCCAGTTCTGCGGATCCAGTCACAGTAATTAGTTGTGAAAAATTCCATTTTTAAGAAAATTTATCAATAATAAAAAATATTAACTCATTAAGAAAAGTCATGTGAGTGTTTTACACCAGAATTTTTAAATTAATTAACGAACTCAGACATTTTTAGACCACGTGGCTCGACAGGACGTCCTGTTAGTGGTATGGTACGTCCAGCAACTCAAGGAACGCATGCAACAACTTTGGAACAAGCTTTGAAAACTGCAAGGACAGCAAAATCCGCACGGGCCGCTACTAGTCACGTAGCCAGAACTATTCGTCTAGGTACGGCATCAATGATGACACAACCAGATGGTCCTTTCATTCAGGTAAAAAAGTATAAAATAAAAAATATTCTAAAGGAATTATAAGAATATATTTCTGATTAAGAATCTCACTTCCAATGTTTTACTAATAGACAAAAAATCTTTTTTTATCTTTTATAGAGATAAATTGGCGTTTTTACTTCCTCTTACTGTAGTGAGGGAAAATGTTACTTCATGATTTTCAAACCCTGAATCTCACGGAAAATACAGTTAGCCCCTGATTCAAACATGGGCTTTAATATTGAATAGCACTCCCATTCAACTTTTCCATATTTATCCCTCTTAGAATGAGGAAATTTATTCAAAGTATGTGGATTCACATAAAATAACTACTGGGATTAATAACATATTACAGCAAATAGTAATATTCATTTTTAAAACAAAAAATCCGCCAATTAAACTAGTTAGCTTTTAAACATACTAATGGTCGATAACTGTATAGTAGGTGCACAAAATAGTAACGAGAATACAAAAGATAAGTAAGAAATATTTTTCATCTTGATTTGAAAATTACATGTTCAAAAAGTTTTTGATATTTTCCACAAAAGTGTGTAAGTTACTTTTTATTTTTTGGCGACTGATTTTTTATTTATACGTAATAAAAACTTATTTAAGGCATGCTTGAAGTATAGTATGAGTACAGTACTAAAACAAAATTAGTTTAATTTGTACAAACTATATTTTTTTTTAGCTTATTGTCGTACTCATTTAATTTCAATTTAAGGAAGTGTTATGAATGTAAAAAAATATATAAATATAAAATAAACCTCTACTAATGGTATCGACTAGGAAACTGTTCCTACAATTGAAAGTTTCTAAATCGAGGTACATAAAAATTGCACAGAAAGGAATGGATTCGGCCACCGAAAGTGAAATTATGCGTTAATCATTGTATGGGCCAATTTTACGGTATTGGTTGATATATGTGGAGGCGCGCACTCAAATGAAGAATTTACAGAAATACTCGATGCATTCAAGAGGATTTATAACGCCGTATTAATGTGAATTTTTTATTCTGATTATGAAATGTAAGATAAAAAAGTATAAGAAAAAAAATAATCGAATTCGACCAACATTCAGGGTATTTTGTATTCTTTTTTAATGAAAGTAAAACGGATCTCAGTGATGGTCCTATGGGCCGGAGGTGGGAGCCTCCGGAACGTGCATTTAAACTGAGAGGAGGAAAATAGAGATAAGGAGATAAAACTGATAAACTTCTACGTGCAACTTTTTATTATTTTCCGGTTTTTAAATATTAAACATTACATACTGTTGATTATGTGAAAAAACTGTTGATGTACTAACGAGTAGGGGAATATTCTACACTTTTTGCCCCTAAATTTTGTTACTTTTTTGAAATTGGTTTGATGTATTTGTTCATTTTAATTTCTGATTGGTTAAAAATTGGACGAGAGTTTGGTTTAAAATCAGCATCCGGTAATGCTAATTTGATAAATATTTTTCCTTAATTCTCTCTAAACGACTTCAATAATTTTCTTAATACTTTATTACTTCCATTAAGTTGACATTTGAAACTTTTAAGAGTATCTGAAATACCTGAACAAATGGTAAAAATCTCAAACTTAACAGGAAAAAGAAAGAATTCCAATTGGATTCTGAATAAAAGCCAAATTACCATAATTTCATTGAGATTGGAGTTGAAAAAATGGCTGAACTTCTTTTGAAAGCTCACATTATTCTATGAAATGGTGCAGAATTCTCACCGCTACCCAAACGTGTTTACTGTGGCACTCAGGAGTCTAGTAACTGCTAGAAGCTTATATATAGCCATTAGTTTTTCTTCTTCCAGGAGTTGGCCCCGTATCCAGACAAGGCCCTCAATGATGGCATGGTCCTCCATGCCATTTTCTCTTCTCTCTGGCATACAATATGCTTTTTAAGTCGCTTTATTTTGTAGGCTGCCAAGCATCCTAATGATCTCCCATGAGTGAGGAACTAATAGTTTTATTTAAGAGCAGCTTGATTGACTGAATGATATGTCCTCATTTTTTATTCTATTTTAAGTTTAGTTTATCTCATTTCATTTCTTCATACTGTAACGCCTCGTTTCAAATCTTTCCGTCCATTTTTTAACAATTTTAAAATCTTGCAAAAACTATTTAATAGCGTAGGAAAGAAAACTTAATATAGTTGTCTACCTCAAGTTTCTCAAATTTGCCTTGATGTACAATGCGTGGATTTGATACGCACTTGTCCCTTCATTAACCTTGCTATCGCTACTCTGGCCACCGAGGATGAAAATGTAATATAAGTAAACATCCAGGCCTCAGAGTGATGACTCAAACAAGCATACCTTTGAATGAGAAAAAAAAGTCCCTTATCCTCCTAACCTCATGTCATGTTATACTTATTTAATACTTGACCCTTTCAGGTATCAAGACTAAACATAGCCAAATATGCAGCCATGGAAGGAGTAGCAAAACCATTATTTTTGTATATATTTTATCATGAAAATGATGTTAGAAACGTAAGGATTTTCTATTATAAAAAATAAGGCTATAAATTATAAAATTTAAAAAGAATAAACAAATCTTATTTGATAAACAGGCACTTGATCTAGCCGTTGAAGCAACAAAGACGGCACATTTTAAAGATTGGTGGTGGAAAGTGGCATTGGGAAAATGTTATCATCGGCTAGGTCTTACGCGAGACGCCGAACAACAATTTAAATCTGCTTTGAAACAGACACCATCTGTAGATACTTATTTACGCCTGGCTTCTTTATATACAAAATTGGATCAACCGCTAAATGTACTGGAATTATGTAGTGCTGGGCTGCAATTGTTTCCCAACGAAGTTACGCTTACTACTGAAATAGCAAGGTTGGAATTTTAACAACAAAAGCATGTGTGCAAAAGCAAATTGAAAGCGGTGTGTTGTGTGTGAAGCTAAGGCGCGGTGCACACTAAGGAGATGCGATATGCGATTTAACATAATACAATATATCGAGCGATGTGATTTTTTTATATATACAACATTTCTTGTTCCCATCAGCACGATACGATAAGAAAAGCGACATGAGGGCGACACGTTTCTGGGTTATTTCGAATCATGAGCTCGTCCGAAGAGGATGTTGTTGCAGCAAATCGAACGAACTAGAAAGAAGAGAAAGTACTGGGTGCCCCCGTATAATATGAGGAAGATAAAACATAGTTCGGCGGTTGTTTCTCGTGAACTGGCTCAACAAGCAGAAAAATTTAAAGAAATGTATCGAATGAGCAAACAAAGTATCAAATTGTTTCAGCTACTTTGCAGAAGCAGGACACGAAATTTCGACTTGCAGTTTCACCAGCCGAGAAGTTACTCATCACAATAAGGTAAATGAAATCTTTTAACTGTTTAAAACAGTCTTCTTTTATAAAAGTGTAGTAAAACATAGGGTGGCCACTTTGGCGCTAATTAGGAAATAAACAGATTAAATATATGGAACGGAGGAAACTTTATTCAAAACTAAAGAAATCATAATAGCTTATGGAGTGCCATATTGACATAAATTGAGCGTGGCACATGTATATATATGGAAATAGAACTATAAACTGGTGTATGAACTTGGATTGAAGTGACATTCTGTCGGCTGTGTTGCATCCAGTGTAGTTGGTATGGAAATGGAAATAGAAAAGGTGTAGTCGAAGGAGTAGAAGAATGAAGAATCCCATGGTGAAAATGGTGATGCTATCACGAGATATCGCGCAATACTAATCGCTTCCGAGACCAGCACGCGATGTTGCTATTACCGATACGATACCGATATAGGTGTCGCCACAGAATCGCTATCGTACAAGTGTGCACTATTTTTGTCGCTTCAACTCGATCTCCACGCTTGTCACATGTTCATGTCCCGTTCATATATAGTATCACTTGTTGCATCGCATATCGTATCTCCTTAGTGTGCACCGCGCCTTATATTTCTTAATTCATCAACAGTGTTTATGAGTCAGCACAAATAGGCTTCATTCTTTATACATTTTTCACAATTAATTTATACAGAACATGCACAAGTTCTGAAGAATCCAAAAAAAATGAAAGAAATACGTGTGGCCATAATTATGGTGTTCTTCACATTATTTGATTTCCATAATAGCAGCATGTATTTGTTTCCAAGGTTAACCAGTACTAATAAATAGCTGGAAACAAATATGTAGATGAAGGTTCAAATTGTACAGAAAATGAATATTATAATTTAAATTTAAAACTATTTATGGCCTTCCAGATGTTCGTTTTTAAGAAGCGATTCTAATAACTCCACTTCTATTTAGTCAATTTCACTATTTTTTGAAACTTTACTTTATTTAGTCAATTTCAGCATAACCAAACCTACAAATTATATTAGAACGTTTTATAGAATAAAATTAATATTGGTTTTAAGTAATATAATGTGGGCAAGAGGGAGTAAAGAAAACGTCAGTGTTTTTTTTTATTGGTATCTTACAGGATATGAAAAATTAACTGATACATTTTCATTATGCGGAGTCGTTATGTATTCCGATGAGCCCTGAAGTTCTTCGCTCATTAATCTCAATGATATTGTGCCCTCTAATTGGAGGAGGTCAAAATATAGGTTATCTAATGATACCTTGGGCGCATTGGCTGGGCCTAGATTCCCAAAATCTCATCTAGCTTATCTAAATCTATATATCTTACTTATTTTTCCAAAAATTATTTAGCTATCTTTATCAATAATACATAGAGAGAAATTGACCTTACCATATGTTTGAAAGAAATATTATTGAAAGTTAGTATGATATCTTGTGAAAATAAAAGATAGTATACTTAATAATTTCGATTATACTAGGTACACAAGTTCAAGATAGTAGGAACTAATAATTCCTTCTGGTAAACAGTAAATGACATATTGAGGTAATATGTTAGGGATACTAACGCTGCCACTAAAAAACGCCCTAAATAATGGCTATGTGAAAATGAATTCTTTTCTATAAGAAGCGCATCTCTTTTTTGTGGATTTAACTGACTAGGTATCTCATTGTTTGCCGACGACAGCATTAGTAAAACCTGCAAAATATGTCCTTCTGAAACCAATTTAAAGTGACTAACTCTAAGCCTTTTTGAGGGTAGCTATATGTCCAATTACTTATCTGATGTCGTGAACGAAAGCGGATAACAAACTTGCCTAACTATATCAAATAAAATACGAGGCCAATACCGAGAATCAAATCCACAACAATACATCTCAGCTTTGCGTTCCACGTTCTTAACCACCCAACTCACATGGCGCCTTATGTCTCGTGTCTTTAAGCTAGGCTCGAATTAAGCGGCCTATGTAATAAGACTACAGTTTATGCCTATTATAAGTCACACTTGTAGAAACTGTCTTTGCAAATGAGATTATATCTTTAAAAATATCTAAAATACCTAAAAAAATGTTAATTTATTTACTTTGTTGGTTTACTAGGGTTTTAGAAGGACTGAATAATATACCTGCATCTGTAAAATACTACAGAGAAATTTTGCAAGAAGATGCTACAAACGTTGAAGCAATTGCTTGCATTGCAACAAATTATTTTTACTGTGATCAGCCAGAAGTAGCCCTTTGCTTCTACAGGTCACTCATCCATGTATAATGTTTTATTTGAGTTATTATGAATGAAAGAAATGTTTAGAAAGAAAAATAAAAATTGAAACTTCTACCAATTCATATTTCTGATTTTGTTTTTCGTAATATGGAAATTTTATTTCATTGATGAAATAGCCAGTTTTTATTTTGTGTTTAGGAGATTACTACAAATGGGATTATATAATGCAGAATTATTTAATAATTTGGGGCTTTGCTGTTATTATGCGCAACATTATGATATGGTGGTTAGCTGTTTTGAGAGAGCATTAAGTCTAGCCATGGAAGAGGCAGCTGCCGAAGTCTGGTATAATATATCACAAGTGGCAATTGTAAGTTTTTTCTAAGCCTTAATATACAAACTGAAAAGAAAATCGGAAACACTTAGATATAAGAATATTTTTGACATGCAGTCAGCAACATTTTTTTTTTTATTGTTAAACTCATTTTAATGTGACAAACAAAGTAAACACATTAAAGCTTATGCTATTTTGACGTTAGAAGGAATAATGTTTTTTTAAAAATTGGTAATATTAATCCATTTTCTGTATTTAGTATTTTCCTTTTTCTATATTTATTTTAATCTACTTCATTGATTTAAAGTCATCCAATTAACAATTAAGAAACTACTGACACAAATTCTTAAATTCTGAATTCATAAACAAGAAAAAAAAAAGTCTGGTGTGAATCAGAAAGTTTCTTTATTTAATTCATACTTAACTTTATAGATGAAAGAAATATACAATTTTTTTAATAGATAATATAGTGATACCAAAGTGGTCAATTTCGAACCTTTGGGATCAACATATGTATAAAAGCTTTTAGGATTTATTGAGCAAATCCGTTTATCTGCTAGGCAGGGTTTTAAGAACAAATGTACTTTATATATGGATTCCTTAGATTAAAACAAAACAAAAATATGTCCTCTGGATGTAAATAGGAAATGCCTTCTTTAGAATATTTTATGCCAAAATATCTCCAAAAAATTATATACAACATTATTCAACTTTTTCAAAAGCATGTATACATGCATTGGTGATTGATAGGATAAGATGCTTTAAATTCAAAGGAGAGCTGTTATTCTTCATGAATTATTTGAAAAGCACAAGTCTAGAATATATTTAGTAACCGAGTATTTCATGAATCATTGTAGTTGAATCTGCAATTTTCCGTTGTATCAAATGCAAAAGTTATTTCTTGTAAACTTCTAATAAAGTTCCTGATTTGTATTTTTTGACGTATCAGGAGTCCCTCATCTTCAAGGAATCTCTCTCTGAAGTTTTCCCTAAAGTCTTCTGGGGTATACTGGATAGAGTAGATGAAGGGTATTTTTTTTTTAATGATTATATCTGAAAAGTTGGGAACTATTTTAAAAGAAAAGTTGTGTCCGAAATTCTCTGGAATATCCCTAACATCTTAAAAAACGAGAACTAACTTTAATTGAATGTAAGCTTAAAGAAACATATGAGCTGCATGTGGCTCCTTATTATGAACAGATTTATAATTTGAAAAAAATTTACTTTCGATAAAGTGTGGAGAAAAATTGATTTTGACCAAATTTCGTAATGTCTAGTTTGGACTTCTTTCGTTTTTTCATTTTTAAGATATGCCGTTCAAAAAGACGTTATATTGCAGAATAATGGAAATGACTACTGTCTTTTGACAGCGGAATTGGTTTGATTCCCAGTCTTAGCTTTGAGTTATAAAGTGTATTTATATGATAAGTATAGTAAAGGATATTTACTTATCACCTCAAATCACAGCATCTATTGATAATTAAACACATGCAAAAATCGGCATTACTTTACTTTTTTTTTACTTTAGGCCATTCGCACACATTCATAGATCCGACCTTTAGAAGCACCTATTTTCACTCAAGAAGACTAATTGACGATTCAGTTAAACGCCTGCAACACTTCTATTCCAGCAGCAAGCGAAAATAAAAAACAAAACAAAACAAGCATAATCTGGTACGACATTCGTCGTACGACTTTATATTAGGAAATTTCAACCTCATATTGGCAAATTTTCTTCACTCCCAGCATTATTACAACTTAAAATTATTACTGAAAAAAAACAACCAAATCTAATAAAGCGGAGCTTCATTTCGAGCCCATTGTATTGGCAGAAATCAGAGTTGTATCATATTATGAATTATGTGCGTTTAGGAGGAGTGCTGTTAGATGAATTTACAAAACCTTCAGAATATGTATCAGAGTGTTTCAACTAAATTTGCTCTGAGCAAGTCTTATGTTATCACACTGTTTTGACAAAAACACTGTCGTGTTCAGTAATCCTGGCTTATTCAAGCGGGCAATAGAATCCTCTACAAGTAAAACTAATATAGGTTTTGTTGCGTTAATTAAATTATTAGGCCATATGAAATGTAACTCTTGGGAAGTTCGAAAGAAACTTTTCCAATAGCTACTTTAAACTCGTTGTTATATGGTACTCAAGTTATTGCATTGAATTATCTACATGTAGTAGAGCCAGCATTTACACGATTTTATAAGAGAATCCTTTCTTTACCGATAAGCAGGAATATACTCCCTGTTTCATATTCTGTCCTTAAAATGTCTTTAAAATGGCTACTAAAAATCCTGAATATGAAACCGAATAGATACCCTTCAATTTGTTTCCATAAACTGTTTGAGTTCGACAGTAAACCAAACAATGTTTTGAAATATAACTGGTGGTCCCAACTCAAGCATTTAATGTAATGTGGCAGTTTTAATGCAAATCGTTGTGATTAAATTTCGGAACATTAAAGAAAGAATTTTCGTCAATTTTGGCCAATTATGAGACATTTTTATTGAATAATGACATACAACGTGTACAAAAAAGTAACCTTCTGTTATATTTACAAACTATTAAACACTGAATACCAATACAGTAACCCGCAATTATATTTAACACTTCCCCATAATTTACCCCATAATGTCAAAACAGTAATAGCTCAATTGAGAACTTGTAATACATTAAATTTAAAATTATATTGTAATCATAATATATACGAGATAAACCCGACAGAAATTTGTCAAATTTGTAATATGATGGAAATTGAAGATCTTTATCACCTATTGTACACCCACTAAGAGAAATATTATTTACAAATTTAGTTGTTAAAAAAAAAAATTAAATGTAAGCAACTACTTTGAATTATTTGAAATAAACATTCATAAAGCCGTATGGATTTATAATTATTTTCATAATATATGTAGATTATGCTCTTTTTGTTTGGCCAATGACCCATTTGCTATTTGCTATTGTACCCTGAATGTATGCCCTTAGCGTGGTTGCTGTAATTTGGATAAATTTAAATTTAGTGTTTACAAATTCAAAATGTACTTGTGTTTGTGTATGTAAACGAGAAAATGTATTCAACTGTTAATGTATAAAGGCTAAATTATGTTTTAATTTGAAGGAAATTATTATTATTTATTTTTCTCCTTTTTGTTTATTAATTTATTTATTAAGTTTGTTCATTAATCATGTAAGTTTGCTTGTTAATTATTTAGTGTGAACTCTGTCCAACAAGATTTTGTATCTTAAGATGGATAATAATAATAATAAAAAAAGAGTAATTAGGGATTTATTTGCAATTTTTTTTCTAGGGCATAGGAGATATGGTCGTGGCTATGCAAAGTTTACGTCTTTGCCTATCTATAGACTCGAATAATGCAGCTGCATATAATAATCTAGGAGTATTATTACATCGAAAAGGGCAAACGCAGGAAGCACTGGGTTACTTCCAAGCAGCACAAAGTCTGGGACCTTTCTTATTTGAGCCATTCTACAATCACGCACTACTTACAAAGGAGGTAATTTTCAAAACATGCAAGATGTTGATTGGCTGGGGCCCCAGCAACAGGACAAAGGGCGGCAAAGCCTCGTCCCACCGCGACCACCAATCTTGTGGAACCCTACAGTTATGGCACATTTCCCAGCTTCGCCCTTTGACTAATAAAGCTGAAAGCGGCTTCATCATGAAAGGCTTCGGAGTTGCTTGTTCCCAGGAGAAGAAACCTTGTTCTCATCAGGCCGGCACACTCACAAAGAATGTGTTTTCTTCCTGGTAGGAGTCTGTACATGTGCCTATTCAGTCTACAATGCCCTGCTATTATCCTTATAACCTTCCGGCTATGGTTCAGTAGGTCTCTGGTAAATTTAGTCAAATGTTTCTTAATAAAGTTCCTGACGCGTTGGTCTAGTGACTAGCGCTGTTGCCTTTCGTGCGAGAATTTAGGGTTCGATTCCCGTGAGGGCCAGTCGGTGTTGACCCACCATCGCGATAAAAAGTGGGCAGCCAGTTAGTAGCGACCCAGGTAGCGAGGGCTGGAACTAAACGGCGTGGGAACTGCGGCTTTCTTATCACACGCCCCCCTATTCAAATCGCTGTCTGGCAAGCCTTGGCCCTTCATGGACTATTGCGCCGTAGGTTTTTTTTTTTTAGGGTTTCTTAATAAAGAGTATTGCCTGCCTTTGTCCAGGTGTTCTCTCCCACCATTGCAGACGCTGTTCTTCTATCCAAACTTTGATAGAAGTTTGAATGAAGCTCCTGGACAACCAGCAGAAGGGTTCTTCACACTCATTCCAGCCCTCCCTTGCCTTGAGTATCCGCCTTCTCGTTGCCCAGAAACCCGTCAAGTTCATTATAGAGACATTTCTACTTTTTGAACTTCACAAAATTGAGATTTCATATTGTTTATGGGCATCCAACTAACATTTTGCTGGTTTTACTAACAACAGCCAAACGTAACTCCAATTTAATATTAAGGTATTTTTTTTCCTCACAATTATTTAAGTAGGATCTACTGTCTTAAGATATATATATTTATCAGAATAGTAAAAAAAAAAAATAATAATATATCTTTTTATAATGTATTTGTGATAATAAACTGTCATTTCTCTATCTTCCAATACCGTTGGATTGCATTTACTTATTATGATTACAGATGGGAGATTATCAGACCAGTTACTCAGTAATACAGAAAGGTGTGAAAGCTTATCCAAATCATGCTCCATCAAAAGATATTCTTAATAGTTTAGAAAGATATTTTCAAAACTTAACTTTTTAATTTTTTTTTTTTCTTTAATGTTTGTGTATTTTTTAAATAAAAGTGGCATGTATATTTTAAATAAAAGCAAGATAACTTAAACATTATTTTTCGATTTTATTGCTACACCAATGTTTCTTATGCTATATGTAACATAGAGAGCCCTGCGCTTCAAATTAATTTTTTTTTTTAAATAAATACAAGAAAACTAGCAAATTTTATATTAGAAAAAAAAAAATTGTTTTGATTTCCTATGAACAAGTTTTGTTATAATAAAATCAATTATTTACAAATATATATAAAATATTTATCTGTCCAAAACTTCAAAATATCTAAATTTTCAGAAACTGTTACCCGTTTTTATGATTATAAAATGCTTTCAGCATGTCAGCTAAGTTCATTCCATACTATTCCGTTCTTTACCGGCACTATCACTTTACTTTTAAAACTGCTTCATTAACTAATATAATTTTTTTATTTATTTAGTTAATCAATTTGTTCCAGTATCCCTTGCCTTATAAGTGATTCACATTGAGATCTTGGAATTAAGTGTTGTGTATTTTTGCTCAATAGAATTGTTTCTCCTGTATTTAATTCTAATTTTCCATAATCAGTAAGACATCTTACCTGCAAAAAAAAAATCAGTAATCACGATTGGTTTAAATACTGGAAGGTGTTAGCGAAATTCATTGAGGATAAGATGCAAAATTCTTTCTTCGGTATCATCAGAGTAGTGGACAAAAATAAACAATTCAAACGGTATCTACCATATGGCAGTGGCAACTGCATAGAATACGTTTTTCAACTGGAAAAAATTATACATACATAATTTTTTTCTAAAAAAAAAACAGTTAAGACTCAAAGGGATCTCAAAATATAATTCTATGAAAACTCAATACGACTCTATACTTGGTCTGCGCGATTTTCCACTTGGATTAATGCTGACCATATACACAAGAGATATACTCATTTCTAAAAATCACTTTTTCGGACTGTGAGATCACAAAACGTGTATAATCCGAAAATTAGTAACGGTGGAAAACATAATATTGAAAATTTATCAGGACCACAATACTTTCTCTCATTAGCAATAGGAGAAAGTAAAAAGCTTTCTTTTTCTTCTCACCCTTACCGAAGCTTCTTTCGGCAATTACGTCAAATTTAAAAGTTCCATACAAATCCAAGATATTTTAATTTAAAATTAATTAAGCTTACGATAACGATTTCTTTAAAATATTAAGCTTACGATATACGATTTCTATTAATAATATCTGTGTGTAATTTTTCTTACAGATCACTTCTCATACATAAATCATGGCAGGCCCAAACACGCCTTGATAGAAAGGGAGCAGAAGACAAGTAAAACATCCCTGGTTCAATTGTATGATTAAAATCTGGGTTTTCTCTTAAGGCAACTCGTAAGTTCCAATAGAGGAAATCCATTCCTCCTTTAGAAGTAATTCAAAATAACTGTCTGCGATTGTGTTTGGGCTGCCTAACGAATACCCCCATAGATGTTTTGCATGCTGAATCCTGCGAACTCGCTTTAAATACAGAATAACGTTTCTTTCAGTTTCTTCTTTCAGTAGACTTCTGATAAAATTGAAATCCTTCCACTATGACATATACAATAACATTTCATCTCTCGCAACTAAAGTGCTCTCCTATAATTATTGGAAAACTAAAGTTAACTCTCCATTGGATGACAGTTTCATAACAGGCTCAGAACTATCTCTTCAAATATTCTCATCAGCAAAAATGCCCATGTTTTTGACAGATTTTAACATTCTACAGCAAACAGTACCATTAACTATACTAGATGACTTTTCTGACATCCCTACATCCATGAAAAGTACAGTATTCCTTCATAAAATTAATGAGATTTGGCCAGATTCATGTTTCATATCCAGAGACGGATCTAAATATAATAACTGTGTTGGTGCTGCAGTCTATACCCCTTCACTAAACCACTCTAATCAGTATAAACTAAATGAAAATGTTTCAGTGTGCACAGCCGAATTGGTGGCTATCTACACGGCTTTACAATACCTACTAACAATGGACAGTATAAAATTTACGATACTAAGCGACTGTAAAAGCGCATTAATTAAACTGAATAATATATCGGTATATTCCACAAACAGCCATTTAATAGTCAACATAATGGAACCTTAAATAATGTCAAATCACTGGGGAAATCCATATATTTGATGGATAAAGGGGCATTCTGGGATAGTCGAAAACGAGAGAGTAGACCTGCTGGCCAAGGGCGCCACTGTCACTGGAGAACCCTTAACAGTAAAAATTCCATTTAAAGATTTCATCCCAACTATTAGATCTTCTATAACAGAGAGATGGCAAAAACAATATACCAATAATAAAGAGAAAGGTACATTCTATAAACTTTTATTCCCCAAGTTAAAGAGACGCCCGCGGTTAGCTAAAATTTCAGCCTGTAAATCAACGATAACAGCTTGTGCAGAATACGAAGCAATTACGTTATATGTAGAGCTTACTTAAATAAGATAAAAATAGTTAACTCTCCCCTATGTCCTGGATGTGGGGTTTTGGAGGATCTAGAACACGCGGTGATGATATGCCAGCACTACAAAACTGCTAGAGACCATCTCTTTAATATAATAACGAAACATGAAATATGACCCTTCAATTACAACACAATTATTTCAAGCAATAACACAGATGTACTGAAGCAATAGTTACTTTTTACATGAAATATAAAAAAAAATGTACATGCTAAATACCTACTTCTCGTGAAACATTCTTAATAACGTAAATGGCTAAGTAGTGTGTAAACTAAGGCAAAAAAAAAAGTTCCAATACTGGAACCTAAGGCATAATGACCTGTAGCAGTTACGTGCCTTAAAAAAAAAAAAAAAAAAAAAAAAAAAAAAAAAACTGGAACCAAGTTCTTTAAACTTGGTAATTTTAAACATATTTAATTTACTGAATTACCTAATGTGTGGAATCCATAAAACAATGAAATGGCTTTTTGGAATAAAGCGTAAGTCAAGATCAGAAACCTTCAGAAATAAATTTTCTCAAAAAACATGGTAGACCTTGTTTTCTTTGAAATTCTGAAGAACCCTCTCAAGACGAGGCATGCTAACACCTGTCTGGGAAGTTACGTTCGAAGAAGGTCTGAAACATGCATCATTCGAGCAAAAATAGGCTACGTATGCTTTAGATTTCCCCATAGGCACTGCCAACGTAGGAGATCACCTGAAGAGGCTAGATCTAATAAGCGATAACGCCAACAGATCTGTGTTTAGAGATGGAGGAAACGCCAATACATTCCCAGAAGGATTCCGACGCTATCATTCAGAGAAGTTATAGAAGCCTAGGTCCCTATCCTCTCAGAAAACCTATATATCCTCTCAGATCTATATCTTTTCAGATTCTCGGACAGCTTAGGTAAATTACAAGAGGGAGACGCAATAGACCTCTTTTAGTCGCAGTGCACAATATACCTAAAAAAAAAGTAATGAAGTATACCAAGTTTAAAAAATATCGCTAGAGCTAAGAGAATTATTTAATGAGAGCTAAAGAAAAAGCAAAAGACTAAAACGAAAACAAGAAATCACTAGTTAAGCTTCCGGTGAACTAAGTTTAATCGAAATCTTTGTATCCCACATGATATAGATAAGTTTGAACAGTTTTCTGAAGTCTTGAAAAATTCCTTTAAAAATATAAATTTTTAAATTATTATATTACTTCAATATATAGCTGCTTAGGAGGTTTCATATCTTGTGCCAAGTTTAATCCATTTCTACCGCCAAGTGTTTTCATATAATTAGCCAAGTTCTTACTGTATTTGTTGAACCAAAGAACCTAAAATTATTATAAATGTAAAATGAATGTACCCAATAATAAAAACTAAACAATACATAATTTTAAAATTTATCTTTTCTTCAAATAATACCTCTCCTTCACTCAAATTCATTTTGATATCTGATGGAAGTATAGTACCGAATTCCCAACGCATTTCTCTTAATCTCTGTAATCTATTCCACCTGAAATTGTTACAAAAGCATCTTTTTAAGAAATGAAAGTGGCATTTTAAATAATAATAATAATATTACCCATAAAAAAAACCTTTAACATACTGATAAGCTAAGAGGCATCTTTTATTCCTTTCAAGGGCTGCTTGTCTTGCAATGACACCAGGCATATAATTATTTGTTACAGGGTGAAATGTAGAATTCCTATATTACAAACCAATTACATATTTAATGTTTAAGATATAAATGGTTTGACTTTATATCAACTTACTCAGAGGGATATTTCATAGTACATCAAGTTAGTGACATACATTGCATCTTCGATGAACTGATTTAATTCACGCATTTCTTCAAGAATTAATCTAATACTATCATCCTAGAAATAAACCATAATGAAAAGATCATAATTTATGAGAGATTTATGCTAAAGTGATCATCAACAGCACAGTGAAATATAAAGAAGGCAGATAATTTTTATACTTACTTCAAAAGGAGGCATGGTATCTTGACACCTGTCTAAATTTTTTATCAAAGCAAGTGCTCTATCTCCCCACATACTTCTAGCGAATCGACTTAACGCTTTTAAATCTATCAGATTCAGAAATAAATTTATACAATGATAAAGCATACATGTACAAAAGCACAAATTTACATTTTAGTTCTGATGTTACTTTATAATTTGAATTGATAGTTGATTATTACTTAAATTCACATGAAGATGGCGCCAGAACACTGGACGTGAATTGGATTTCTGACTAAAGAGAAGGTTAAGGTTATCCAAATTTCTTGACAAACACAATAATTTTCGGAAAACATTTTGTAATTATATAAAAATGTATTTTCCATTTTTAGGAGAAGAACTTAACTCATTTTTTACACCAATCACATTGTAATAGTAGATTAAAAATAAATAATAGACCGCCTCTTCCCTGCGAATGATTTATATGATCGGTACGTTTACGTCCTATAACCTAAGGGGAGGTAATATTACTTTCGTTTATTGGCGGTGTGAATAGTGTCTTGACTTCTATGTTAAGCCGGTAGATAATTAAGTTGGATTATAACAGCTGCATTAATTTTTAACATAAGATGTCTTCCCCATTTGCTACAGTCTTAATGGACATGGGTTTTCCCAAAGAAAAAGTGTGAGTAAAAGTTTACTGAATGAAATATTTGGCCTTTAAGGAAACAGAAAAAGTTACATTTTTATTTCGTAATGATTTTGCTTTCCTTTATGAAATAAATAATAAAAAGAGCATTTATTTAAAAAAATGTAAACGATAATTTATGTACGCTTTAGTTTAAAGTTATGATTTCATTATAAAATAAACTTTGCTGACAATTTTCAGTTTCTGTTAACATATTTTCTTGTATGTAAATTTTAACAGAACCATTTTTGTTTTTCTGTCAGTTACTGAATTCATGAGGAGTTCTATATATTTTGTTAATTAATTGAGTCTGAAATGTAACATTCTTTTAGGGAGCAAGCATTAAATGTTACAGGAAATCAAGGTGTTGAACCTGCAATGGAATGGTAATGATAAATTATGATATCTGCTCTTTTGTTTATTGTCTAAGGAATTTTACATGAAATAAGTGCATCTTAGGTTATTAGCTCATGGTGACTCATTAGAAGGTGGAAATAATGGTCAATCCTTAGGACAAAAATTAAATGAAGAAGGAACTCCTGCTCCCAGTACATCGAATGAGTCTGAAGAAGATTCAGCTGGCACATCAGGTTTGAAGGATGAAGATGCAAAATCTATTAAATGTGAAGAGTAAGTGAGTAATTTTTTATATCTTTTAGGTTTATAATTTATTTCTTCTCTTTCCCTGGTAAACAGTGCATAAACATTATCCAAACTTGGGAGCCATAAATGTTTGTAACTATTTTAAGTGTTTTGGATTAATTTGCGAACTAATTTGTTAATTCACTGTGATGTTGATAAAGCCAATGATTCTTAATTTATTCTTGTTTTTTTTTTTTTTCAAGTGTTATCCTTATATATCTATTATTTTCCTTTTTGCGCCGATTGTCACTCTTGGACAATAATATTGCTTATTTATTTACTTATATAGTGGCAATGCCCATTTTACATAATGAACATTGCATTCTAGTCAATCAATTGCACAATAAAAAGAAGAAAATGAGATACTGTTGAAGTGCATTAAAAGATAAGAGACCTCTGGAATAATACTAATATATTCAGGTTCATTTTTGAAATACTAATAATTATGGTTGGATCTTTGTAAATCAATCTCATAACACATTACTTTTTTTTACAAAAATACATTTTTTACTGCGATTAATTGGCTTTTCTTACTCGCTTAGTGCGAGTATTTGATCCTTTTTCTTCGATTAGTATTAGAATCTGATTTATTCCTCTTATTGTTAGGTATTCACTTTTATTTTAGGAATCAGTTATTTTGTTTTATCATTTTTCTTGTATTGCTAAAATCACCTAATAATCAGTAAATTGCAAGTATCTAAGACAGTGACGCCACCATTATTATTCCCAGGTTTTTGCATTTTTCAGCTTAGATGGTGCTAGCTGATATTTTTCTACTTTTTACCAAGTAATTTTAAGGACAGGCTAATAATCTAAACAAGAAAAAGGCTGAGAAAGAAAACATTCTTAAGAAAAGATGTTTGTACGGCAATGGCCAGAGGAGTTTTTAAAGAAAAAAGAATTCTTTGTTCCTCTACGTTTCGGGTACCATTGGTGCCCTTCTCCAGGAGCTCTGCAAAATGTTGCTGCTGTTTTATAATGTAACTTTTCTCCAATAAATTTTGCAGAGCTCCTGAAGAAAAGCACCAATGGTACCCGAAACGTAGAGGAACAAAGAATTATTTTTTCTTTAAAAACTCCTCTGGCCATTGCCGTATAAACATTTTTTTATAATTTTAAAGCTTGACGATTTGAAAACCAATCTTAAGATATTTTCTAGCATCATACCTGGAAATCACCTGTTCACATAATTGAATTTCTTTGACTATTTATCAAATATGGACTTCAGGAAGGTGGGTTAATATACAAATTTGAAAATTTAGAGAATTTTTACATGTAATGTTGATTGCTAGTAAAAAAGATGAAGAAATATAGAGCTCATGGAGAATAAGCCTGAATAATTTGATACTTTTTCTGGCAAACAGCAAAAACAATTCTGAAATTCATTCATCCAGTGTGTTCTAGGATTTAGTTTTCAATCAGTAAGAAGGCCTTACTGAGAGCGAAGATGAAGGATGGTATGCACTGAGGTGTTAACTGTTTTCTCCAGCTGTTTAGTGGCTTAGTTTAAACAATCTAAAAATTTGAAAACATTGCCACCACTACTGAAAGAATTTTTCGCTTTTGGCAATATTTGGACGAACTAATAGATAGTTTAGAAATATATAGCATCCAGATTTATGCAAATATTAGCAATAATGTAAATGTAATTGGATTAACTTATGAAGAGAAAATAATCAACAATATACAACATAAACAAAATAATCAAAAAAGCATTGACACCACACCACACACTAGTAATTCCATTAACATTACGAATGTACCTAGCCACAGATCTCTTACACACATCCGCTCTCTCTCTCTCAAAAAATAAACAAGTCCCTCAAAAAACTATCCCCAATCTCATCACAGGCTTCACCACCACTAATACACTTTCCAAACTATACACCAAACTAAAAGACCCTATCCCTAAACTCAACAAAACCCATACAGTATACAACATCAAATGCACTACACCATTTTGCAATGCCACGTATGTAGGAGAGAGCTCACAATAGTTACACAAAAGACTAAAGCAACACAAATATGACGTCACCTCCAAAAAAAAAATAGCACAGCCCTTTCCAAACATGCGTTATCCCTAAATCATTCCTTTGACTGCAAAACCCATCCATTTTAACAACATAACCTAATCACACAAAACCCCTCCTTGCAGAATCAATACAACCCAATCCCATAAACCACAAAAAAGACAAAGAAGTAATCTCATCACTCTACAACAACATCCTCCACTCCATAAAGTAGACATATTTGCATCCATCCAGCCCTTAGCGCCATCATCCTCCATATTTCCCCTGCTAATTCCCTTTTCCTCCTATCTAATCCTAAATATTTCTCCTGCTAATTCCCTTTTCCTCCCAATAATCCGATCCATATTCCAATAAGCTTAAAATCTTTATTTATTAAAAAATTTAATTAAAAATTACATATATATAAATATACATGTTTACTATATTTGTCCTGCTTCTTAGTCCCTTCACTCTAGCAATCCCTAACGGTACCCCCTCACTCCCCGGTGTTCCTTCCCAACCATTCATCACAGGTCATTACAGGTCTGTAACTGTTCTACAATTTTTCTATCCTACGTATCTGCATTTACCTTTGTATTTTGTTTTAGTTAGTTTACCATTACTACTTTTTATTTTTATTGTTCTTTTGCCTTATTTTTCTTGAATGCTAGCTATATTTTTTTTTTTTTGTATATTTTTTCTTTATAGATAGCCCCTGAAGAAGGCAAACAATGTTTGCCGAAACGTCGGGTTATTAATAAAAAACACTCAAAAAAATTTTTGGTGTTTCCTTTGACCCCTTGGCCGATCAGCCATCTAACAAATACATCTAGGGAAGGGATTAGCTCAGTGGTCTAGCAACGCGGAGATCACGGGTTCGAATCCAGCCGTGCTACCCTTGGATTTTCTTTTCCTAAGAGCCCCTACAGCTCACTGTCCGGTGATGGACAGTGTTGTCTGTAAAGGGAGAACACTGTCAGGAGGCCGGCAGCGCACTGAGAAGGCTGCAGGCGCAAATGACCACAGATGTTGAGACGCCTTAAATTTAAAAAAAAAAAATACATCTGATCATTTCTAATGGCCAACAATTCTACAGTTTGAAGAGAAAGAGAATTATTTTTTCTTAATTTCCTTTAGTTTAGGGTTATCAGTAAAATCAGCTGTTATTTTGAATTTAAATTGATAAAACGCAAAAATGAAGCTAAATAAATGAATAAGTAAATAAAAACACTTTACCGATTGGGAAAACATAGATTTTTTTTAATGCAGTGGAAAAAATGGCGAGGGTCTATCTCGACCAACCAAGCCTTACCGTATTTCTTTACTTATAAAAATTCCTTTATTTTTCACTCTTTTAATAGCAAATTTCGTATATCCACTTTATTTTTGTTATGCTCTTACCCATGATTTGCCCGCAAGGGATATCTGTTGCATGCAGTTACTTGGAGAATAGCGACCCCACCGGTTACCACAGCTCCATGCACTTCGTCAGAACAGTACACAATACACTTAAACTACATATATCTACACTTTACAGCAAGGACAAACACAGTACATAAACTAGGGTCTGCGTCCCTAGTTAATTGGCGTAAGCCAAGGGAGAAGGAAGGGATTAGCTCAGTGATAGCCGGCTGGACTAGCAACGCGAAGGACCCGGGTTTGAATCCAGCGTGCTGCCCTTAGATTTTCTCTTCTTAGGAGCCTCTACGGCTCAATGTCCGGGTGATGGGCAGTAGCTGGAAGACACTGCTCGGAGGCTGGCAGTGCACTGAGAAGGCTCCGAGGGGCACAATAGATCTTGCAGGTCGCACTGCATATCCCCTTTATAATAAAAAAAATATTAAAAAATCCATGATTTATGTACAGGTTCGAATGGTTAAAAGTAAATTTTATATTTCTACAAAAATGAGCGAACACACTATATACAACCTTGGACATTTTCCTTTCTACTATTTCTGAAGGTTGAAATATTAGTTATCTTCATCACTCGAAAATATTATTATTTTGAAAAATACTCATGAAATGTATATATTTTTTTTTTTCAGTTGTAATAAACTATTCAGAACACAGTTAGAAGTAGAGTATCATGCCGCCAAAACGGGACACGCTAACTTTAGTCAGTCTACGGAGGAAAAGAAACCTCTGACTGAAGAAGAAAAAAAGGCTCAACTTCAGCTGTTAGAAGAGAAAATTAAACAGAAAAAGAAAGAAAAGGAGGCGCTTGAAAAAGCAGAAGAATTAGAGAGAGAGAAGAACAGGATTAAATCTGGGAAAGAAATAGTTGCAATCAGGAAGAAGTAAGTTAAAAGTTAAATTTATCTAACTTTGTCAGCTTTTTTTTCCAATATTCAGTTGCTATTTGGAATCATCTTTAATTTATTCCATTGAAAAGTTAATCTATTTAGTTTATTTGATCGAGAAAAGTTTTATTTTTTCTGGTAAATTGTACAGAAATTCTCATGATTCTGTACTAATTCTTTGAGTTAGCTTTGCAAAACATTGAACTATTCGACTAATTTTTTACTAGGCACATCAGCGGGTTACACACCGAATTCATTTTTTGAATTTTGGTTCATTGTGTACCTTCCGCCTTTTACCGTCCTGCAAGCACTGCATTTTCTGCCGGTACTTTCCCAAACCTAAGGCGAACCCTACTTCAATTTCCGTTCTGGTCATGATAAATTTGTCTCAAGATTTGAACTATTGTGGATGTTTAAAGTAGTG
Source organism: Triatoma infestans (assembly GCA_011037195.1). Classification (NCBI taxonomy): domain Eukaryota; kingdom Metazoa; phylum Arthropoda; class Insecta; order Hemiptera; family Reduviidae; genus Triatoma; species Triatoma infestans. The sequence goes on from JAAEAF010000441.1 coordinate 135,851, forward strand.
AATTTTTTTATTTGGATTAAAATTTAAAATAAGTGGCTGAACCATTGTAAGTAATGATTAAAAAGATCTTTATAATAATATGTCTGTAATCATTCTTAAAATAATCCGATTCAGTATCTGGTAAAAGCTTTTAATATTATATATAGTGATAGTAGTTTGTCCGATTTATGGATCTCTTCGTAATCAGTACATACCGCAGGTTAAGAATGTGCAGTTCCATAATGTGTTCGTCTTTAAGTGCAAAAATGAAATTAAACAATTGTATCTTTTCACAATTAATTGCCTCAGAACACGATCATTTATACTAAATGAATAGTTTACAGTGTGAGAGATTGATTATATACGTATATAACCACTTTTTGTCGGTTTATCTTCCTGTATTTATAAATTATACACTTGTTTAAAATATGGATACAATGCAGTGTGCTGTGTATGTACTGTTACTACTCTATATTTTGTGTTGTATTGTTCTATATTGTATTGTTCTCTTTTCTTTACTATGTTGTCCACTATATTTGACCAGTCTTCATTTGTATGGGATATGTCCCCAAGACAAATTATTAAGACTAAAAATAAAATATATAAAGTGATTAATTTCGGCAAATAAAAATCATGTTAAAATGCCACCGTTTCGATATATTTGATATCTTTTTAAGGCCTGTATCTATACCTATACATACAGACCTATACAAAAAAAAATCTGGTGTGAAACACTCACACAACTTTCTCTTATTCCTGTTCTCAAAATTATAATTGACAAATGTTATAGTTTGTGTACCAAATATAACGAAATTCGTCGAAAACTGAAAAAGCTGTTCAGTATAAGCGCACTTCCGGCTTACAATTTTCTTAAAACTTGGAATTTTGGCCATCTATTTATTTCTAATTAATTTTGTTTGGATGATAGAATTGTATAATCAACTTATGATACCACTTTAGGGGAAGCTGCAACCCCACCCCTCCCTTAAAACTGCCCTTACATGAATTTTTCCAGAGAAATGTCTTAAATAAAGATGTAGATCTTTGCATTTTTATTTTGTATACGAAGTTTCAAGAAAATCGTCGGAGCCATTTTTGAGAAAATCGCGAAAAAATGAAAAAATCATTTAGTAAAGTGTCAAAACAAACGCACTTCCGGTTATCTGATTTTTTTCAAACTCGGAATTTCAACAACATATTTAATTCTAATTAACATTATTTGGATGACAGAATTGTCTAATAAACTGAAATGCAGTTAAGATGAAAACCTAACCCCTCCCCACCCCCAGAAGTGCCCTTAAATGAATTTTCCTGGAGAAATGTTTCAAATAAAAGTTATAGCTCTTTTTATGTGTAGTTGATATACCATGTTTAAAGAAAATCGTCAGAGCCATTTTTGATAAAATCGCAAAAAACGTAAAAAAACCAAGTAGTAAAGTGGCACTTCTAGTTGAGGAATATTGACACATAACGCACCGTCAGATCCCATGTTGATACCTAAACGTAATATCAAGTTTGAACTTTCTACGATTTTTCGTTTTTGAGCTATGCTGTTCACATACATACACACACACACACACACACACACACAGACCATTACTTTGTAAATTTCATGTAGTGCTCTTTGAGCGGAGCATGATGAGAAATAAATTATTGAGAAAAAAAACCAGACCATTTGCTAAAAACCACTTTTTTGGACTCAGGGGACCTCAAAACAGATATTTCCGGTGAAAACTCAATATCGAAAATTTGGCACGATTACAATACTTCCTCTTACTAGGAGTAAGAGAAAGTAATACAATAGGATTTAGACAAAAAAATTCATAGTATACATAATACATATTCATAGTATACAAAATAGATTAAAAATAAAATGGAAGTAAAAACTGTTACTGTTTTCTCTTACTGCTGTAAAAGGAAGTTTGCGATCGGTGTCAACTTTTCGTTATCAAACTTTCATCGGAAATACCTGTTTTTCTTGAGCCTGAAAAAGTGGTTTTTAGAGAGTGATCAGCGTAACTCAAAAACGGAAAATTGCAGAAAACTGAAAGTTGGTATTTTATTTAGATGCGATAATCTGGTTTTGGGCAAAATTGAGTTGGAAGTACCATTTTTTACTGCATCGTTTTTTCAATTTTTTCTATTTTCATGTAAACGGCTCGCGATTTTCTTGAAATTGGTATATCAAACAATCATAAAAAAAGCTATGGAAATATTTTTCCTGGAAAATTTATTTAAGGACTGTTCTGAGGGAGAAATGTCGTACATTCCTCTAAAGTATCATTTCAGTATATTAAAAGATTCTTTCGTCAATATAATATTGATGAGAATTTTAATTGTTGGCGAAATTCCGAGTTTAAAAAAAAATCGGTTTACCGGGAATGTGACGACTATTTTTTGCCTAATTATTTTCAAGAGGAATGAGGTGTTCATGTTTTAAGTGCTAATTTTTGAAGAACCAAATAATGTCATCTTGGTTATTATTAGTGACTAAACCTTCGTATTATACAAACATTCTTTACTTGTATAGGGCGTTTCGGCCTAATGAGCATATCTTCAGCTGTTTATAACTTTACAGTTTTACTAGAAGCACAAAAGTAATATTTTATTCAAAGATATACATGTATCTAACATTAAACTAACTAATAAGTTACTTTGCCCGCAACATTCGTCATAAATTTTTTAAAATACCTTTATATAATGGGAAAACACTGCAGCCTCTTCACTAGAATTGACACTATTATCATAGTATTTATTTATGTAGAAAGCTTCCTTGATTCTCAATTTTTTTAAGTTGTTATCAGAATCTATTATATGTGCGGATTCAAAAGCAAACGAATGCTGTGTATTAAATGCGTGTTTTTTGTTTTGTTTTATTTTGCATACTCTGTGGTGTTCAATTATTCTAGTGTTGTTTATCGTAAATTTGCCGAAACTCACTTTTTTTTATATATAATTATTTACTTTTGATGGCTGATAAATATCAGCAACAAAACTTCTTAATATTTGCAGATTTCAAGAAGAAGAATTTAAGAAGGCAATTGAAGAGAGAAAACGTGAAAAAGAGGAAGATAGACTTGCTAGGCAAAAAATAAAGGAACAAATCGAAGCGGATAAACTTGCCAGGAAAGCAAAAGCAGGAGGTGGTAGTACTGAAACTGTTATTATTCCCACACCGACGGTTGTTAAACCACCACCTCCTAAAGAATACAATGAAGCTAGGTTACAGGTAAACAAAATAATATTTTCTAAGACTTGGCTACAGGAACCAACATTTTGGTGTCTACATCTAGGATAAATTAATTTAGTATGTCTTGATAGATACTCTCTTTCAAGTTACAGAATTCCAAGTCCATTGTATCGTCCACTTTAGTATATTTCACTTGTAAAATGGTTTTAATTTAGACTAATATAATTATGATTTTATTCTTAATTATTTGAATAAGTGATGCATGTAGAAAGAAGGAAGTTGTTTTCTTTCTCTTTTGATTGTTTAAGAAATTAGCATCTCCGAAATTAAGTTTACATAGAGTAGATTTTTTTTTTTTCTGTAATGAATAAATCAGCAATATTTTATATATTATTTTCTTATAATTCAGATAAGATTGACAAATGGTACCACACTTACTCAATCATTTGGAGCAAAGGAACAACTTTCAGCTGTACGTCTTTATATAGAAATGAATAGGACTGATGATAATGGCCCATTTACATTGATGACTAGTTTTCCAAGGAAAATATTTTCAGATGAAGATTATGAAAAACCTTTGGAAGTGTTAGGTAGGTCAAATTAAAACGGCAATTATATAACATTATATATTCTAAGCGTTGATTTAAAGATTTAGTTTTTAAATAATAAATTATTGGCATTTTTAGGCTTAGTGCCGTCCGCTGTAATAATTGTATCCAGAGTGCTCAACTGACGTATGAATTCTGCTTCCTAGTACTGCCATCAAAATATTGTTTGTACAACTTATTTTGTATAAAAAGTAACTTTTTTAATTATTAAAAACTTTTTTGTTGTTCCGTGTTTATTTAAACCAAAATTATATTTGAATATTAGATGTAATTAATTAATGACTAAAACTGAAATTATTTAAAGATATAGTTATTTCCAAACTATGCTTTAACTTATTTCTGAAATTTATATTTTATTTAAGTATTTAAGCATTTTTATCAATATGGAGACATATTTTATCAAATTGGAATTTATAACTCAGATGTTGTACATACTTTGATAAACAACTTTAAAAAAATATATAATTTTGATCCTAAATGTGTTTCAAATAAGTGATTTGATAGTATTTATTCTTCACCCATTACTTTTATTGATTTGTAACATCAGCGCCCATTCTAGCGGTTACGCCACCCCGGACAAAAAGACTAATTGTCGCCCTTTAAGAATATATATATTTTTTAGGCAATTCTATGCATGTTCAAACACAAGCTGAAGCAGCGCTCTGCTCGCGTGCTAATGCTGTTCTGTTCAGAGAAGTATATGCATGTTCAAGCAAGATCAAGCATCGTCCTTTACAAATTGTGCGTTTATTTTTCAATAATAGGGTAAATATTTTTAAAGGAAAAAATCGAAATGTGTATTTCCTATTAATTGAGTATTGAACATCAATATTTTTCTCACACTACGGCCAAAATGGCGCACCTAAAGCGGGCGTTGGTAACATATGTAATGCCCGTTATGTTATATAAATTTTCATTTACGTACTTATGTTGAAAAAAGTTCATCTACATACTTTGCCCTTCAAGAAGTAAATTTTTCCAGACATATAAAATTCTGAGTTCGTGACTGTAGAAAATTCTAAAGAAGCATTTTTGATTTCTTCAACGGTGTGAAATTATTTCTGTTCAGGAAAAGGTTCAAAGTTAGGAACAAATAATGGTTTGTTGAAGAGAAATTAAGAGAGTATGGAGGTTGACGCAAATTCACCAAGCCCAAAGCCACCTGAGTGACGCCTTTATGTAGCTCATACTGAAGTATATTCAACGTCCACTTGGAGGAATTTCGCTCTTGCTAGATCCTCGCAATTGCAGAGGGATATGGAGCGGGTCTCATTTCTGTAGATGATTTAAAACAAGTAACTAGTAATGTTTTTTTTGTTTCTATGCTGTAAAAATTTTTTTTTCCACATCTTCAAGTTTATCTATATATGAAAGCATTGATAAAGACAGGAATCTCTGCCGAAACGTTGGCATAATTTATTGTTTTTTTCTTGACCGATCCTTGCCAAATTTCTTCGCAACATAATATCATCAACGGCCAATAAAATACTTTTTAACTTAATAGCAGTGTAAAAATAACTAATTAATTGGAAATTAGAGAATGTCTAATTTTTGACCGAACCAGAGTTCTGTCCTTCAAATATCCAGAAAACTTAGAAATTTGGCATCATCTTCAAGGTCTTTCAATCTTGCTCTTGAAACAGTTTTTATCAATAAGCAATTAGAAATGGGATTCATTCAATGGTTAATTCAATAATCCGGCAATTTGAAGCTGTTAAAAGAAAGATATTTGTATTTTATAAGTGTTATATTCACTTATATATAAGGTTTATATATATTTATTTATAAATATATGTTAAATACGTATGAATTTGTTAAGATCAATAGATATGTATATATACAAGAATACCTTATGGTAAAGCCTACCTAGAAAATATACACATTACTTTTTTAAAAGAGTTTCCTTACTACTATTAACTATTTCCTTACTCATAGTCATTTCTTTTACAATAAAAAATTGTACTTCTTCAGAAACTTATAAAATGTGATTTTCTCCAAATCTACTAAGATAAAAAAAAGAGTTCCTTTCTCCAGAACTATTGCCTAAAACCTGCTGGAGCATTGACTTTTATTAACTTCTACAAACACTGAGTAATTATTAAAAACTGTTGCTTAGCAAATTTACATTTTATAATTTGTTTGTATTCACGTAGTAACTGTCTTTATTTTTATGAAGAAAATTTAAATTAAACTATTAGATTGTTGTAGATGTATAATTATTTTTTATTAGAATAAATCAAATAAAAAGATGGACAAAGAAACGGCCGAACATGAACAAGCAGAAGAAGAAGCCACTGAAGGAGATACTGAGAAACCGGAAGAAAAACCAGAGGAAACACCGGAGGCCGTCAAAGAAGAGGAAGAAAAAAAGGCAAAACCCACGAAACCTGACCAAAAAAAGAAAAGGGAACTTGTTAGTAAAATACATTTATATATATATATATAAAACTGCTGTTAGCGTATAGCGTTAGAGGAAGTCTTGTAAGCGTATGTTTTCGATATCGAGTTTTCACCGAAATACATGTTTTGAGGTCCCCTGAGTCTGAAAAAGTGTTTTTTTTTTTTTTAAGAAAAGGACGTGGGTGTGTGTGGTCTATATAATTCAAAAAGCAAAAATTGTAGAAAGTTTAAACTTGTTATTTTTGTTTAAGCGCTAGCACAGGACCTGAGAATAGGGTTTTGAACAAAATCAGTCAAGTACCAATTTACTGAATGGATGGGAATTTTCTCAAAAATTGGTTGCAATTTTCTCAAAAACCGGTTCAACAATTTTCTTTTAAACTTTGGTATATCAACCACATATAATGAGCTACAACTTTTATTTGGAACATTTCTCCGGGAAAATTCATCCACAAGGGCACTTTTGGGAGAGCGGTTTGGATTATGTTTTCCTCTAAGTTTATTACACAATTGGTTTATTCCTATTTCAGTATATTACACAATTCTATCATCTAAATAATATTAATTATAATTAAATATGTTGCTACAATTCCATGTTTGAAAAAAATCGGTTGACCAGAAGTACGTTTTTGCCCAACAGTTTCTTTTAATATTCTACTATTTTCTCTAAAATGGCTCAAATTATTTCCTTTAAATTTTTTATGTGAAATACACATATAAAGAGCTACAACTTTTATTTGTAATATTTCTCCGGTTTAAATAATTTAATGGGGCTTTTGTTGGTGAAATGGGATTATGTTTTCTTCTCAAGTGCTTTCTTAGTTGATTGTACGATTCTGTCATATAAACAGTATTAATTAGAAATAAATAGATTGCTAAAATTCCGATTTTCCGGTGAATGAGTAAAGGCGATTATACTGAATAGATTTTTTCAACTTTCCCGATTTTCTCCATAAAAACAACGACGAATTTCATTAAAAATTTTATCCGAGAATCAGCACAGGTGATTCAAGAACGTTTGTCTTTACTACCAGCATTTCGACATACATTTTACGTCTTTATAAGTACAAGTTATCATAAAAATAGAGATAATGATGTGTATGAACATACTGTCATAGCTTTGAATTCTTGCACCTGCTTTAGCCATGGCAGAGTTGATGATATATTCTATGGGAAGAATGTGAACTTCTGCCATATCATCTTGAAACAGAACAATCTGCCAAAGCCTTATGGAATATCGGCGACTGAAAGCTAATAAATATAAAAAAAAAAGCCGGCTTTTACTGCGACAAGTTCCTGCCAGTCAACAGACGAAGCCGATCTTGGTTCATTTCTGCTAGTCAGCTCGGGTTCTTATTATTAGGGTACATACAAATTGGTTACAGGCCTAGGATATTTGTAGGTAATATTCCTATCCTCCATAAATTGTCTGTAACATCAACTAGGAGTTATAGAGTCTAGTCAAAAGAGGGTCAACCTTGTTGACATTGGTGAGATCAACTGATCTAAAACGTATCACTATTATTTGTATCATTTTTCTAAAAAAATTGATTTTATTGGAATGTTGTGGACATGTTAGGTTAGTTTAAATTTAAACTTTGCCAAGCTTTATTGGTTTTTGACATGAGTGATCCATATAGGGTCACAAGAAATGCCCACCATATTTTCATTGCTAGCTCGACCAAACATGTAAATTGCAATTTTTAAGAAAATTTCTTAATTAAATTGTATAAGTTTCACACCAGATTTTTTTATTTTATAGTGATTACAATGGCTTCTCTCAATAATTATGTAGTAAAGTAATGAAAGTAATTGCTCATTTCAAGTTATAATGTTGCCATGGAATAACGCCCACTTCTATAGAAATTTAAGAGCTCGCATATAAAGTCTATGTCAGACCCGCTATGGAATATGGTGCCGGTGATTGTTCCGGCGACCAATCAAACTAAGCTTAACATGATCAAAAGAAGGCATCTTAACTGGTGTTGCTAATACTTCAATACTATTACTATTACTTGAATACTATATGCTATACAGTTGCAGACGGATTTGGATCTACTTGGACTAAGGCGAGAAAAGTCTACCTTTATTTTCATGGCTATGTTAGGTTAACTTCAAGGTCGTTAAGGTTAACAAACTGCACCTTCTAGTTCACCTACAGCCCTCTACCATCAAACTAAAATCCCAGCGCACCTTCATTTCCAGTATGTCTGATATGCAGAGGCAAATTAACCCGTTCTTAGAGGTTCGTCAGCTATTCCCATCATATAAAGCCCATACCATAAAGGTTTTTGTTATTGAACGAACTGATGCCGACGATAGAAATTTAAAGTGTAACCTGATGAAAAGCAATTGTGATCTTTCACGTTTGCCATGGTCCGTGAAAGGAATGCCGCTGATGTATGTGCGGGATGAATCAGCTGATAGAGTAAAGAATATAGCAAGAGCTGGCGTCTATTCAAAAGCTTAGAGAGCTGGATGCACTAACTACGATGGCAAGTTAACTGCCGTTAAAATGGTTTTAGAAGCAGTGATTGTCCTGTAGTTGTATTTATTGACACACAGGCCGTGATAATTTTCCTAACTACTGTCAATTTGAACCGGTCATCTCCATGAGCTTAGCTGTATGCAGCGCACTCCGAGATGTTAGAAGATGGAAAACATACCATTCTCTAGTATGTTCCTGGGCACTGTAAGATATATGGGAATGAGCAAGCTGATCTCTTTGCGGAAGCTGGTGCCCAGATAATAGTACCTACAGATCTGAGAGATATAGGTATCGCAAAGGGACCGCAGATAAGATTATATTTATATAATCCATTTGGGCAGGGTCTCTGCGCTCGTTAGCTGGAAGAAATTTCTTGCAATGAGCATAAGATTCCCAAGAATTTACAACGGGGTGGCTTGCTTTCGGTCAAGACTACCTCAGTAAACATCTTCATCGCACTGGTGTTGCTCCACAACTCCATATTGTCTGCTATGCTAGAAAGAAAAGTATATGACAGGAGGGTATTTACCTCTCTGCCCCACACTACTGATTTTTTTAATTACATGTATATTGCAAAATTTTACTCCGGCTGCTCGACGAAAAAAGGCTGCAATGTCGGTGCCAGGCCTAGGATAAAAAAAAAAAGAAGCTTTTGTAAGTCTACTATAATAAAAAGATTTAAAATGATTTCCCTTGACATGAGAATATGCCGTCATTAGCACGATTTCCCCTTTTTAAACTATTTTTTGTTTTTACCTTAGCTATAAACTCTGACAAAGCAATTGTGCGTCTTCATTTAAAGATTGAACAGATAATATTTTTATTTTCACCAATTGAGAATTCATAAACTCTGGAACACCGTCCATTTTTGCAAGAGGTTTCTTGCTTTTTTTTAATAATCCCTTTGTTAAAGTGAATATCTCGGCCATGTTGCCACATTCAAAATTTATAATTCCTTACAATTTTCACTTTTTTGATCTATATAGCGAAAACAAAATCAAACACAATCAATAACTTTTTTTTAGCATTGTTTTGTATAATTTCTAGGCCATCGCATTTAAAAAACGTTTACAGACTTTGCTCCGAATTAAATACAAGATTATGGTTTTTTTTTTTTTTACCTGTTCTTTTCTCTTACACTGTAATAGGAAGTGTTGTTATAAAGTCAAATCGTTGAAATTGAGTTTTATTGGAAAGACATGTTTTGAGAACAACTAAGATGAAAAAATTGTTTAATGATTGTGTGTGTGTGTGTATCAAAAATGAAAAATTTCAGGAACTTGAAATTCTAATTAATTACCACCACCGCATCTTATGGAAGCTTGCGGTCAAAAACTATCAACCAAACTGCAAGTTTTACTGAATTCTTTTCTCAGTTTTTCTTGATTTTTTTCCAAAATTTGCTTCAACTATTTTCTATGTATTTACTACTAATTCACTTTTATTTGAAATACTACCCAAGAGAAATTGATTTCTTGAGGGTTAGCGAAAACGTTTTGTTTTCTTAAACGTGACATTTCAATACAGTGAATGGTTCTACCATAGATATAATACTAAAAAATTTTCAAATCTGAAGAGAATTAGTTAACCGGACATGCAACTTTACGGGATAGATTACTGGGATTCTATATTTACTCGAATATAACTGTAACGATTTAAAGTTAGAATGCTAATTGCATAGACATTAACATTTTTCTTGAAAAATTTAATTTTAATGGGTTTCTGGAGGTACTACAATACTAGATTTCAAGTGTTATTGCAGCCTGTTCTAGGCGCTGTCTTCCGGGATTGTATTTTTTATTGGAGCAACTAAACTTTGAGTAAAAATTTCCGAGTAAAGAAAATTTCTCAATTTTATAATTATATTGAAATGTAGAAAAAGAAATTCATGTAGAATATATTTCACGCCAGGTTTTTTATTCGTTTTTGTGGACGTCATCATGTATATTCAGTTGAAAACTCAGCTCAGCTTAAAAAATTCGACATAATTGCGATAATCGCTTCATCTAGTAGCAAGAGAAAGAACTTAAAGCACTTATTTATATATGTATAAATTAATTTTATTAATAATTTATGTTTTCATTTTTCAGGGTTCGAAAGAACCAATTCCAACAAAATCAAAATTAAAACGAATAATAGAGATAATAAAAACTGGAAAATTTATCATAAAAGATCATAAATTTAAAAAATTAAAAAAACATCCAAGCTTAGGTATATGGGATCCATTTTTAGAAGAGCAATATACAAAATCTGAAATTAAATTGTTTGAAATAAAAAAGCGTAAATTGTTTAAAAAACCTAAAGGGGCGCAACAAAAACAATATAAAACAAGTAAACCATTAGTAAAAACATTTAAACGTTTAGTAGAAGAACGGAAAGGCACTAAAAAACAAAAAAAAACAAAATTAACTAAACTTCAAAAACAAAAATTAAAGTTAAAAAATAAACTATTGGTAAAACCTAAAAGGGCAGGATGTAGTAAATTTCTAGAAGCACGTAGAATTTGTAGATTATTAAAAAAATTGAAATTTATAAGATTATCTACAGAAAGAAAAGTTAAACCCAAAGTTAAAAGAAAACCTAAAATAATTAAAATTAAAAAAATGAAAAAGTCCAAATTGCCTAAAAAAAGTGGTGGAGTTGACCCTAAAAAGGGTGCAGAACAGAAATCTCCTTTAAAATCTAAAGGTGAGAAGAAAAAGTCGAAGAAGAAGGCTGAAGACAAAAGTAAAGAAAAAGGAAAAGAAAGAACTAAAACTAAGAAAAGACATAAATTAAAAGATGCCAAAAGAGCTAAAAGAAAACATAAAAAGAAACGTGATAAGAAAAAACGAGAAAATGAAGATGATAAAAAATTGAATAAGAAAAAAGATCTAAAGGAAGATAAAGAAAAATCTAAAGCACCGAAACAGAAAACAGTTAAGATACCAAAAGAAGTAAAAGAAACTCAACCGAAACCTATACCAAAACCAAAAGAAGAAAAGAAGCCAAAGCCACTTAAAACCAAACTTATGGAAAAATCAAAAACAATTAAACCAGAAACAAAGAAAGTCCCAAAAAAATCAAAAAAAGTAAAAATAAAAAGGACCGTCCTCTGTAAATTTAAGAAACGTTATGAATATAGAGAGATCATTTATATAGATTTTAAATCACCAGAAATAACTACCGATGAAGATTCCATGAAAACACGTACTACATCAACAATCCCTCGTACAATGTCTGAACAATATTTAAAATTTCGTAAAAAAAATGAAAATTTAGAAAAAATTAAACAAAAATTAATAGACGAATTGATACATTCATTAAAAAGTGAAAAACTACAATTTGTTGAAATGTTAAAATATGAACCAGTATTGAAATTATTCTTAAATAAAAAACATTTATTAAGTAAATTTGAAATAATTGAAATACTAAATCGAAATTTAAATATATTAAATTATAAAATTGACCGTGTAAAAAAATATTCAAAAAATTTTATTAAAAATGCACCTAAATATAAAGAATACCATGATAATTTACTATTTAGAGAAATAAAAAGAATCTACAGTGATTATATAGATGTATTGGAAATATTAAAATTTAAATTTGATATTGAACCAGAAGAAATTTTAAAAACACCATTAGAAAATTTAATAAAATTACAAAATTATCAACCAGAATTTTTATTTAAAAGAGTAAGATTTAAATATTTAAAAAATATTAAAAAAGCTTTAAAAGAAAGAAATAAAGAATTAAAATTGTTAAATAGAAAGCCTGATTATGTAGTGTCAGATGCAATATTAGAAGAAATATTCAATTCTTATGTACCACTAAATTTGGTATTCGATGACATACCAACGTTTATAGTGAATGATTTAGATTACCAATTGGAATATATTAGATTGAAAAATTTATTATATTTTAACTATTGTAATAGTATGGATCAAGAGTGGGATGTTACCCTTGATATATTGAATTTGGAATCGGATGTGGTAGCCATGACTAAATACCACAAAAGAGATATAATATTGGAAAAATATAAAAGATTGCAATTGGATAAGCCAAAGAGACCTCCAATGTATCCAGTTGACCTCATGCAGAAAAGGGTAAGTAGTATCCAATTTTTAAATATTGTGTTAGTTCACATGTCATGGGGCGATTTTTTTTCTTTTTTTTTTATATAATTTTTATGGCGTCGACTGCTCTGGGCTTTAGCCATACACTTTATCCTCCCAAGTCTACTGTGTTTGGGGCTACATTCTGCATATGGAAAATTTCTCTATTCACTCTGTCAATATCCATTTCGATGTTCAGTTATTTACAACACGTTGCTAACAATGATGTCTAATACACTCTTACTAAATCACATCACAACTATTACCCCTCCAATAAATACTTTTTCCCACAAATACACCATTCTAATATATACAAGTAATCTGCTTATTCACGTGGCTTACTCCTCTTCCCGTCCCTTTCATGCTCAGCTAAAATTCTGTACAGTTATTTTTATTGATGACTGAGCAAGATTATATACATATGTATATAACACAACAAATGTTAATTTGTTCAGTGATTCTGGATTATTAAAGCCAGTTTAATTAATTTCATTATCCTCTTTAATTAATTAATTAAGATTAAACTAAGTTACATTTTAATTTATTACTCATTTATAAACAAAACCTTCAAGATCCACATACATACCACACTGCTTCAAGTGCACAAATAAAACTCTGCTGATAGCGTAGTCCATTTTGTATTGGGTTTTTATATCCCATTTCAAACGCCAGTTTTATGAATTGGTTTGGTATGTGAACAGCAATAGAATAACAGTTTTTTATTGTTTGCAGTTCAAGATATTTCTTCAATTGTATTGTCCATTTTTCATGTTATTTATTTTGTAATAAATATGCAAACATTTTCTGAATAAATACACGCAAATATACATAAAATTTTGTGTGTAATTAGAGAAGCGTTGACCCTAGCTCTAATTAGAGGTAAACCTTAACAGATGAAACCATAACAAATCCTGTTTATCAAAGCAGAGGAGAAATCCAAATAAAATGAAAAAGTTGTTCCCCTGGAAACCAATTCTTCAAAATTCTAGTGTTTGGGACTATAAATTGGCCAACCAACGAAATATGGCCGACCATCTTATGCCCACATATAGCGCTGCGATTTAAAAGCCATAATAAAGTAGTTTTGTTAGAGTTTTTTGGGAGGAGAAAATATTCCTAGTAAGCATGCATATAAGAGTCATAATATTGTAAAAGTATAACGCGAAGAAATGTTCAGAAAAACAAAATTAACCAATCTTCAGAAAGGAAAAATAAACTATTGGAAAATCCTAAAAGACAAGATATATACAGTGTCTTTTCCATTCATTGGAGATAGGTGCTCGAGGACTCCATTACTTTCCAAAAGAAACTCGAGGATTTTCCCGTCAGTATATTAAAAAGTGTCTCAATAAAATTTCGAAGATTGCAACCGAGAGATCCTGCAATATGAGCATGAAGAGGAGAGTGCAAAAAAATTTTTTTTTTATCCAATCCCCGCCCACCCTTAGTGGGTTAGCCATTCAGGGCAGCGCGGCCTAGTAAGGGTAGATTGCTGCTTTAAGCTGTCATATTGCTCGCTCGATACTCGAATAGTAGCGAGCACATTACAAGAGAAAAAAATGGTCTGCATCCATTCTACCGACGAGGCATAGTGGACACACGTCCGAGCTGGAGATACCGATCCTGTCCGAGCATAGGTGAGCCTGTAGGCAGTCACGGCCGGTCCCCAGACGAAAATTCTGACTGCCCTCGGCAGATTCCTGGGGATGAGAGTATCATTGTCCATGTCTTTCTTTCAGTTGCAACCCTGTAAGAGCATCTCAAGTGATAGCTCGCTGTACCCTGGCAGATCTACCGCTGGCTGCAGCAATAGTGGTGCTTCTTTGGCTAGTGAGTCTACCTTGTTATTACCCGGAATCCCCACATAGCTTGGTATCCACTGGAAAGTGAGTTCAAAGCCGTTGTTCGCAGTAGTTCTACATATGAGAGAGCTATTTTAGGGACGATTTCTGCAAACGGCCAATATAGCGGACTGCGAGTCAACAAGGAATCCGCAAGAAGTGTTTAACCCTGTGTACCAGGTCACCAGTCCCTTAACCTATTCTTGTATTAGTTATACATTTTTTGTGTAATTCTCATTGTTATTATTGTCTTTTAATGAACTTTATTTTTGGTATCTATTTTAGAGGTTTATAAATTATTTATATTTATTTACTTAAATTTATTTATTTTAGTGGTTTGTATGTAGTTATTTATATTTCTAAATTTTATAGGTTATATAACTATAGCCTACTTCACATAGAGATATTATTGCGCGCGGGGTTCCTTTTTTTTTCTCTCTCTCTATTAAGATGATAAATAATAACAATTAAAGAGTTATATACGTTTATATCCATGATATTTATATGAATATTATCTACTTGCGCGGCTACTGCCAGGTAACGCCGCTACAAGTGGCTGGAGATCAGACCCACTACATTATCCACTTGTGGTTTCTTCGAGTATGCAGCAGTAAGTCTCCCAAAGAAAACTCATTGAAAATATATATTGTTCATTATGGACAGGTCTTATTATTCGATAGAAATTAATTATTAATAGGAGTAGGAGGAAAGTTTGATAAAAGGAGTTACCGAACTTAAGCTTCATCATAGATAAGTATTAGAAATTGGAACTAATCGTTCTTGTTTTAATTTTTTCTTGATTTTCAGATCAAAATAAGAAAATCCATGCGTCGTATTGATACAAATTATGACTGGAACAAGCGGACTTTTAATCTTGAGGCAAATTCATTTGTTATGCCAGTTATCGATTGTAAATATTTTACCATTTACGAAAGGCCTAATAGATCTTTATTTAAAGACGCGCTTAATGAAAAAATCATTTTAGTTAGGGAGGAATTTAGAAAACGTAAGTAATAATAATTGTTACATATTAATAGTAATAATAAATTATTATTATCCTGAAATGAATAACATAAAAATCTGGTGCACATTCACATGACTTTCTTTAGTTATGATTCTGGCACGCTTTTTTGGCTACCCCAACACTCACACCCATCAACCCACCAAACATCGCTTTTGACGACCACCTATGCCACGGCCACTACCCCAATTCCTTAACCTCGCATTACCCTGCTTTGACCGTTAGCGTTCCTTATTAATTATTTCATCCTCGAATTTTGGATGGCACATGTTAAACCTATTTGGCATTCAAACACAGTACCTTACTAGCAAGATAAGGGTGGACCCTAAGTGATTCTTTCCATACAACCCCCTCCATATTATGTCAAATTTTCGAAATTGTGTTTTCTTCAGAAATTTATGCTTCGAGGTTTCTTGAGATGAAATGTAGTGTGTGAACAAAATATCTCAAAAACGAAAAATCGTTGCAAGCTTTAACTTGAAATTCCGTTTAGCTATTAATTAAACTTGACAGTAAGATTTTGGTCAAAACCATTCGCCGGAGTTTATTGAACTTTTTTTTTTTCAAAGTTTTCGCGATTTTCTTGAAAATGGGTTCAACGATTTTGTTTGTTTGTTTAATTTTCTTGATTACTGCACAGATAAATGCCTATAACTTTTTTTGAAGCATTTTTCCGAAAAAAAAGAAGAAGTTTTTTCTGCAATCGTTGAATAATGTGACGATGATGAAAGTTCAAAGTTCACACAAAAGCGAATTACACCCTAGTTTCTCTTACTAGTGTATGTGAAAATTACTTGTTTTGCGAAGTGCTGCCACATAGGCATAATCATATAAATATTTATTTATATTGCCATGTAAAATAATGTATATGAGAAATATTTATATATGTTTTAATTATGTAATCATTAACATACCCAAACTATAACCTTTCTAAAAGGAACCTTCTATTCTGAGATATTATTATTATTATTTGTCTATGGGGAGGGAAACCCTACGCTATCCAAAGCCTCACTGGGCCCATACAGCTACCCCAAGAAAAACAACAACAAGCCGGGTCTATAACAAAAATCCAGACCCGGATCTAATCCATCTAAGATTCACCGCAGTCCGAATAAATCGGACAATAACCTTAAGCGGAAATAGCCTAAGCTCTTCCACAGACATCCTATTCCGACCAAAGGTCCTGAACCTAATTTCCTCACAACCCAAGCAATCAGTCATAAGATGGATGGGTGTTTCCTCCTCAGTCTCACAGACTCTACAAAATGGATCCGGCATGAGCCCCATTATGTAGAGATGTCTCCTTAAACCACAATGTCCAGTAGGGGTCCAACCAGATGCCTGAGAGCGCCGCGAAAAACACAGCAACGTCTCACTAATGGCCTTGTCCGGACCCCCGATGAGCATTTTGGACTGCTGAAAACCAACTGAGCTCTCGATAAGGATGAATATTGTGGAAGCTATCCATGTCGGAAGCCTGACAGACATGTGCCAGAAGACACGCCAACAGCAGGCTCGGGACCAATGAAAAGAAGAGAGGCGCCTAATTTGGCAAACCTATCCACCTCCTCATTCCCAAAAATTCCCATGTGACCTGGCACCCATACTAGAAGCACATCCTTCAGAGAAGAAAGCTCTTCCAATCTTTTTGAACATTCTAACACCAACCTGGAAGTGAAGACACATGAACTCATCGCCATCAGCGCAGCCTGGCTGTCCGAGCAGATACAAACACCTTTTAAGTTAGTGTTATGTACCTTCTCATCCAAGACACAACAAAGAATAGCACAAACCTTAGTCTGGAAGACCGTGGTCCATTCACCAAGAAATACTGCCAAATGATCTCCGGTCTCAAAATAGACCGCAGCTCCAGACTACCATCCATTCTGGAACCGTCCGTGTAACACCGGAAGTAATTATCAGGTATCACGCCAGACGGACCCAATCTTGACCAATCTTCCCTAGAGGGTAACCTGACACTGTAAGAATGCTCGAAAACAAAAAGTCTTCAACATTCTATCAGATGGAAAACCTGTAACAGGAACTTTCAAAAGCATCTCGCGATGAATGGTAGAGTGACCACATCCGCTTACCCTGCCAAAAACCTGCCTGTTTAATTCTATAATAGGCTTTCATTGCCATAGTTTTGACCTCTACAAAGAGCGGTGGAATTCCTAATAAAGTCTCCATTGCCGCTGTAGACGTGGTCCGCATCGCACTGGTCACCGCCAGACAAGCCAAGCGTTGAATATCCTCAAGCAGCAGTCTAGCGGATCTTATCTCAATGCGACGTCACCACACCACAGCCGCATACAACAACCTAGGATTCAATAACCATACCATAAATCCAAAACATCATCTTGGGAGTAATCCCCCCAATTTTTACCTACGATTCTTCGACACTGCCAAAAGGAAATAATTGCCTTAACATGTTCCGACCAATTTAATTTACTGCCAAGGCGGTTCCTGTACACAAAAAGGGTAATTTGAATGATCCCAACAACTACCATCCAGTGGCTTTGGTGCCGGTCTTATCCAAGGTAATAGAAAAAGTGGTGGCTTGTCAGTTGTTAACATACCTGGAAGAAAAAATTTAATTATTAATACACAATTCGGCTACAGAGAAGGCTATGGTGCTGTTGATGCAGTTTATAAACTTGTAGAAGAAATAATGGAGGCCTATGAAAATAAAGAAAAATGTATAGTGAGTTTTTGTGACTTGAGTAAATCTTTTGATATGGTTAACCACGGAGTACTTCTTTCAAAATTAAAAAAATACGGAATTAAGGGTTTTACATGGAGTTTCTTCCATAAATATATTACGAATAGAAGACAGTATGTGCATACAATTGTGAAAAGAAGCGGAAGTAGCTGAAAGTAAGCGTGGTGTCCCCGCAAGGATCTGTTTTGGGACCACTTTTATTTTTATTGTACATCAATGAAGTGAGAATAATTTTTCCCAAAAGAAATATTTTGTACGCTGACGACACGACGCCCGTTGCCAAAGGAAGGGATTTAATAACGGTAACAGAGAGAATACAAACAAATATTTCATGTCTGAAAAAGTGGTTGGAGGAAAATAAGCTGATTCTCAATTAGAGTAAAACAAAGAATATGGCTTTCAGTATTCGTAAAGAAGGAGAGCAGAATGACATGATAGTGTTTCTAGGGATTACATTGGACAGTCAGCTATCTTGGAAAATCCACATTGACTCTCTTGAGTAATAGACGATCTCAGATAGTATACTTACTAAGGAAATTACGAAATGAAGTTCCTTTGGAAGTATTGAGGATGACTTATTTTGCGTTATTCCATGCCAGAATGAGCTATGGAGTGGAGCTATGGGGATCCTCATTGACACTGTTAAAATTTTTAAAGTGCAAAAAAGAGCGATTAAAACGATGTCGAAAAAAAGTTACATGAAAGTGGTAGACCACTTTTTCAAAAGCTACAAATTATGACTCTGCCTTCTTAGTACATATGCAAGCTGGCCTTATGGCAAAAAAGAAATAAAGATGCAGTGACTAGAGGAAATCAGCATCAGTATAACATAAGAAGCAAAGAAAATATTGACTTACCTGTGACAAGGTTAAAGAAAACAGAATGGCTTCCAAATGTCGTTTCAATAAGAATTTTTAATAAAATCCCAGTGAATATAAGACAGTTGGAAATAAGAAAATTTGAGATGATTTTGAAAAAGTTTGTAATTTCCAACTGTTTTTATAGTGTAAAAGAATTCACTGATACAAACTGGAGCATTAACGACTTTGAACTAAAGTGAATAGTTCGATATTTGTTTGTTTGGTGGTTAGAGTTCAGTGCTAATTTAGTTTACATAATACTACAGCCTTTTAAATATTTTATACATTGTTATTGACGTGCCTTTTGTATTTGATATGTTCAGGTTGAAAAAAAAAACAAGAAACTTCACCGATTTGCAAATCTGAACAGAATTTCCTAATAACCTAGGAGGTTTTATTCCTACGATCTTCCTCCTATTAGTAAATAAAATCACCTGGGTCTTACTGGGATTAATTGAAAGACCTTATCCTGAGTCCAATCATATACCATGCACTTTGCATTAAGTCTGAGATAGTAGTCAGACATCGCCCCATCAATAAATAACACCATCATCGGCATATATGCCTGTACATAGAATCCCGATTAATTCATCGTTGTTAACAGTTCATCCATGACAGCACACCATAGCTTTGGTGAGAGACAACCACCTTGAAGACACCCTCTCCACGTTGCCACAACCACAGTGCCACCTATAGAAGCCTGTATAACTCTACTCCTTAACTTAAATAAATACCTATCCAGTTAATTAAAACTGGTTGTATACCTTTTCGACCTAGGGAATCTTCAAGAGCATCAAACGATACTCTGTCAAATGCCCCTTCAACATCAAAGAAGCACCCTAAAGCATATTCCTTTGTCTCTAGAGCAGATTCTATCCTACCGACCAGACAATGCAAAGCAGTCTCTGTCGATTTTCCTACTGTATAAGCATGTTGGTTTGGATGGAGTGGATGATCCTTCAAAGGACCATCAGTAATATACCTATCCACCAACCTTTCCAAAGTTTTTAGAAGGAAAGACATAAGACTTATAGGTCTAAATGCCTTAGGGTCAGAATAGTCACTTCTTCCTGGTTTAGGAATAAAGACCACCCTAACTTCCCTCCAAAATGTTGGCACATAACCAAACCTTAAATAACCTTTAAAAATCCTTATCAACATCTTCATCAGTACATCTCCTCCATTTTGTAGCTGACAGGGATAAACTCCATCAGGACAGGGGACTTAAATGGTAGAAACTTTGCCCTGCCCAAACCACTCTATCCATAGTAACTACCTCGTCCACGGTAGCCAGCACTAGGTCCTAGCTTCCTTCCACCAAACGCAGGCGAAGCAGTGCTGTTAATGTTTATGTTATCCGGGAAATGGGTATTAAGCAAAAGCTGTAATGTCTCTGTCTCCATTTCTCCTCCTGTAAAGGAACCGTCAGAATATCTTAAAGTACCCAACTAACAATCCTTATCCTTACCAAGAATCCGTATCAGCCTAGATGTCTCTTGAGTCGAATTTAGAGCCTCGCAAAACGATCTCCAAGAGTTTCTCTTAGCTTTCCTTGAAGCATGTTTATATGCTTTTTTTAAGACTATCCCATGATTCCGGAGAATCGGTTAGGACAGTCTTCCTGTAAGAGCCCCTAACTTCTTAGCTTTTCTAACGAAGATGACCACCAGGGGTTCCTACTACCACTAACCAACTTGGGAGGTCAGGTCTCTTCGAATGAAGACTTAATGTGTTCATGTAGAATACCAGCCTCTTTTTCCAGTTCAGTAATATCACCAAGAGCACTTGACTGGATAATCATTCTATCTCCTAGAAGTCTAGAATAAGAATTCCAATCCGCTCTTCTGGGGTTCCTATAGGTAGCCATGTGATTGGATCAATCCCCAGACTAAACCTAATAATCCTGTGATCAGAAATAGAAGCTTCCGAACTTACCCTCCAATCTCTAATCAGTTTACTAATATTCCTAGAAGCAAGAGTAATGTCAATAACTTGTCTTCTAATCCTAGTTACAAAAGTGGGTTCAGAACCCCTATTCACAAGATCCAGCTCAGTACCCATCAAGAAGTCCATGACCGCACGACCCCTAGTATTGATGTCGCTGTTGCCCCAGACAACATGTTGTGCATTCGCATCACAACCTATAATTATAGGTGTGTTGCTGGACTCCGTAAACCGTACGAAATCTACTAATTCCTGCGGAGGGGGAGAGGGATGATCATAGGGGAAATAGGCCGAGGCCACCACCACATCAAGACGTCGGCCACCAATCCCCAAGCAACCCTCACCGCCACCAGATCCCTAGAGCAAAACTGTCTGAGCAGAACGGCGCCGACATCTCTACTAACGCAAATACATGCCCTAGGAGTGTCCCCGCCACCGCAACAAACAGCCTGCCATTGACCGCGCTCAAACCTCGAACCAATCCTTTATAAGCATAGGGTTCTTGGATAAGTGTAAAATATGTATGCAACCCAGCAATAGAGCGGCACAAATTAGCCGTGGCATCTTTGCTATGCTGCAAGTTAACCTGAACCATTTCTACCCTGTCAATCATAGTGATAAGTCAACTAATGTAAGAAATGGAACTTCTGACAAACTTGATAGCAGGCAGGAACAAAATAAATGAATAATAATAAAATAAATAAATAAACAAATAATAATAAAATAAATAAATTTAAATAAATAAATAGACAAATAGATAA
Source organism: Triatoma infestans (assembly GCA_011037195.1). Classification (NCBI taxonomy): domain Eukaryota; kingdom Metazoa; phylum Arthropoda; class Insecta; order Hemiptera; family Reduviidae; genus Triatoma; species Triatoma infestans. Next base: position 157,759 of record JAAEAF010000441.1, read on the forward strand.
ATATAAATAAATAAATAAATAAATAAATAAATAAAAATAAAAATACCTGCCTTACATATCTTTCCTTTTTCCTTTGACCACGTTTCAGAAATCGCCGCAGGAGGACAAGTCCTCCGCGGCTCCTCCTGACACGTTCTCCTCCAGAGCAAGCCTTCCCTGCCTCTGGATATTTTTCCAGATTCCCACCCATTAGTGCATCCAGGCCCTGGTCACCCGACTCTGGATGTACAGAGGAATTACCCCCACCACCGGTGGCCCCCTTCTCTAAGGGGCCCCCGGTTGACGAATTTAAAGTTAAAAACATATAATAAATAAAGTTAAAAATTCATCTCCAGAGCTCTCCACCCTCCACGCCTCACAATTTGGGACGCTAAGAGATATAGGCGCCCAGGGATTGTGAGCCAAGGCCCACAATACCCGGGAGTTCACCCATGCGTTCTTTACGCTAGCCGATTGACCAGAGCTGGGTTAGGCTCTGGCCGCCTGTTTAGTGGAGTCAGGAACCAAAGTGGTGTATTGGACTGCAAGGCACGCCGAGGGAACTTGCCTCCAGCGAGAACCTGCGTCCTCAACCACCAGGACTTCTCTTCCCCACGACACAGGTATCCACACACGGCAAACATGTGGGTGGCACCAGCACATGCCACTGGCGTGTAAGAGTGTTATTGTGTAAGTGTACGATGTTAAGGCGTTTAGGTGTAGGTGATGCAGCATGAACCCCCAAAGAGGCTCCGCAGCGAAAGAATTCGCTGCAGGAGATTCAGGCCGCACATAAGTTATGGCGACCCAATCAGAGGGCAGAAAAGTTTCTACCAACTCACACTCCTGACGGGGCACCGCTGCATTTGTTAGCCTGTAATTGTAGCTGAGGTACGTGGGAGTGCTACGTTCCCAAATAGCCCGAAGGCTACCCTCTGCGTTCGCCCACCAGCTTGGCCATCCACGCTTCCACAAAAGTGGAGCGCAGATGTTTCCAGAGCCGCGACGAGGACGCGCTGGTTAGACTTGAATGAGGTTCTGCGACAGAATATCCGTCTCTAGAAACATAGGGAAGTTTCACCCTAAGTGAGTAAAAATACTTCCTCAAACCATTTGGCTCCTTCATCGAGACCAAGCGAGAGAAGAAGAAAATTACAATACACTGCTCAATGCCTGCACATCTGCTCTAGCAACTCATTGTTTGCAGCACCATTTGTAGAAGACGGCGAAGATCACTGCGATTTTCTGTGCACTTCAAGGATTAACCTTTACACTGCTGGAGAAGTGTGTAGAGGCAACACTGCTTAAAAAGTGGATACATTTTGTTGTTAACAATCCAGTAAAAAACAACCGCTTAAATTAAATAGCATTCCGTTTCATTTCGCATTCATTTTTATTATATGTTCATTTAAACTAAAACTGTGCATTATCAATAAAAAAATAAAAAAATGAGTTGTAATTTTTATTATTATTTTAGCCCGATCCACTACAAAATACTAAAAACGAAGATAATGTTTTCTAAAGCCCGCCTAAAACATGGTCCTATTGATGTTGCCAATAAATAACATAACCCAACACGTTCATTCTCCCAAAAGATTGGCATAAATATTAACTATTAATAATTGCATCACCTAATTCCACTTATAATCCTATAAGAAATACCGCAATTCGCGAATTGGTATGGAGTTCGAAAATTCATTGTTCATGGTTCATAAGTTATTCTCAGATAAAAGTATAATATAATTAATGTGCACTCTTAAATAATACAGAAATAAAAAAAAATGAAGTTCGCAACGCAGCAAAAATAAATAATCAAAAAGCTAAGTAGAAGTAAGAAAAAATTATAATAAAAATGCGAATACAGATTTTATAATAGTGACTGATGTATATTTGGCTATTAGAAAATTTATAAAAGGCGCCAGCCACTATATAGTAAAGTAAAATTAAGATTCTCGGTCTTGGCCTTGAATATAATTTGAGTATTAATATGAGTTAATAAATGTTTACTAGTCCCTCCGTCCACGAGATCAAACCGATAGATTGGCTTAAAAACAGGTCTGAATAATATAGGCATTACTTAAATTTTTATTTTTTCTAACTCCTTGTAGAAAGGAAGAATTGCGATCATGCCAGATTTTCGAATTCTACTTTTCACCGGAAATAACTGTTTTGGGGTCCCTTAAATATGAAAAAAAAAAATCTGGTATGGAAACACTCATACGACTTTCTCTTACTCCAATTAATACAAATTAATTAATAGAAACATTCTTTACAAACTTTAATTGGACTGGACATAAAAAAAAAAGGTGATAAGGGTTAGACATATATATACCTGAATGGATATTGTGGGGCGCTCATTCACAACACCATTTAGCGTCAGTTTTAAACTAACTGATAGACTTCCAATATCCCTCAAAAATCAATTTTTTCAGAAAAATTTTTGAAATAAAAGAGATAGGTTTCTATCTATCCAGCAAGCATTCCAAGTTTAAAGAAAATCGCTGTAACCGTTTTTTAAGGATATTCCAAAAAAAAAAAAAAACTATTCTGTAGAATCATACTTCCATTTAATCGATTTATTTCAAATTTTGTAATTCTATCATTGCTTTTAATCTCTATTAATATTATATAGGTGGTGGTAAACAACCATATAGTGGTTTTAGTGGTACTTCAGAGAAAAGCGGTAACACTAGTGTTTCCTCAGAACCCCCAAAAATTAATGTTTCAAATAAAAGAAGCTCAAAAATCTTCGTGGCTGATGCGATGTTAATATCTAAACGAAATACTAAGTTTGAACTTCCTGAGTATTTTCATTTTTTGAGATATTCTGTTAAAACACATACACACATACAGAGCATTTGCCAAGAGGACTCCAAAATATTTATTTTCGACGAAAACTCAATTTCGAAAAAATCTGGCACTATCACAATACTTTCCTTCTTATTAGCAGTAAGAGAAAGTTATAATATTTAACACTAATAATTAATTCATTAATACTTGGGATAATTGACTTGATGGTCCAGATCCAAATTAAAGGATTTTAATGTATGTGTCTGGCCTGATCTTGCTGTCAGAAACATACTTTTAAATCATTCAATGAATAACTCTTATTATAATGTTAGAAATGTTTTTTAAATCATCTTTAAACATACTGCAATTTTTTGTAAACATTTATTTCTTTCATATATTATCATCTTTACTTTCTGTTACTGCTGTAAGAGGATTGTTTCACTGGAAGTATATGATCCGAGGCTCCTGAGCACGAAAAGGTGATTTCTCAAATTGAATGACTGTGTAAGTCGTGTATGTGTACATGATTTAATTGTTACCATAATACAAAAACGGAAAGTCGCAAAATTAATATTTGTTTAATTCTAATATATTCTATATATATGAATTCTAACATAAGTTTTGGTCAATGTTGTATACATTTTCAATTTTTTTGCGTATTTGTCGAAAACGGCTCCAACAATTTTCTTTCTATACAGCAAATCTTTGTATACATCACAGATATTTGAATTATTCTGTACCCTCGTACATTTGTATATACTGATATATAAATCAGGTAAATATTTATACAAAGTTCTCCCTCAATAAACATATTTTTCTTATTTGTTGTGGTGGTTGGTTCCGCAGAGCTGGAAAGCATCAGAGACATTTTCCGTGGTAGCCTGCTTCATTTGTGGTCATCGACCAGTTTCGGGCGTTCGCCCATCTTCAGGATGCGTTTTTCAGACAGTGTGACAACACAGACTTGCACAGAGCAACTTAGTTTCACACTAACTGTCACAACACTAACAAACACAAACCTGATGACATAACGACCACGATGAAGCTAATACACTCTGGCCACAAAGGACGACGACTTGACATAGTAGAACAACTCGAAATATATAAACGCAAGGCACAAAACTTAATAAATGAACAGACAAAATTTGCCAGTGAACCATTATTCAGAACACTCTTCCCACAATAGCAACAGAAACACAATTACACACGCAACAAATGTTCTTAAATAGATTTTAAGTTTAGGTTTAGTTTTAGTTTTAAATCTACTATTTATATATAAATTTACTAGTTTATTTAAAGTTTACTAGTTTAGATATATATAGGAAAAAAAAGTGCGTATTTGGATGATGTATGTGAGTGATGATGTGATATGGTTTGTGGGATGCATAATAAAAAACTTAATTATATATAAAAACATAATTAGGTAATACATGCTTGCGAGGATGTGAGGGTTTCGTGAAAAAGTGAAAGAATCACTCACGAAATAATATTAGAGTTAGTGTGAAACTAAGTTGCTCTGTGCAAGTCTGTGTTGTCACACTGTCTGAAAAACGCATCCTGAAGATGGGCGAACGCCCGAAACCGGTCGATGACCACAAAATGAGCAGGCTACCACGGAAAATGTCTCTGATATTTTTCTTATTCAAGGGACCTAAAAACATATATTTCCAATTAAAATTAAATTTCGAAAAGTTGACCTGATCACAACATTTTTTCTTACAGTGGTATGAGAAAGGAAATTTTATTTGGTATTGACAGGAAAAATCTGTATTCTAACATTTAATTATACTTCATAATGTCAATTTGTTAGAATCAATACTGCCTCTTTCTTAGTAAGAGAAAAGGGAAGGAATTAACTCAGCGCTGGACTAGCAATGCGGAAGTCCCGTGTTCAAGTCCAGCAGTAAGTACTGCCCTTAGATTTTCTCTTCCTAGGAGCCTCTATAGCTCACTGCCCGGTGATGAGCAGTGCACTAAGAAGGCTCCAGGGGCACAATAGATCTTTCAGGTTGCAGCGCTACCCGCCTTTAACAATCTACCAGTAAGAGAAATTAAAAATGTACAACATAATATTGTGAATAACAGAACTTTTGTATGCTCAAATGGCATTCATTCTATAGCATTATAATATTAGTATATTTTACTCAATAATCAAGGACATTTGAAAACTTAATTCAAGTTCAGAAATGTAGAAGCTTACTTTTTCATTTTATAATAACGGAGTTTTGCAGCAAGGCCATACAGGTTAAACTTATTATGTTGCTAGGAATTTAAATGTTCCACCTTCGTTTGATGACAGATTTTTAGAGCGAAATTTGTTTTAATATGTATTTATATTTCGTTTACATTATATAATAATTTGAATCTCCTTTCTTACAGTTAAAATAATAATATTCTATAATAACTATGATATGTTATTAGATTTATATTGTAATGAAATGTTACATACCAGAAATTATCGTATTGTTACTCTAGATTTAGAATATTCATTATTTTTCATCTTCATTAGTTGAAGAACATTAATTCTGAATTTGTTCCTGATAAATCACAGAGCAAAGACAATCACTATATAAAATTAAATTTATAATTAACATAATACTATAGCAAAATTTTTTTTTGCGCTTCGACAACTGCGTCATTAGCACTAGCAAAATTTATTATATTTTTTTTAGTATGATTAACACCTACAAAATATTTTACAATATCTAATAAAATGTTGAGAACTTTCCAATATCATCACTGATTCAAAAACTAAAGCCTGGAGTATTTTCGTTCAACAGCAGAAACTTCTTCACAAAAAATACATCAAGGCAAGCATTAGAAAAGTATGACTTTGCTATATGTTTGAAATTAGAAAATACAATTTGGTAAAAATCTTCCTGATTTCGATATATTTTAATTAGACGACTAGGGAAGGGAATAGCTAAGTGGTTAGCGTACTGGACTCCCACGCGGAGGACCCGGGTTTGAGTCAGCTGTGCTTCCCTTAGACCATTTCTTCTTAGGAGCCTCTACAGCTCACTGTCCGGTGGTGACATTACCGAAGAGAACACTGTCCGGAGGCCGGCAGTGCACTGAGAAGGCTCCGGGCGCCAATGACCATAGATGTTGACACGCCTTAAATTTAAAACAAAACAAAAATTAGACGACTGGCAAATCTTGTTGATCTCAAAGTTGTGATTTACAAGTTTGTTTTTTTCTCATAAATAAAGCATTTATAAATTATATTATTTTAATCAGATCATTCAACGCAGGCACAAGGCAAACTATGTACGATTTAAGAATTAAAATATAGGGTGTGTTGATCCTTTGTTATACTTAATAGGAAATCTTGTGTTAATTCAAAAAGCTACTTCAAGATAGCAGCAGTGACTCAGCTACTTATGTGGATGAATCTTTGAAAATTTGTGCATCGTCTGAATCTTTTTTTGCGTTAATTATGCATTTCAACCATGGAGAAGCCAAAATTGTCAATAGATACATTTTATAACTGCCTGGAATGGTAATTAGTTAGTTTGTTAAGATGAAAAAGTCCGAAGGAATTTCATAAAATTTATAATTTACTTAAATAGCAATTGATGTAATTTGAAATAATGATTTTTAAAAATAAAATTAAAAGGATTACAAAGCAATGTTCTAAACTTGGTCGTTATTGTAAATTGCCATATTTCTTAACAGAATTTATGCCGCAATATCCCCTAACCCAGATTTATTTAAAGAAAAAAAATGGTTTAAACTACAAGACATTCATTCTTTTTCAGCAATTCTCCCAGTTCTAACTGAAATATTTTAACTAAAGGTTTGGTGGCAATTATAATTATTAGATGAAGGATTCATACACCACTTTGAAATGGACTTTAAAGGTGAGTTTAACATCACATTTCCTTCAGAATTCTCCGGAAGTAGTTTTCTTGGAAGAATGTTTCAAATAAAAGAAAGGCTTTATATACATACATATGTCTAGATTGTATATCAAATTTAGTCTGCAACTTTCAATAAAATCGTAAAAGAAAAACTGAAAAGCATTTATTCGAATGACAGATTTTGAAGAAAACTTTCGTGTCGAAACAGCAAAGTTGAGCTTCGTGATTCTTCTTTTTTAAAATATTTAATTCCTAAATCCTAAAAAATGAATATCCTAAGGAACTTTAATTTCGAAAATTTAACACGTTCACCATTCTTCTTGCTGTAGTAATGATGAGTGATGAGATAAAACAGCTTTTGTACGAATTTAAAAAATATACAGAAACATCTGATTAATAGTTTGTGAATTTTTGGGCTATTTTTTTTTTTTTACTTTTTTTTATTATTATACCTTTATGCCATTCATTAAGTACAAAATATCATTACTCTTGCGGCCAATATTTCTTAGAAATTTACTTTCTAAAAGATATTCAGAATATTTTCAGTTATTTTATTGCTTGATTGCGATTAAAAATTTATTCGACCACAATAATCTGCGAACTTTTAATTTTTTTTGTAATTACTTTTGCAAGAGAAAAGTTTTGTCCCCTATTAAGAGGAATTAATACGCTGAAGTCACGAACAAACCACATCTAATTATAATTTTCTACAAATTCTGATATTTAATAACAAATAAAAACTTAGAAACATTTAAAACTAATATGAATGTTTTTCTTGTTTCCCTTAAAAATAATTAGAGACTTGTCGGATGATGACAAGACTAACCATTTTATTTTTTAAAGAAACGTTGTTGTATGTTAAAGTTCATTTTTTTATTTGTGATTTATAATTATTTATTTTAAACTATTTGTTAATACAGCGCAGGCTAGCAGCGGCAATCAATTTAACTTACAAGCTGATTCTGGCTGGAGCAGCTGGAGAGGCTAGCGTAAAGTTGAAAGGTTCAAGTGATTCAGGCTATGTTTCTAACCAGTAATGCATTGTTGTTTTATGTTCGGTCCTTTGAGGCAGATGGATTCATCGAAATCTGAGGTTGCACCGTCTGTGGCTGATTATCTGGAAAAAGAGAAATTGTGTCAGGTAATTCATGATTCTTTTTTATAGTTTATTTTAGAGTTTCACTTGAATTACGTTTAAAAGCCAGTTAGTGCTTTAATTATGTATGTACTTTTTATCACAGAGCTTTTTTATTCTAAAATATGTAGGCATGTTACTTTTAGAAAATAAGTGCATATGAATGCATAAATGCATAACACAGATGCACATAAATATTGACCAGGTGAGGATGTTCATTGTGTTTTACCTCTGTTTTAGGAAATATGTAAGACAATCACAGAAAGTGTGGAATGCACTAATAATGTACCTATCACATCACTTAATATTCAACCTTCCGCACTTTTACCTGAACTAAACTCAGGTAAATTTTTTTTACGGCACTTTTTTGTATTTTAACCATTATATTGCTAAGTTTTACAGATATTTCTTTATTGTTTCAGATGAAGATATTGAAGCCATCCTTCAACAGATTTCTGATTATCTAGTCACACACTTTGGGGAAAATTCCCAGTGTACTGAAGATGGTATTGCTAATCAATTAAATTAATCCTTTGCCTTATTCGTTTAAAAAAACCTTTTACAATCTTAATTTAAAAATGGTGATAAAACGGTGATAAGTAAAAACGTTGGAATTCAGAAGGAGACAAAAATAAATAAGTTACATAATTATCGGTTGATGGAATTAACGATCCTATGCCCCTTTGATATAAGGTTATTGTTTCCATTTTCTCTTCAATAAATTTAAAGGAATAAATAAATTTTTTTGTAAGTAGTTTGTTCGTTACCAATATATTAAGGAACTCTTGTTGGGGCGCGTTTGACCGGTCCCATGGTGTAATGGTTAGCACTCTGGACTTTGAATCCAGCGATCCGAGTTCAAATCTCGGTGGGACCTTCCTTTTTTTTTTTTTATTTATATTTTTCTTCTTTTTGTTTTCCTTTTTAACATCTTATATTTTGAAAAATATGCGTATTTATAATCCCAAAGTATTTATAAATTTAATTAAAATTGTGAAAGATGGTATACTATGAATATAGATTATAGATTTGTGAAAATAATCAGTCCTTATCTTAGACTTTTTTTGTTTAATAGTTTAATTGTATCAATTTTCAGAATTTTTTTTGCATAAACCTTACATTGATTTTCTCAAATTTTATAGGAATCAGTGAAGGTCTAAGTGTAGAAGAAATACTAAAAGAAGCTGAAAGTCTCGTGCGAGCTAGCACACCGTATTTTGAAAGGAAGCTCAAATCACAAATTAGCTCTTCCGACCCACTACCACTTGTAAAAAATATTAAACATTTGAATTCTGTTAAAAAATTAATTCAGAAAAATTATTTTTCCAAACCCAATTGTAATGAGAGTGAACATAAAGGTGAAGTTCGTATATCTGAAAGTATTGGTCAGGAAAATCATACAGATGAACATGACAGTACCTATAACAGAGCTCAAAATCATGACAGTAATGAATTCAGTGTAAATAGAAATAATAATAACAATAATACAACGAAGGCTAACGAACCAAATGAGCCTCTTGAAAACGAAATGCATGACAATGATAATAATGGCTTCATTTCATCTTTTAATAATAGTAATGAAGAGGATAAACAGTATGAAATTATACGTAATGAATTAACATTAATGGATTTACAAACAGTACCACCAAATGCTACATATACTGTAATGAAGGACGGTAACAAATTGTGCAGAAGTATGACCGGTATGTATCTTTGAATTATTGTTAAAAGCGAGTGATTAGAATCACTGTGATTGATAATTATCCAAGTATATTTATTCGTAACAAGATTTCTTATTCTATTTATGCATTAGCTCCGTAACAAGTTTTCTTGTCTTCTCCATAAGTTTCCAACGTCTACAACACCCAATGATTCGGCGTTAGTAATACAAATTTTCTACTTAGCCCATAATTGTTTTTCTGTCAAGATTTCTTAATACAGAATCACTTCAGAGTGGATCGAGTTTGTGTTAATCAGATGAACGGGGCTGGGAATGTCAGCAATATAAATGCTAGGGTTTCTTCTTCATCTCCGCTTCTTTACATTTTGGGCAGTAGGACACATTAAATCTTTAAGAATTTTTCCGTGGGTGTAGGATCGGCCTTGCAAGATAGCAAATTTTAGATATCTCTTGAAACCTTTCTTCTTTTGTTCAGCAGCTATTGAAAGGACATCAGTCACCCTTTCATGATCTTTTCTGTTTAGGGTAAAAAATGAGCCTATTTATAGTAACATAGCGCTAAATTGTTTGTGATTTCTACAGGAAGAACGATCAAAAGATTAAGACAAACAACTGGTGCAGAACGACAGGAAACTAATGTGTTGTTTTTTTATATTGTTGATGGTTTAGAAAGAACGCTTTCTAATAATATACTCTTGAAGAGGCAGTCCTAGCGTTTTCTTCATTTCTCTTAACCATTTCGCAATGGATCCCCATTAGATATTAAAACTTTCAGTTTAGCCTTGAAATTTAACCACCTGATATTACTGTAATTAGAATTTATTAATAATTCATTAAAAAGAAATAAATAGTGACCAGTATTATTAAAAATTTGTTACTGAATAATATTATTACTTTAGGCGAAATAAACCGATGCAGTATTGCATTGCTAGTCAGATAAGTTTATTCGTATAATTTCATGTGGTTCTTTTAGTCTCGATGGCCTTTTATTTTCACTTCACCTAATACGTCATTTTATTTTGTATAAAAATTTATAGTAACAATCAATAAACACATTTTATTTTTAATCTTAATTTAAAAATTGTTTTTCTTAAGTAAATGATTCAGATGATTAAAGAATTTAGGCTTCCTTTTAAAATTCTGCCTCCCTATAAAGGAAAATTAAACGTTTATAAGAAGCCTATTTTATATTTAAAGTTATCTAAACGTTTCAGATATCAATGCTCATAAGCAGGAAGAACAACAAAATACAATCGCCGAACTTAATAAACAGATAGCAGCTTTATCAACCAAGGTAAGTTTGGCCTACTTATTTAAACAATTTTATTCATTCTTAAAATATATTTTTCTGTCTATTCTGCAATTTAATAATATTAAATATAAGCAAGTTGCTGTCAAATATAAGCATCTTTGCTAATTGCTTGATTGGGACAGCAGCATTTTTAAAAATTTATTTTGAATATTCTCATTGAACCTTATTGTTTAAACAAACATTGCTGTCCTGAAAATTTCGAAATTCTTGGATTTTTTTTTAATGAATTTATTATAATAGTCAAGCAAGCTTTGAAAATTGAGTGATTTCAATGAATTTTTAAAGGTTGCCGAATATGAAAAAATGGAAGCGAATTTTAAGCGATCTGAAAATCTTGCGACAATGGAACGACAAAGAGTAAAACTACTACAAGATGAAATCAGAAGCCAGGAAGATTTAATCGAAAGTTATCAAAAAGAAAATCAACGTCTGTCAAACGATATAATTGCTGCTAAGGTAAGTTATATATTTCATTTTATGTAACATTTTAATTTTAAAGAAATAATTATTGATATTTTATTTAATTTAGTATATTATATTACCTATTATTCTATTATTTAATTAGTTATGTATATATTAGATTATATTTTATTTTATTTCACTATGTTATCTTTGGTTGCTACAATATATAGTGCATTTATAGAATTTAAACTAAATATCCGCCAGTATTTTGGTCTAGAACGATTAATATCTCTTGGAATATCCTTCGCCTTTTCCATTGGTAACAAAAATTGAATATGGTATATTCAAAAGCCATGGCAGATGTTTCTTCATGGCGATGTCAATCCGCTTCTTGTGAAATAATGACTAGCTTTTAATTTGTTTGTTTTTTTTCTACAAATATTGGCAAAATATTCCACATTAATTATATCCTTTGGTCCATCCGAAAATTCTATGCCTAACCCGTTCACACTTTTATCAGCAAATAAAGAAGAAATGTATAAAAAAGAATGTAAAATTTATTTAAAACCTGTTTAAGAATTGTTTGCCAACATGAGGTTGGAAAATACATATTTTAAATAAAACAAATTAATATGATAGGGGCGGTATTATTAGTTATGGAAGTGAAGGTCGCGATTGGATTTGAACGCGCAAGCCCCCAGATGCGAGTCAGGTACGAAAAAATCTAAGGACAGTTTCTATAGTTCATTGTCAGATAATAGATTTAACAGTAAAACAATTTCATTTTCTGGAGATTGGTAGTGCTCTGAGTAGCTGCCGGATCCCCATGATTCCGTGCTGCGATAAGGCCTCCGCATCCAGTGATTGCGGATATTGACCCCCATTTAAAGCAAAAGGTGCATAAAAATGTGGACCCAATTCACATTTATTTAGTCAAATAATGTTTGAGGGAACTTAGGCTCAAATCTAAAAAAAAAAATGTGGAAACAAAACCATTTATTACTTGAATAACTCCATAGGAGACTTTTCTTTTGGATGATTAAAGGATGAGTTCTACTTTTTTGTTCTTTATAAACTTCTGTACTAATTTTTAAATAAAAATTTCAAAATCTCTGGATGTCATTTCACAAAATTGCGAAATCTAGCATCATCGTTAATATTCAATTCTTCGACGGATTTTCAGAATTTTCTAATTATCATGAAAAATGTTTTGTTCTTATTGTGCTCTTTTATTTTTCCTGTTTAAAATTAAAATTATATAGACCAGCACATATTCTCTCAGCAGCTCCAGTTTTGGACGAATTTTGGAACTACTTGTTTTCTGGTATAAGATCTTCTCTTTGCCTTAAAAAAAGTTTTGGACCAAAACACGAATTTTTATATTTTTATATATAATGGTTTGTATCAAAAATATTGGGTCTATTGAATAAAAATAAGCATTTGCTTTTACTTTGCGTTTTATAAGTCTTTAATTGCAAGTACTTGAATTAAACATCTGTGGTAACTGAACTCAAAATGTTTGCTTAATGAAAAAGTAAACTCTAAATTTTTCCAATAATTACTTAATTCGCAAGTATTTACTCATAATTTTCCCAGTGAACTCTTATTTTCTATTGAATAAAGATAAGTAATAACTTTGTGATGCAAGTAATTACTTGTATTTGTTTAGGTTACCTAATATGCAGCATTTATGTTTTTTAATTAAAATTTCTGGCTTCAAATCTACCTGTAGCTGACTTTATAAATATACGAAAGGTAAAGAATTACAGAGAGAGAAAAAATATAAATGCGGATAATTCAAAAAATTTTCAAGTGAAAGTGTTGATTACCTTTCTGATCATTTTCTAAGTGATTTTGAAGAAACAAAAGGAGGAGCTCTTAGTTCTCGGCAAAAGATGGAAATGTTTCTCCTATTTTTAAGTGATCCAGGATTTAAACAGGTGTCGCAGAAGATTTTGGAGTTCACCATTGGAGTAATATAGGAGGACAGGCTCAACATCATTTGCGCAAGTGGTCGCGGGTCCATCCATACAACTCACATATTCCTCAACCACCTTCTCAATCCTCAGCAAACATTACCACCGTTTTGACCTCCTTTATCAATGAATTCAAACCTTTAATTATACCTCTTATGTCACTCCTCACATCTGTCGTAAACAACTCCTCCTCCGTTTCAAACCTTAATGCCTGCAACACAGAATTCTCTAATAATCCTTTTATGGAACGCTAACGGTCTTAATAATCACAGACAAGAACTAGACTTGCTATTACATGACCTACGAATAGACACTGCGCTGATTTCTGAACTCCGATCCTGTTATCGCTCTCCGTTTGCTGCAATCTCATCTTACACTACTTGAAACCTGGCTTGGAATGTGGAAAATAAAAATAAATATATATAAATGCAAGTTCATAACATTCACCTTAAAACATAAAACTCTCCTTCCTATCCACCTAAATGGAACATCCATCCCAACTACTGACCATGTGCGTTATCTTGGACAGTACCTAGACAAGAGACTTACATGGATCCTCATACACGACTCAAACGCTGCGACCTCAGAAATAGTTTTCGGCTCTTCCCTGGCTTCTCGGTAATCGATCTAAATTATCTCTTTCGAATAAAAGACTATTATACCCATCCTTACTGAAACCTCTATGGACATAAGGATAGACCTTCATGTATATATTACGTTACTATGAAACAGAAAATAATAGTTTCTCTTTGCTTGATGATTTGAGTCTTTGAAAGAGTAAAATGGGAATGAGGAACATCAAGGGGTTATAATTAAAATATAATTTTACAAATATAACTAACACTTCATACTGTCCATGACGTTGATCATATCAAATATAAAGTCGAACCATGTTGTTAACAAAAATAGATGTTCATAATGTTCAGCCCACCTGAAAATAGGCATTACTTTACATTATACAGGCTTGGATTAAATCAAACCTAGTCTTTAGCGTTTACTATTAAAGGATCCCAAATTAAATCAAATAACCAGCAAAACTTAATTGATTTATCGGGATGGAAAATAATTTTTTTCAATAATTACCAACTATATATTAATCTAAATATGTCAGATATCCCAGTTATTTATTTCTCATTCTACATGAGCAGAATTGCTGATACTACAAATGGCTTTTTCGAGCAGAATTCCTTGTGGAGTTTTCATTAAAGTAAGAACAGTCAAATATGGTTCGTTTACATAATTTGTATTTGATGCTTCTGAATTTCTTTTGTTTTCTTATCCCTTAAAAATGAGTATCCGTTAGTGCAATTAGTACCAACGAATTACTAATAAAAGAATCGCAAGACTTTTTCCAAATTTGGAACCAAGTTCGTGTCAAGATAGATAAGATGTAAATGTTTGGTATTCGTTTCGACCAGTCATTTACTAGTTTTAAGCATTTGATTAACGTAAAAGTTATTCACAAGATTTCCTTCTAGATTATGATTGGATAAGATTTGATCAGCTCTTTACAATTTATTCAATTCGATAAGACTGTAATTAATGTTGTAATGTAGATATTGAGTTAGGCCACTAAAAACATCTTTTTAAATTTTCAACTAGATAATAATTATAAAGATAATTTTAGAACAGACACCAACAACCTATCTCTCAGTTATAACAATCTCCGGGAATTTTAAAACAAAATACAGATAACGACACGGTTTTCCCATCCACTCTTCTAGACGTTTATAAACTTGACCCATCCAATGTCCATAACAATTGGTGATGGAATATCACAAGTTAAACTATAGTTTTTAAGAAATTCTAACAAGAAATTTTTGTAAGTACAATCTCTATGTTATTTCCATATTTTACACTTTTATATACCACATAATGTCAAAGTTTCAACAGTTATGATGTTGTTTATTATTGATCTGTTCTGCAGCAATAGTCAAAATAAATTTAAAATTGCTATATATACATTTACTCTTTATTTAGTCTATTTGCGTAGTTTATTTTGAAAAAAATTTATATGAAAATATTGATTTTAAATAAATATTTTATGTTGTGTTTGCTTTTTTTCCCCTATTTGTATTAAAACCTTTGTACAGACCCTGAAGAAGGCAATAAATTTGCCGAAATGTCCGTGAAAATTTAAAAAGACTTCTTTTTTTTTATGACCGAACTTCAACATATATTTTACAATATTGAATACAGCGGTCGCAACGAACACCAAAACATTGTAATTAATGAATTAAAACAAATAATTTTTAACTTTTCGCAATTTGCGTTTCCAAAATAAAGCAAACTTTATAAAATTGTATTGAAATATTCATTTATAACTAAATAATTTAAATAAATAAACATGGGAATTTCAGAAAATTAGATTTATAATAATTAAGAAAGTATTATTTTACAAAATCTTTGTAACATGAAAGGGATTCAAGGTTTGTGTAAGTTTTGTGACTATGATTGCATGTAAATGCTCTTCATAATCAAATAGTCAGAACTACAAATAAAAATCTGAAAACATATCCATATAGCTTCATGAAGTTCATTCAAGTTAAGCGTAATGAACTTTTGGGTACTACCAATTTAACATCACTCTAATTCGAAAGTGTATTTCATAATTAGCTTGATTTTAGATAGAAATGAAGAATCCTCCTGAATATAAACATACTTGATAATGTTTTTTCATAGTGTTTATCTATTTCATAGATTAGCTGCAGAACTATTTTTAACTCTATATTAATTTTAATGACGTGCACCGAGATAATAATGCAATAAGTTGGCATCATTTTGGGTCCATATTTTCAGAGAATAGGTTAACGAACGGTTGTCTAAATAATGCTTATATTTTATGTTTTATAACTAAAATAAGGTAAGTGTACGGGGTAAGTGCATCCACTATGACGCTATGTCCAAAAACAATAGTTTAGAGGAGTAATTAATGCCAAACGTCTAAGAGAAAAAAATTGATCAAGTCTGAGGATCATATCTTTCTATAGAAATAAAAACAAATGCATTATACATGCTTCATTTTTGTTACAGCTTCAAATTCAAGGAGCAGTGCTAACAATTTGGTAATTAATAAGGATTAAAAAAAAAAAATTATCATTACTGAATTTGAACAAGTAGCTGTGAG
The DNA here is from genome assembly GCA_011037195.1 of Triatoma infestans. NCBI lineage: Eukaryota > Metazoa > Arthropoda > Insecta > Hemiptera > Reduviidae > Triatoma > Triatoma infestans. Next base: position 174,024 of record JAAEAF010000441.1, read on the forward strand.
GTGTTATTCAATTATTAATTTCTCTTATTATTATTAGAAAAAATACTACGAACATGGTCGGATTTTCGTATTAGAGTTTTCGAATTTGATAATAAGATTTCGTCAAGATTCATCAATCGAAAGTGCGACTTGACCAAAATTTCTATTTTTATTTGATATAATACAATTTTCTTAGTACATTGTAGGAAATAATGTCTAATAGGGATTTTGGTTTTATATTGCATTCATTAGGAAGTATTATTGTCTAAAAAAAAAATTATTAGGTTGACATCAAGCTGCACTTGTCCCAAATTATTAGGACAATCTTTTATTGTTTTTTAAAAATTGGCTAGACATTATGGCCAGTAGAAAAAAGTAGTTATAATGAATAATTGTGTTATTACTATGAGATTTAGTTAATTGGCAGAAAAAAAATTGAACTTTCCTTTATGAGTAATCCTGATTACAACTTTACTGATGACAGAATACAATTTTAACAATACCTTCTTCACATATGAGTAAAAAGCATTTACTTGATAACACTGCTATCCGCGGATGGTCGCAATGTTGTCATTGTATACATCAATATCTTTAAGAAATAAATAGTAAGAACAAGGTATCAATAACTTTCACATGAATCAAAGTTGTAGTTATTTAAAAAGAATTATTTATTATCAACGGACGCCACTTTTTCCTAGGATACACTTACCTTGATTCACTTTAATTGTAATACTATTGTTTTTCAAAAAAAACGGATTTTTATGTTTCATGAAAATTATGAGTAATTTTTTCATTATAGATAATAGAACTGAGACAAGAATGGCAAGGTGATAAATTGCATTTTCAAATATTTGAAGTGAAGGTTAGTTTTTTTTTTTGGCTTCGATTGTCAGATGTCGTATACGTTCGTAGGAGTTTAGAAAGTGCAACATAATATTTCTCTTTTGTAGAAATACTTTCAATCACCATTTGTTAGTTTTCATAATTTTGTTTTAAATTGTCGAATTGTTGATAGTTTTTTGTTTGTTTTTTTAAACTGACATAGTTTTGTGCTCTTAGATTGGCGAATTCTTTGTCCAGCCAAGTTATTGGTTGCATGTTGGTAAAGATATTAAACTATAGACAGCAAACATTAGAAATTATTTGTATTCATATTTTAATATATAGTTTACAAATAAAGTTCTCCATACGAATACTTAGTTTTAGGATATTTCCTAAGTTTAATTAATAGAGTGATAAATTTAATTCTCGTAAGTGGTTGCTTTATTGAAATATTTTAGCAGCCTAGTTAGTACTTTTCAGATATAGTACCTAGTTAAAAGTTTTTCTATCTTTAGCCTAATTTGAAGCCTATGCAGTTTTCGGTCTATAATAGCCTTCAAATGGATGGACTCAAAGTTTTTTTTATTTTTGGAATATAATGAAGTCATTGTAATAGTTATTTTAGTTGTTTTTAAATTGAACAGTTCATTGAATCTTAATTTTTAGTAGTTTGTTTCTTTACTTCTATAATTGATTTGAATAATGACTGACCAATGAAGATGAATACTAAGTATTGACCAGTTTTTTTTTTGGTGAACAAGAAATTCGACGTTATTTTGAATTTTTACTGCTCTGTTTTTACTTTCTTTAACTGCTGATATAAGAAGTATTGTAATCAAGTCAAATTTTCTATATCGAGTGTATGAGATCCTGTGAGTTTAAAAAAAAGTGGTTTTTAGAAAATGGTGTATGGGTATATGTGAACTGCGTAGCTTAAAAAAAATGAAAAATCGCAGAACGTTATACTTGGCATTTCCATTTGGCTAACACCATGGGAACCGACAGGGACTTACCTATCAAAATTCGTTAACCGGGTGTATCACTTTATTGATTAAATTTTTCAGTTTTTTACAGTTTTCTCGAAAATGGTTGCAACAATTTTTTTTTTGAACTTGGGATATTAACTATACATATAAAGAGCTAAAACTTTAATTTTCACATACTACCGGGAAAAGATAAATTTGGCAAAGAGAATTTCAAATGCATGGACTTTGGTTTGGGTCAAGGGGCACCATACCGAGGATGACCTTAGACTTTTTGAAGGCGGTAGGCATTGGTCAGGAGAATTTGAGAAGAATAGGGGAGTCTGTAACTATAGATTCTTTGGGTATAGCTACACTTGTACATGACCCGATGACACTTTCGTTATTTGGGAGCAAGGGAAAGATAAATTACTTCGCACCTAAATGCCATTCATCAGAATATAAAGTTCAAGGAAGAAATTGAAGAAAATGGACGCATCCTTCTAGGTTATACTAGTCCATGAAAAAAATGGATGGAACATTGGGGCATATAGTTAGAAGAAAACCCATATTAACCGGTATTTGAATGAGAGCTCTCACCATCATCCTGGAGAAAAATGAGAACGCTGGAGAAAAATGCAAACTTTTTCATTTATTGAAATCAGTATATTACAGTTATCCAAAATATATTTTCACGGTTAGTATAAAATCATCATTTTATAATGATTAAGTTTATGATGTTTCAACAAAATCCTTAAAACTGTTTTTTGAAAAATCGCGAAAAATTGAAAAGACAATCTGGTTTGAAAAATGCATACGACATTCTCTTTATTAATAGAGATATCATTGTATTATTTCAAATGTTTAATTCTAATAATTAATTATTATTTAAAGATTTAGTAAAGTATTAATTCCGACAAATTTTATCCGTAACCTACGAGTCCATTTCCCATGATAGTATTTAAATTGAAAATAGAAGTTTGATCTTACAATTTTTCGTTATTGAACTACATTTCTGAGGCATATGCTTTCATTTATCATTTCTTTCATTATCCATTAGTACTTAAAAAAAAAGAATTCTTGATAAAGGAAGTTTTAGTTGGATTTGAATTGCCGGTTATTAAAAAAATTTTTTGTGTCTTAAGTTGCCTGGTTTTTTTATTGAAGAAAGATTTCCATCCGTCTCCAGAGTGGTGGTGAATGATTATGAAAGTTAGAAGTTAATACATATGCCAGAAGCACTCTGTGTTTGGATGCAAATCCGAAACTTTTCTTTAATAAGAAAAAGTTGGCCAATATATTACAAACTAAATTTAAATAAAATAAAAAAATCAAGTATTTTTTTAAAGATCATGTTTACAAGAGTTTATTCTTTTATCTAAAACTTAATAGAATATCTTTTTCATTTAAAGGAAGTTTGGAAGGAAACAGAAGAACAATTGGTTGAAAAAGTTCGAAAGTTGGATCAGCAGCTAAAATTAGTGACAGTGAAAGGCAGTAAAGATTTTGAAGAATTACTTAATAAGTATAGAAAAGCACAAGATACAATAAAAAAATTAGATACAGAGATTAAAATAATCAAGGTAATTATTTCCTAGTACTTATTATTTCCTGTTTTTATAACAAAAATGACCCACACACATTCACACAGACATGCATATATCTATATATGCTAACAGGTTTAACCTTTCTTTCTTCAGGAAGAAAAATCTCAATTAGAAAAGATTAATGAAGAGCTAACTGTAGATGTTACACGCTTAAATTGTGAAGTGGAAGAGTACAAAAAGGAATTACAAGAATGGGGTAAAACAGAAAGGGAAAAATTAGCTGTTTTAGAAAGCAATGCAGTCATTCAGAGTAAATTGTCACAGGCAAACACCGAAGTAACCAGAAAACAAACTGAAGTAATTTATTTGTTGAATTTGTTTTTTTTTTTTAAACAAAAAGAAGAAAAATTTATATTTTTATAAGTATAATTAATATTATTATTGATTTCAGATTATCCGTTTGAATGGCGAAATTGGAAGGCTGCGTGGTGAACTAGAAAAAATCAGATTAGGTAGTGTTGTTAATCATTCTACAGATAATTCTTGTACAATATCACAATTACAAGCAGCACTGGCAATGGAAAGGGAAAACTGTAGAGATGTATCCAATGAAAGAGATACATTAACCAAAGAAATAGTAGATTTGAAGAGACAGGTGGGTTTTAAATGAAATTAAACTTGATGGATAAACATAAAGGTCCTCATGTGTTTGTGTAATGGCCAGCACACTCACCTATAGTGCGAGAATCGTGAAAAAAATTGGAGCGCTGCGAACCTTGGTAGGCAAGGCTAGAACCAAACGGCAGTTGGAACCGCGACATGCTTAGCACGCGGTTCCAAATAGAAATAAACATCGGCCAACCCTTTGGCCCTTTCATGGGTTGTTGAGCCTATACTTAAAGAATAACTTAAAACAATTATTTTTTAGAATTTTATTTTATCATCCTCCCAGCAAAAAGATTATACAATCTTGTTTACGTTAATGCCAATCTTCTGCTAGAACTTTTAGATTTATTATCATAAAATATATTATAGAGTATCCCTTTATTGTATTGTACACCTCCGTTATAAATAACAATCGATCCATTTTTTTTATCTGAACTTTGTTTTACTATATTACATTAAAATTGCCATTTTTTAAAGTTTACATTTATCTTAAGACTGGACAAATTTATAAAAAAAGATCTCTAGAATTGTTACTCACGCAGTTAATGTCGTAGAGCTTGCAGGCTCTGGTGGGGCCTCCCTCGGATCAGTTTTGAGCATTTTTAATGATTTTGCATGTTGGATTCCTGATCAATAAACTACATTCCTAATTTCAATGTATTTTAAAAATTAATTTAAATAAAAAAAAGTAGAAAATAACACTCACAATTATAGACGGTAAAATAATCTTAAAAATAATAATTACGCAATAAAAAGAGAGGATATCTTCAATATTTCAGGTACCGGATTGTTTGAAAAACATATGGATACTTTTAAGTATGCCTAAAAAGTGATCACTATAGCTTTGCTTTGTTTGTGATGTCAAATAAATCCAACACCAAATGAAAAATCAGAAATAGATTGATCATAAAGAAAAAAATGTCTAGTTTTTTGTTAAATAATTTTATGTCTAATTAAGAGAGCAAATCTAGAAGATAGATAAGTGATGATAAATTTCCAGCTTACTGACCCTTAAAGAAAAATATACGAGCAAGAGAGAGCGATAGTGAGTGAGTGAGTGTGTGTGAGAGAGAGCGATTAGAATGGAAAAATGAAGTAAATGAAAGTTCACTGTCGATTAGAGATAATATATACTAGATATTAATATGGGTAGGATAAATGAGCGAAATTGGAAATTTTATTTATAAGAGTTATTAAGAGGAGTAAGGGAAAGGTGGGTGAGTGTTTCATACCAGATTTTTTAACTATGCAGTCAATGTCGCAACTTAATCTGTAACTTGTTGAGAATGAAGAAATAATAATTTTGATCTGAGATTGAAGTCAAAAGAGTAAGCTCCCGAAAAACTGGCATTCATAGCTTTAGAAAAAGTAAAAGAAAGCAATATTTTGATTAATTTGCAGTTTTTGGCCCTGGTTTCTACGACAGTAGAGTGCCAACAGCAAGGTGAACATTGCAAATCGCGTAAATTGACAAGACTGTAAATCGCCTACTAATAATGGGTTAGTAGTATAGTACATATCACAACTACAACGTAGACGAAGTAAGTGGGTATCCCAAGGGCTAAAGAGGCTTGCCACCTTCAACGAAGGAAAGATCCAATGACCTTCGTCCTAGCAAAGGCCGAAATGCCGAGATTCAGAAAAGGGTATTAGAATATAAACATGAGAAAACCAACCGGAAAGCTTGCGAAATATTATCAAGGAAAAATACTCGTCATGCTGCCTCGAATAGAATTTATCGCCAGTTTTGCCAAGCGTGACTAATTGCAAGCATATTCATTTCAAGCAGGCAACAAAAATACTCCCATCTGCACTTTGTGTTACATAGGGGAAGAAATGATTGCTAAACTCTTCAGATGTCTCAATCTTTTAATTACTTATAAATTGACTCTGGTATTAAAAATGACGCCAACGAAATATTTTGTACTAGGGTATCAGAAAGGTAATGGGGTTTATTCCCCACTTTACTGGAGTACGATAAAAAAAAGAAGAAATTGTATAGGTGAAGCAAGATTATTTTAACTTATATAACTATCCGTTCGTACATGTTTTTCAATTACTTGTTTATTTTATAGATAAAGGAAATGGAATCCATAATAATTAAACGCTCAAAATCTGGCCCATGTATTACTCCATTAGGCGACTATCAGTTGACCTCTCATTCAGAAAATATAATTATGGATCAGAAAAATAAAGATTTGGAACGTCAGATGGTTGAAAGCAAATCTGAACTGAATATTACTAAACAAATGTTAAAAGAGCAACAGGTAATTAAAAATTGAAGATTATTTATGTTACAAAATCTGAGATGGTTAAAATTAAATGACAAAAAGTCCTGATATATGATATGTATAAAACATTTTATTATACAGTATCAAGTATATAGTACACAGTATTTTCCAACATAGCAGTGTTGCAGAATGCATTTTTATTATTTGTTCTATTTTTTCTTTAATGATCATAGAGTATTGGGCACTATCAAGTTATTTCAATGTTTTGTGGTTCTGCAAAACACATCTTTTCTTTAGATAAGTTACTTATCACCTTTCAATTGAATAAATTTTAATTTTGGATGAAATTGGTAAAACGCGAGAGTAAAAAAGACCATTTTACAACACTCCTTTAATTAATACGCTCGCTTTCGACTATATACGGCCAATCTAAACTGGAGTGTGTTAAACTTGACTTTACTCTAATGCCAAATAAATTATTTTTTCAAGAAGCTATTGCCATGTATCTATTGTATTAGTATTGTAAATGTAAGAGTTTTTAATTGCATTCTTTTCTTTTTTAATTTAAGATGAAATATGAGAATGATATTTTTGAGCTTGAACATCAAATAAAAAGGTTACAAAAGGAAAATAATTCTTTAAAACATATGTTGGAAGATCAACCATCAAAGTCAAGAAGAGTAGCGGCCGCAATAAATAGTGCAAAAGAAGATGCTCATTTATTAGCAACTATTAGAGGCCTTAAAATGGAGTTGAATGCTCGTGAAAAAGATATTATAAGATTAAATAAAGAATTAGATGATACTAAGAAGACAAATAAAAGACTTCAAAAGGAAAGAGAACGATCATTGAATCCTGGTAACAAACTACGGGGTAATTTTGAAATTTATAGTAAATGTGTAAATGTTTAATATAATATACAATTAAAAATGTTATTTTTATTTTATTTTTACATTTATTAATGTTAATGAGATAATAAAATGTTAATAGGGGCAGGAATAGCTCAGCGATAGCACAATAACTTTGATTCAGTGTTTCCTAGTTTTGATTCCATCAGTGCTACTCTTAAATTTTCTTGAACTAGGAACCTCTGAACCACACTGTACAGCGTTGGACAGTGTTGTCTCTAACGAGAGAACAGGCTGGAGGCCGGCATTGCACTAACATGGCTCCGTATGTCAATGACCTCTGATATTGAAGCCCCTTAAATTAAAAAAATAATAATGTTCATATTAGTAATATGAACAAGTGTTACTGAAATATTCGATTCATACATTTCTTATATAGTTTTCCGGCTTCATGTTGATGCCTTCCCATTTTTTTTGGTCTACGATTCTTGCTAATTCTTTTATAAAATTGTACGATAAAACAAAGAATTAGTATAAAGACAAAAGTAATATATCAATCTAGGCGCTTAAACTCTATCACCGCATTCGTGACTTCACGATATCTTTTTTGTTCTTGTAAAACTCGATAAACATTGAAGCCTTGTATTCCAACCTTATTATTTTGCAAGGTGATGGATTACAGATGAAGATGAAAGTCTTGCTGGACGTCCTGTAAACTCTGACCGAACACTGTTCAGGAAATTAGACCAGCTTTCTGAATGTGAATGCTCAGCTTTAGGCAACTCTGCTGGAACCAGCAGATGCAGTGGGTTGAAATTATAGAAATTTAAAAAAAAAAAAAATTATGCCTCTTTCTGATTGGCCGATTGGAGGCTGGCAGTGCTCGTTGAGTAACAAAAAAAAGTGTAGATAGTGGTATTCTGATATGCAACAAAATCAACGCCACTTACTAATCGTTCCGGACGTATAAGTTTTTCTCCCTCATTGAGAAAAAGTTTTTTTGAAGGTCTAACATCATTCACATATTTGTTTTCGATTCTCCTCAGTATGAACAATATTTTGTAAATATTGGTTGTATGTACTAATTGGTTGAGTGTCAAATTTTCGAAAGTGATATGAATACATGGATTAAGGTTTCCTGTGCAGGAAAAATGTTTTTTGCGAATGGTCTTTGACGGTGTGTGTGTTTATCTCAGAATATCTCAAAAAGGAAAAATTGCAGGAAGCCAAAATAGATGCTCCGTTTAGATACAACCGCCGCATCGAAAACGACGGTTTGGAAGAATTAGGAGATTATTGAGGAGTACTAATATGTCTTCCTTCTAATTTGCCATTTCCAGATGTTATAGTTAGTTGAAAGTTTGTGAGCTTTCGTATACAAATTTTTGGTCTTTTTTTTATTTATTCAAGTTCAGTTCCTCTCTTGCAGAAATATAAGCTAATATAAATTCAATTTATAATACAATTATTTCAATCCCTAAGGTTTTATTAATGAATATATTGGAATTACAGAGGTATTTAACGGATGGCCATTCCCATAGAATTTAATTAAATAAATTAACAAAAACATATAATGTAATTAATACCTTTTGTTTTTTCTTTGTGGTTTTCTTCCTAGGTTCAATTCCAATTTCTATAGGAAAAGACATAGAGAAATCCGTCTCGAGACCAGGTTCTGAAGTTTCTGTCTGTTCTTCTAAAGAATATAATCCTGTTATGTATGAAGGTGAATTATTTTTCCTCAATAATTTGAAAAACAATTGCATTTATTCCATATTGATATTTGTAAACTTAAATTTCCAGAAGATCAAGAAACATTGATATTTCTTAGAACAGAAAATAGAAGTTTGAGAGAAGAAATTAAAAAACTGGAACAAGATCTGATAAGTTTGCACAATAAACGTATTCAAGATGTTAGTAAAAAATTGCTGAATGTTAAATAATATTTTTGTGTGGTTGTGCGGGGGGGGGGAGGCGGTGTTCCATTAAATACTTGGTCTCGCAGCTGTTTTTTGCTAGTTTTCTCTCTATTGTGCAGCTCTTCTTATGTCCATTTTATGAAACATTATTACCAACTTCCATATATTGAGGTTCTTCTGGAAGAGCACAAGATTCACTTCTGAGAATGGGTCTTAAAATAATATTTCTTCAAAGTGTTAGGGAAACAACAAATTTTGGATATAATACACCTCATTTTTAATAGACTAACCACATATATTCCCAACTGTTTCAAATTTATGTTTTTTTTAATTTTTCACATTTTGTCTATTAATATAAGGATAAAATATTCTCTATTAATGTAAGGATAAAACGTGAGATTTATTTACTATTTTAGGATTAACATCCTCGCGCGCAGTATCCCTGTATACAAATATCCATGCACCAAGGGTTCTATGCAAAATGCCCCATTCATACAATGGTTTTCTCGCCAAGGGTTCATCTAGAAATAATTTATTTTATATATGTTTCATAACTACAAAAAAAAATGCTCTGAACAATTTTATTAGTAAAAAGGAAGTTGGAACTGCTACATTTTAGCTTAAGAAGCACAATAAAATATTATAATTTTATGTTTCCTTTTGTTTTTTGTAATAGTTAAGCGATTTACAAGAACAACATGAAGTGGAAGTTGCAAGATTGGTTCGTGATCATGCTGCTAAACATTCCTCATCGACTGTTGCTCATCTACAAAGTCAACTTTATACACAACAAATGGTCATACATCATTTAAAGGATCAAATCAAAGAGTAAGCACACTTATTAATAATAAATTATTATTATAACTGACAGTAATCCGAAAAAAAGAAAGAAATATATTTGCAACTAAAAGGAAAATATTTTAATTGATTGTAATAGCACTTATTTAAATACAGGATTTCTAGTTATGTTTTCATCAAAAACTTTAATAACATTCCTGTGATAAAAGCAATTTAACATTGAATATTTATAAAAAGTGGCTAATGAATGTAATAGTCAAATTTCGTCAAAATTTGGCCTTATGATTTGATCCGCAGAAGGAAGTGCGTATCTCATTATTTTAACTTTCCTTTTTTTTTTATAAAAACAAAAAAGCGGATATTACACTTAGCAGATAATTCTTAGCAATAGTTGTTTTATGTATGCCAACAGATTTGTTTAATATTTTGGACGAAGAAAAAATTTATCTTTAATCATTATTTCTTATTGTTATTCATTTCTATTAATTCAGGTTACTTATGATGCAAGAAAGCTTTTAAAACCACTGTTGCTTTGCTTCAGCTATATTCATTTTAAATAAGAAAAAAACATAAAGTATTGATTGCTATAATCTTTATTTTAGGCTCGAAGAACGTTTACAAGAGGTATCAATGTTAAAAGCCGAAAGGGACCATTTGGAAACAACATTAATTGAGGCAAATAAGAAAATCGCTAGATTACATGATTTAGCTTCGCCTGTAAGTAGATTTATATAAGGTATACTTACTGTAGCGGTCATCTACTATTTTAAGGGTTTATTTAACGCATTATGTTATGGATTTATAACTTGTTATGAAACCAATTTAAATAAAGATTCAGGTAAAATAAGTATTTACAGTTTCTTCTTATTGCATGTTTTTTTTTTATGAATAGAAGAACTAAATTCATTATAATTTACGTTCCATAGAAAGCAATATAGTTTTTGCATAAAGCATGCGTAACCAGCGACAACTTTGTAGATAGTATATTTTTCATTCATAAACAATAAATTTGATAATTTTTTATAATTTCTACATCAAATAATTTGAAAGAGAAATCTCTCTAAAATTGAAGTCTTATCCATCATTTTAAAATAAAATTGATTAAACCCAAACTTGAATATTATTATTAACTTGAATAACTTGATCGCAGTGTCTGGAACAGCTTCCGTTTATGGGTGCAAACATTCAATAAATGAATGAATGAATAACTTTGAAATACTTTCAATTCTATATAAAGCGATTCAAAGAAGAACGTATCACACTCTGGTTTGTCTTAGTTGAGATAGAAACGGATTAAATTTCTGTTTAATGGGGAAACTTGAAGTTGAATAGCTAATTAAAAATGTAATAGAAGTGTGCACAAAAGCTTTCCGATTTAATAGTAAATGACAGCATTAAACAGAAAGTGTGAGCTTTTTTAACGATTAAAACTGGGACCATATAAGCGTTTTGTAATATTGTTTGTAACTTTCGTTGGATGTCAGTAGTGCAGACAACTTATATTGGATTATTTTGGGACGCTAAGCACTGTTATTCATTGCGGAATATATACTTGATTTAAAAAAAATCAGTAGTTTAATATTTGAGGCAAAAAAAAAAACCATATCCAGATAACTTATATAGAAATTACAGGTGGTTTTCAACGTTAAAGAATTCTCTATACTTGACTATTTACAATTATCCCAGATAATGGTAATATCATAATTATATATTGCTAAAATTAATAATCACATTTTCATCGGTATACTTTATGTAAGAAGTAAGTCACGGAAAAATGCTCTTATCTGGCGGCCTCAAAACAAAGCAATAATGTAGATTGAAATTCTGAATGTGCGTTTCAGTATGAAACCGTCGGTCACAAATCAGTGTCTGCTGGAAAGTGCGTTAGAAAGTAAACCGAGTAAGAGACGTTAAAGGTGCATGTGAGATTCCAGAATATTACGAAATAAGTAATATTTTTTTATTCATTTTCATGTTTTATTTGCTTTCATTGCCATGGTTTTGGTTTAATCTTATTGTGGTTATCCTATTAAATAAAAAAAAATAATAATATTAGTTTCATGTCTGATTTTCGTTTTCATTCTTATCAAATATCTTGTTTACAGATACCAAATAATTTGTATCTTAGGATCAGTACAAATTACCTTTGCCACATTGGCCATATTGAAAAAAAAGTCGACGATTAATAGTTAATAGATCGTCTGGAAAGACTAATTTATATTATTAATTACAAATAATACTTTCTATATCCTACACCACTATTTTTACTGATTTGTAGAAAAATAAGCTGACCTGTCCGGGTTTCTTCTTTTGCCTAACGGTATTTTGTTCGTGCGTAAAATATGTATCTAATTTGCTCAAAGAACCGGAAGTTGTCGATACCTATCCTATTGGGGAACCCTGGTCCAATCAGTGGTTTGTTTTTCAGTATGATTTCATTTTTTATTTTATAATAGGGTAAAGCTAGGAGTGATGACGGGGTAGGAGAAAAACGCAGGCTTTTCTTCTCTTGTTTTCCACCACGTAGCGTCATGGAAGTTTGTCGAAGGGTAGAGAGATCAGAAGCGAACGTATTGCAAAATTCTTCAGTTATTTCGTGTGTTCTTTTGGGTTCTACGATCATTTATTCGCATCAGCTATATCTGGTGAATACGTGAATTTTCATAACGCTTAGTAAATTTTTTTTCTTTTTTATATACTATATTTAATTGTAATTGAAATGAAAGTTTTCCTGCTGCCGTTAAAGTTGGACTCGTAGACATAGTGTTTACCAAGTTTCATGTCGATCAGCCATGACCTCTCACAAAGGAGAGTTCTCCTACCTATGGTGCGTCATCTACCCTACAATAGTGTAGACGGCGAAATGTAGTGTATTTGTATTTTGTTTCTGGAATAAATGAGAATGTCTTTATTTTGAAAAATAAAATTTTTTGTAGATAATAGTAGTTGACATATCAGCGACATTTTCCGTGGTAGCCTGCTTCATTTTGTGGTCATCGACCGGTTTCGGGCGTTCGTAACTGGAGTTAAAAACACCAGTCAGTGTGTAAAACTGAATTTGCTCTGGGCAAGTCTGTGTTGTCACTCTGTCTGAAAAACGCATCCTGAAGATGGGCGAACGCCCGAAACCGGTCGATGACCACAAAATGAGCAGGCTACCACGGAAAATGTCTCTGATGCTTTCCAGCTCTGTGGAACTAACCGCCACAACAAGTAGTTGACATATGTTTTATAAGCATTACCTCTTTAATATATCTCCTATATTTTGATACAGGGCATAACTTTGAAATGTGCGTCATGTCTCCTAGTTTTACCCTATTCATTTAAAAAAAACGTACAATTTTCTAATTAAGAAACTAAAACTACTTTGAAAAAGCCGATACCATAGATACCATATCTTTAATCATTTTTTATATTTTTAAAAATTATTTTTTATTTTCTTTAATTTGTGCTTTAGGAGAGTGTCCAGTATTCTGGTCTTCTGGAAAAATTGGAATTTTTAGAACGTAGACACGAAGTACGAGAACAAAAATTACAATCAATTGTAAGAGATTTAATAGCCAAACAGGGTCAAGGTGGTACTTGTAGTTCTAATTGTAGGGATAAACTTTTAAATAAAAATAGAGAAATTTGTTATTATAGAGCTGAAATGGACAAAATACTTGACACCCTTTCTGAGTTTAGATGGAATTAATTTACTTTTAATTATATTTTATGATGATTGAAAAAGACAGTGTGATTGTTTATCGAAGTATAATCTTATTTATTTATTTATTGCCTTTTTATTATCATATAGTCCCAAAAATCTGTCTTAAATACAATTTTTTAATAATTTAGATATTTCTACCATTTCATTTTTCAACTAGTATTTATTTATATCAGAAATATTACTTTCAAATTTACTCTTATTAGAAAAGATTAATAATTAATTTTATTTAATAATCTCACTTTTTCAATGAGAGTTTTAGTGTTCTTTGTACCAAAAAAAAAAAAAAAAATGTATCTTAAGCTCCTTATAACAGCTCAATATAATTGTAACCAAAAAGAAAAAAAAAGTTATTTAGATTTAGACACAATATATTTACATATGTACACTTTTTTCCAAAGAATTAAAATTTTTAAAAGAGACTTAGATTATTAAGTAAGCTTTAAGTACCACTAGTCAATTTGTAGAATATTTCTATGCAAATTTATTTATTTATTTATTTTTTATATATGTAATTTTATTTGAATTTTGTTGTATAAAAAGTTTTATTGTGTATTTTATTAAGTTTACTAGAACCTAATTTGAATTCTGCACAATTTAACTTCCTGGTCAAATTTAATGTAGTTATTTTTTCTATATATTATATATTTTTGTTAAAAAAGAATAATCACTCAAAATAAAATTTCTTTTTCCATTTTATTTCTTTTATTATTCTAAAAAAAAAAAATCACAACTTTCTCTTAATCCAGATTTCAAAATTATAACTAATTGATAAATTTTATGCTTTGTGTATCAAATTTAATAAAATTCCTCGGAGTTCGTCGAAAACAAAATAGTAGAATTGTGTATAATCCAATAAGATAGCAATTAAGATTAAAACATAACCCCACCCTATCCCAAAAACCCTCTTAAATGACTTCACCAGGAGAAATGTTTCAAATAAAAGTTGTGGCTCTTTGTATGTGTAATTCACATTCCTAGTTTAAAGAAAATCGTTAAAGCCGTTTTCTTGAAGATACCAGAAAACTGAAAAATACATTTTAGTGAAAATGCACTTCCTTCATTTTTTCAAACTTGGAATTTCAACAACACATTTAATTTTATTTAATATTATTTTGAATTGTATAATAAGCTGAAATACCACACGAGGAAAACCTAACCGTACCCCTTCCCACTAAATGAATTTTTCCAGAGAATTGTTATAAACAAAAGTTGTAGATCATTGTATGTGTAGTTGATAAACCAACTTTGAAGAAAATCATCGGAGCCATTTTTGAGAAAATGGCAAGAAAGTAAAAAAATACCACAAAACTGAATAATACTTCTCAGAAAAAAAGCATATCCGGTCTTCTGATTTTCTTCAAACTAGGAATTTCAACAAAATATTTCATTCTAATTAATATTATTTAACTGATAGTATTGTGTAATAAACTGAAATAACCTTTAGAGGACAACCCACCCACCCCCACCACTAAACGTGGCCTTAAATGCATTTTCCCGGAGAAATGTTTCATATAGAAATTGTTAATCTTTGTAGGTGTAAATGATGTAATAAGTTGAAAGCAATCGTTGAAGCCATTTTGGAAAAAATTGCAAAAAAAGGAAAAAACATTTAGTAAAGTGCAGGTTGACGTTTTTTGTCCGCGGACCTACTGTCAGATCTCATCTCGTGGTGATGCCCAAACGGAATATCAAGTTTCAACTTTCTGCGATTTTTCGTTTTTAAGCTATACTGTTCACGTACACACGTACCCATACTATACAATCACCATTTGCAAAAACCATGTTTTTTGGACTCAGAGGACATCCAAACGGATATTTCCTATGAAAACACGATATCGAAAATTTGGAACGATTACAATACTTCCTCTTCTAGGAGTAAGAAACAGTAAAAAACAAGGATGACAACATAAAAAAATAGGTATCAAAAACAGAAGGCGACATCAAAGCTCGCGGACTAATTTCAAGTCATGAACATTAGAAGTTGGAATAATGGACATGCTAGGAAATACTGTGCATTACTTCCTTTCGATCGTTGGACCCTAGGAAGTTGTGTAGTTAATTATTTAACAACCTTTGAATCTGAAGTGACATATATTGAGCATATCAGATATACTACCAGAAAATCTCGTGACTTTCCTACTGAAACATTTCCTTAAAATAACATCGCACAGCAAACGTGAAGAACCTTTTCTATATTAATAACACAATTAAATCACAGTAAAATAAAAAATAGAAAATTAGGGAAAATAGCAAACTAGAACGATTTCTCAGCACTTGTAGCTTTTAGAGCTTAGATGAAAATACCTGATTTAAAAACTGGTATGAAGTTCTATGGTAATAAAATTTTAAAACAAATCCAGTTTCCAAAAAATAGTCGCTAGATTGCAGCAGTTACTGGCAAATGTTAAATATAAAAACTGTTGGCTCCTATGTCAGTCTGAACTTCTACTAGAAATCCAAATCTAAAACATAAAATTCCAAATTAAAAATACCTTCATTATTTGTAATTTCTATTTGATTACATTTATCTATTTGTAAACATTTGAAAGTAATGATAAGTCAATCCTCAAGGAAGTCCCAGTAAATTTGACATCTGGTAACAATTTTTATAACTTTAATTTGTTAAGTTTCTAGCAACGTGCCGGTTTCCAGTCCAGCAGTACTGCCCTTAGGTTTTCCTTTCCTAGAGGTCTCAGTGTTGTCTGCAACGAGAGAACACTGTCCGCAGACCGGCTTTGTATGAGAATGCTCCTGGCACCAATGAGCATAGATGGTGACGCGCCTAAAATTAAAACAATATATATATTAGTTTTAGTACATAGCGATTAAAGATTCACTTGTCTAGCTTTCATATTCCCAACATCAGAAATTGGTTGTGCGTAGACTCATTTTATTTTCGATAGAAACCATGGCAAGTCCTTCCAATCAGATAAACTACAATCATATCATTGTTACATCACTGTTACATGTTATTGAGCAAAACCAACTTTCCTGACATACAGGCTCGCAACCAAATGAAAAATTATCGTATTGGCGGCCGTCACTGGGTGTTACTCAAGAGAAGCTTGGAATAATTTCAACTTTACTGCACTGTTAATTGTTGAATATATGAAATGATTATTTTTTTTTACTTTTTCACTTTTATTTTGGCCGTCCCCGTGCAATTCCACGGCGTTCAGCGCCGGTGGAGCCGGCCCTGAAACAGCACTCAGATTTCCCAACAAGCTACAAACTGCAGAAGCTGGAATCCCGACTCAGATAAAAACCAGCCCTACTAAAACCGAACTACTTCAGGACGACTTAATAATGAATTACAATTTACTTAAAATGTAGGTATTTTGTTTTTATTTATGGACTTATTTTGTAACGCAGAAGTAAGCTGCTAAGCAAAAAAAGGCTATTTATGTGAAACTTATGAAATAATTCCATAGTTCAAAAATTAAGTGATTTTTTTTATTTTTATAAATGTCACATTTGGGGACCTTGACAGATATGAAGCACAAAAATGAAGTTATAATCTTTTTTTGTTTGAATTAAAAATAGATATTTATAACTAAGTACATTTATTATTTGACTTTATTCTGAATAATACGGCCCAATAGTTGATAACGAGAAATACTACAAAATAATATAAATTATAAGAATTTTATGCATTATATAGAAAAAAAGGTACACAAATTACGCAGTCATCACTTTTGCTTGTTACTTTGTATACAGTTGCAAAATAAATTAATAAATTAAAATAAAAATAGATGACAATAAGAATAATATAAAATATGATAAATTACAATAAGAAAATAATAAATGTATCACCATAAATGATAATAAAAAACAACAGCAACAGAAAGTATAATACAGAATGCATAAAATATTATGCAGACATATCTACAAATTGCACAAATACAATACAAAATGACGGAAATTCCAAGAGAAATACTATATTAACATTATTGCGCTGATTTCTACCGTTTCTTTTACAGAGTGCATGTTTTCTTTGTTTTCCCTCTTGTGTTCTCACTTAATATGATCCATAAATCTTTTTATGTAGATTTTTGATATTCGATCATAAGAATACTCAGACTGATATTTTTAGAAAATGAAAATTTTAAATAAATACTTTGTGGCAAGTATAAAGACAAGTATTAAGAATAAGTATAAAGTACAAGTGGCAAGTATTGAAATAAAATCAATAATACAAGAAATCATGTGGGCGCGCTGGTTCACGCTTGTGAACTCTTAATCATTCTTTAAAGCGAAATATAGAAATAAACAAAAAAATACTGTGTATTGATGAAGTGGTGAAGGCTTGAACACTTTCTAAAGAACAACAAATGGAAGTGATATTCAAATTATCCCATCTGGTTTGTTTATTTATTTACTTGCCGACACAACGAGTTCAACCAACTAGAGAATAAATTATAGAAGGTACTATTTCAGTTTATTAGACAATTCTGTCTTCTAAATAATGTTAATTACGATTAAATATGTTTTTGAAATTCCGAGTTTGAAAAAAACTGATGACTGCAAGTTTGTTTCTTTATCACTTTACTAAATGATTTGCGATCTTAGAAGGTACTCTAAAACTTTACATTTTCGCGATTTTTTCAAAAATAGCTCCAGCGATTTTCTTGAAACTTCTTATATCAACTACCTATGCAATGATGTACAACTTTTATTTGAAATATTTCTCTGGGAAAATTCATTTAGGGCACTTTTATGCGAGGAGTGGGGTTATGTTATGTTTTTCTCTAAAGTGCTTTCATAAATGATTATACAATTCTATCATCCAAACAAAATTAATTAGAAATAAAAAGATGGCCAAAATCGCGAGTTATAAGAAAATTAGTAAACCGGAGTGCGCTTTTATTGAACAGAATTACAAAATCTGATTTTATTATCAAAATATGAAAAGTAAATAAATATTATTTTGCTTATTGTCATTTATGAATGGTTTGAAATTAAGTATGCAGATTGTGCGATTGTAAAAGTAGCGGATATTTTTACCTTCCTGACGTGCGAGATATTTTTGACTTAGGTCAGTGCTCACTGTAAGAAGTGTACCAATAGTGAACTTATTGTCTGGTTATAAGACTTGTTTTTGCTTTGTTGATATATATACTTCAACAAACTGAGTTTATTAGATTTATCAGATATTATTATTTTACAAATATAAAAATAAGAAATAATATTGAAATTCTTGTTCATATTGTTCTCATCAACTTTGCTAATTTTAACAGCAAGAAAATCCAGTTCAAGTATAATGTGAATTGCGAACTCTAATAAATTCAACATTCACCCAACGATTTATCCAGAAGAATTGGAATTGAAGGAATTTATTTTCGCTAATTTCACCGAAATTCGTCGGTGATTTTATGGAGAAAATTCGCGAAAACTGAAAAAACTATACACTAAAATGTACTTCCGATTTACTAATTTTCTTGAAATTCGGAATTTTAGCAGTCGATTTATTTCTAATTACTTTTGTTTAGATAGCAGGATTTAAATTAAACTTTTGCTATCCTATCTTCATAAATGTGTAGGAGAGGAAAAATTCCACTTTTCCTTAATTGCAATGTGGTATAGTGTATAGAGCGGTTTCTATATGAAACAGTCGTTCAATATTACGAGTATCAATAACCTCCACCAGAGATGGAAGTCAAATTTACTGCAATAGAAAAACGCACCAAGGGACGCACATTTCTCGATGACTATTTACTCTGACTCATCTTAGATTCGATTAAGAACGCTGCAGTTAAATAAAGATATAGTATAATTATAAAATTAATATATGATAAGGGGCGTTAATGACCTCAGCAGTTGATGCTGGGTTTGTTCAGTTCATTTTACCTATCACTTATAGGAGAAAGAGAATGAATGAGTATGAATACTCATACATAGGACCAGTGGCGCCGGTGCCAGGAAATAACTACAAAAATTAATTTTTAAATTTATGAAAAAAAATTATAATAACCTAACAATGTTTGCGTAATTATTATTTAAATACCATTAATAAATCTGTATTTAAGGAAGAATTATTTAATCAAGCGTTGTTTGATGTAGACGCTACCCAATTCAGTTACTTGTTTTTTTAAATCCCACTTGGCAGTGTTCAAAAATAATCATATTCGGTTTTTTCCGACAAGCTTCGTCTGCTTTAATAATCTGACGCAGCCCATGCTATTTGGGTAATCGCGGACAACGTTATAGTTCATAATACGCAAAAATATTTTTTTTGTGTTGGTTAAACTTTTAACAGTAAAATATTTTTTTTATTCAATATTAATATTTTTTATAGAATAAAAATGTACATAATATAAAATATATGATTTTATAGGTTTATCAAGATGGGTGTTGGTGTTGAATGTTTGAAAAAAAATTAAATTTTCTCAATTCACTTCCCTGAAAATATTGAAATAAAAAACGAAGGTCGTTCAATTCATAACATAATAGTTCAATACATAGCAGTTAGTACATGATTTCTCAAATAAATAATTTTAATGAAAAAGTTATTCAAACATTTTGTGAAGCTAAAACTCGGAAGAATGGATTTTATATTCAAATAATTTAATATTTTTTTTATATTAGTTATTTGAAAAATCATGTTTTTTATATAACAGAAAATGTCATAAAAACATACATTTGAATTTATTTTCAATTAAGTTGAGTTGAATCTAAACATGTTCCGTTTTACTCATGCAGCACTCCCACTTGCAAAAATCTCGGACCACTGCATAGGGCCGTAGTCGGTGGCCGTCAAGGTCCAAAATAATATCACTGACTTATTAAATTATTAATAAACAATAGAATATGCAGTGTGTACTGTATATTTATTTAGAGAGCTAGGCCAGCTGGGGGCCGCCATTCCCAATAGTTCCTTATTTTTGATTTAATTTTTTTGTGTTAGGAATAAACATTTCATTGCAGTGTAAGTTACATATACACCATGTCTTTGCGAATGAATTTAGTTTCGGGGGTAATCAATCCAATGGATTGAATGAATGCAGCATTGCACACAGCAAATTCAGTTACACAGTGACTGGTGATTTTAACTGTATTTAAAACTAAATTCTTAAACTAGCTCAAGGGGTATGGTCAGCTGGGTAGGAAAACACGTTTGGGTTGTTAAAAGGCAATTTTTCCTTACAATGGAAACAACACGTCTAAGTTTTAAACTCTGTTGTTGGACAATGCACACACTGCCATTCTATGAATCTGCAAGGTTTTTGATATTGCAACCATTCTACAAAAAACTGTTGCTCTTTATGAGTAATTCATCAAAACGCTATTAGTAATATTGAAAATGTTTTTAGGAATTCATATCGTTTTCTTTCTGTGTTATAATTTTTTTTTTTTTTTGAGAAACTTTTTGATTCTTTTTTGGGCCATATTTGTAAAGAAAATGTGAACAATTGTCACATGAATTCTCAAGACCTTCAATAATAAACCTTCATCTGAAGATCTGTATTTGTTTGTCTTTGATGGCTGAGTAATAATAGATTTTATTTAAATAATGATAATTGAATTTTTTTTTTTTTTTTAAATTGAGCAAGATTTCTAATTGTCAACACTTTTAAGTTGATTCCTTGGCTAGTTATGTGTTAATTTGCTTAAGTATTATATTTTCAGGACTGGCAATACAAACAAATAATTGTTGTATAAACAAACTCACGGTTTTTTTTTAACAGTTGAGAAAAAAAAAACAATAATCAAAATTATAAATCCTTTTATATCTATTTTCAAAAAATGTTTATTAAGTGAGAAAATTAAGCCTTGCAAAATACTTGTAGTGGGGTAAATTGTAAATTAGTAGTAGAGTTGAGGTGGGAGTGTAATATAAGTTTCCAATGGACTTTGAATTAGAGAAGCTGCTAAACGTGATACTTAAACATGAAGATAATTAAGTATTGTTTAGTGTTTATCTGTTGCTTTACTATAGCAATTAGCCGACCTTCTGATGACAGTCATGATAAAAAAGATGAAACTAAATCAGATATAGCTACAGATAGTGATTCGACTCAAAATGGTATTGAACAAGTTTTTTATCATGGAGCACAAGTATTAAATGTTTATGCTGAAAATGTGAGAAAATTATTGGATGAACTTATCGCTGAAGGAGGTAATTTATAATTTTAATTTTTTTAATAATTTAAAATTTTGTTCCCAATTTAAATTTTATATTAACCTAGAATCATCTTATTTTTAGGTGCTGAAGAATGGGGTGGAAATAGAACTCGTATTGATGTGTTTATACCCAAAGATAATGTAAGAAAAATTAAATCATATTTAGCAGAAAAAAACATTCAGTTTAAGATTATGATTGAAGACGTTCAAGTTGCTATAGATAGTGAAAATCCGCTAGACGAACAGCAAATGCAACAAGAATTTGAAGGAAGTCAACAAGAATTTGAAGAAAGTAAAGGTATCAATATATTTTAAAATCTGCTGAACTTGCGCGCTAACTTTCTTGATAAGATTTCAATAATGATAAAAAAAAGTTTGTATTATTTTTTTCTGAATTTTTTTTAAGGTGACAATAGCTGTGGTCCTTTGCATCCGTTATGCATATCCATATCCACCAGTCTTACAATTTCTACAGCAAACCCACAGTCTAGGTCTAATCATACCCTTATATCATTTATAAAATAAATACCTATACACAAGACACCACCAAACAACTAAACAGAGGCATATGTACAGTTAGTTTCACAACAAATGAAATAGATTAACCTCTCTATTTTATTCGAAAATCTTATTGATATTGCCCTCATTGTCTCCTAATACATCTGTAAGACTGGTCGGTAAATTTACTTTTCCCCGCGCTTTACATATTTCAAACATTCCAATAGAATTTGTGGGACCGTTAATGCCGTATTGCAAGCGAAGTTAGTATTAAATGTGCTTAAAATTTAGGTCTGAATAATTTTTGTTTTGTTTTCAATTTTTAAACTGAATTCAGTATTAAAAGAGAGGGATTACTCAGTGAGAACATTGGACTGTGATGCGGAGGTCGGAGGTTCGAGTCCAGTGCTGCCCTTAGATTTTCTATTCCTAGAAGCTAGATAGCTCGCTGTCCAGTGATGGGCAGAATTGTCTGTATTGAAGAACATAGTCCGCAGATCGGCACTGAGAAGTGCACTGGGGTGGCACAAAAGACCTTTCAGGTCACAACGCACTATCTCCTAAAAATAATCTAATCTAATTTGTGTTAATGTACACCAAAAGTTAGTTTAAAGAAATTCATTGTAGCCGTGTAAAGAGAATCCGAAAACCTCTGAAAAAAATAAAAAACAGTAAACCTAATAGATTCAATGATTGATTTTTGCCCTTGGACTTGATCTCAAATAAATTTCCCTTAGTACTAGAAACATTTCTTTTAACATGAATGCAGCCTTACGAAGCAATTATCAAGTTGCATTAACATATTAAAATTAATAAATTTCGTTAAACATTTAATAACTTCATTTACTAATCCATCTTGTACTTACTCATTATAGATCTGTATACATCACATATCTGTATACGTGAAGAGGCGGAGGCTACAGAGCCAAATGCTCTGTATCATAATAGATTTATTTTGGCAGTGGTGTCTTCGTTTATACATGGTAGTTGGTAAAGTTATGAATAACCTGGTTGATGTGAGTTGTGTGAAGGATATTGGCGAACTAGAGTTTGCTCTTTTCAAAAAACGCTGTTAAAGCATTTTGACTGTCCGAGCAGATACTAAGATCATTTAAATTAGTGTTATGTACCCTGTCATCCAAAATACTACAAAAAATACCATAAATCTCAGTCTGGAAAACAGTGTCCATTTACCAAGAAATATTGCCAAGTGATCTCCTGCCTCAAAATAAATCGCAGATCCAGACCGATCTTCCATTCTGATACAATCCGAGTAACACGGAGATAATTATCAGGTACTTATCACCCACACGGACCAATATTAATCTAGTTTCCCTAGAAGATAAACTGATACTGTAAGAGTGATCAAAAACAATGGTCATTAAAATTCTATCCTGTACTTGGGACCTTCGCGATGAATAAGAAAATATTATCTTTTGGAACGAACATATCGCTTCCCCACCAAAAACTTGCATGTTTAATTCTATAACAGGCTTTCATTGCCAAGTTTCTTAGCCTCCACAACAGATCCTACATAGCAGCAGTTGGCATGGTATGCATTGCATCGTTCACCGCCAGACAGCATAAGCGTTCCATATCTTCAAGCAGCACTCTAGCGGATCTCATTTCAATGCGATGCTACCATATACAGCCGCATGTAACCATATTGTTTAATTACCATAGAATAAGTCCTAAAAACATCTTGGGAGTAATTCCCCAATACATAGCATTAATTATTCGACATCCTTTTGATGATATTAAACATGAAAAACATTTGAGTTTCCGGGTTGGAGCGCATCAGTGGTTTATTGCTAATGGAGCAATAAATCTTGTATAAAAGGGACATGGTTACTTTTTTTGCCATCCCACCTTTGGCTACCATCTTTTTCTATCAAGGTTCATTGCTCATTGCTCATAATGGCTCATAGCTCATTGCAATATGGGCGAACCTTCGGTTTCTACCAAAACTGTGATGCGGTCTCAACCCGAAAACTGCAGTGTTTTACATGAAAATGGCTGTGGAAACCCAAAAGTTTGTCTTAAACCTGTCCCGACCAATATAATTTACTGTAAGAACTACTAGGAACTTCACAGTTTTTCAAATCTGAACAGATGTTCCTAATAACCTCAGTAGGTTTAATCCTATGATCTTCCTTCTGAGGGTAAATAAATCATCTGGGACTTACTGGGATTAATAAAAAAATCCTGGATCCCAATCTTATAACATAATGAGGGTACTTTGCATTAGGTCTGAGATAAGAGTCAGACACCGCGCCATCAATAAAGTAAGAGTTAAAGTGCAAGCGTAAGCATATGGGAGATGTAAACATAGAAAATGAAAAAGTTATTTTCAAATTGGAAATTAGTTAGTGATTAACGTTACTTCTGTTTCTATTTTTTTTAAATTAACGGAATTTCTCCTTATATTATAGAAATTTATTCACCGTTTTGTTGGAATAATTGCCATATTATTTCAAAGTTGCACAAAATATTTAATTTTTTAACTTGGTATGTCACAAGTCAAACTACAGTCTTTGAGATAATCAAAAAGAAAACTTTTTACCCTGAAGAAGGCAGTGAGTTTTCCGAAACGTTTGGAAAGAGTAATTTTTTTTTTTGACCGAATCTCATCATCCCTTTATTATGTTGTCTACTAATGTTTAGGTGAAAGAATTAGCTTCCTAGCATAAACAAGTTAGTGTCAGTATTAATGCCTCTTACCAGCACCTACCATGTCAGTCATTTCCTTGATAATGAGAAAACATTATTTTTTTTGTTTACAAAAAAATTATTAAATTTTGAAGCTAAAACGTTTTTTACTATTTAAGGTCATGAAATGACTTGGACATCTTATCACCGTTTGGCCGATATCTATGGATATCTAGATTATTTGGCTGAAAATTATTCAAATATTGCATCTGTAGGAAGTGTTGGTAATTCTGTGGAAGGTCAACCAATTAAATATATAAAAATATCATCTGGTAAACCTAATGCAACAAAATTTTGGATTGATGGAGGTTTGTCATGTTTTATTTAAAAGAAAAATATATTTTAGATAATTTATTAAAATAAATTTTCAATTATTTTAATCTTCATCTTGTTTCTATAGGTATGCATGGTAGGGAATGGATTTCAACAGCCACAGTTACTTATATAATTAGTGAATTTGTTGAAAACAGACAAGCACATATGCCTGATATTGATGGAATAGATTTTTACATTGTTCCTGTAGTTAATCCAGATGGTTATGAATATTCACATACTACGGAAAGACATTGGCGTAAAAATCGTTCAAAAGGGAATGATTCATGTGTTGGCACTGATCTAAATAGAAATTGGGGCTATATGTGGGGTGTCAATGGAACAAGTGATAAAAATTGCGATATACGTTACAGAGGTACCAAACCATTTTCAGAACCGGAAACTTTAAGTGTCTCAAATTTTATTCTAAATATTAAAGATAATATGAAGGTGATTTATATAAATATTTGAATTTATCAGTACAGCATTTTTTTAGTTTTGTGTTTACTGTACTTTTTTCTTGTATTTTCCAGGCGTTTATAAGTTTTCACAGTTACGGGCAGTTTATTTTAATACCATATAGTTATCAATCTGAAATATTACCTTCGGATTTTAATGAATTAGAAGAAGTTGCTAAAAAAGCAGCCCTAGCAATTAAATCTTCAACTGGTGCTTTATATACTGCAGGCAATAGTGCCAAATTAATGTATGAAATTTCAGGTAATTGATAAATTTCATTATTTGATTTTAAGACTGAAGGAAAAATAAATTTTACAACATGATCTGTGGTACTGTTAGTTTCTTATTATTATTGTTAATGAATCTTGAAGTAGCCATTAATTGGAAGTACCTTTACTTCTTAAAAAAACTGACTTTAATTGCAGCTTTTTACTTTTTTTTATTGTATTTTCAAGAAACGGCGAAGATTTGTTGTCTATGTTTGTCCATTTGATTATATTTTGTTTTTTGATTTATTTGAATCGTAGTAAACACACTCAACGTTTCTTTTATTACAATTCTCACATTTCTAATTGGAAAAGGTAATTTTACTTATAATTTGTCCTCTTTACATTTAGTTGGAGAACCTTATATTACATGGAAAACATATTTTATAGGTAAAGTACTCCATAGTGGAAAGTGGACCAGCAATCCTGGTTTAAGTGTAAGTCCTGGGTTTTCTAATGTAACCATACGAAGAGTACATGCAGTGGCATCTCCATTTATGCATAGCGCCTTGCAGATGTAGTTGATATATAAACTACCTGGTTTTAAATCTAATCTAATAACGTGTATATTCACTCCAATTTATAGCTTGTATATTTTACAGCTGACTCCTTTTTTCTCTCTCAATAACACTGATAAGATCAGTGCATCTTACATGGTTCTACAACTGTACATTATATTTAAGGGGAATTAAATATATTGCCGAAGTTATGAGTATGAAGAAACTCGATTAAATGGAAGTGGAATTGGAATTTTACTGATTTTTTAGTTTCAGTGTTTCGTCATTTTCTTGACAAAAAAAGAAAAAAACAAAGTGAAGTTGCTTTGCAGTAATATACTGGTAGTATATTACTGTTTACCAAGATATCCATATGATGTGCAAAGGCCCGAAACCCATCGATGCCTACAAAATGAAGCAAACTAATAAATAAAAAAATCTCTGAATTTCTTTAAAATTTATTTAGCGACTGGTCATGTGCAGCCTTATATCTTTTATTTTGCTTAAAAAATATTTCCAGAAAGAATGTATTTTAAGAAGGTATTGGGAAGACTTACAATGCTATACAATAGTACTTTTCGCTGTAGCAGTGGCGGCTACTGGTATTCGCGCTTGCGCGACTGAACCCCCAGCTATTTAAAAAAAAAATTAAATAGAAAAGAACTAATTTTCATCATATTTTTATTTTATTTCAAAATTTCAATATCAAAAAAATATTTTCATTTTTGTATTAGTTATGTACGAACAACATTAATTCACAGTAAAAATTGTATATGTTGGCCTGATTATCAAAATAATAAAAAATCAAATAAATTAATTGAATATGAATAATTTTGTTGTAATCAGACATAAAAGAATAGGAACGTATTTCAGTGTAGGAGCTCCTTAAACTGTTCGTATAATGAATGAATTGTATGTGTATCATGAGATTTATAAAAACGTAGGAAGTTGGAGGTTCACAGTTGGGCATCGTGCTGGAGAATTTAATTTCATTGTGAAAAAAAAAATTTCATTGTGTTTGTATAGAAAAGTGTATGTTTCATTAACTTTTTTAAAATAAGAGTGGGGGTTACAAGCGCGATGAACATTACTTACGATCTTAAGAACGAACTTACCCGATCTTACCCGGAGTTAAAAAAATTGTTTTTGGCAAATGGTGTGTGAGTGTGGTGAACAGCATAGCTCAAAAACAAAAAACCGTAGAAAGTTGAAACTTAATATTCCGTTTAGGTATCACCATGGGATCTAACCCTACGTTATCTGTCAAAATTCCTCAACCGGAAGTACCACTTTACAAGTTTTTTTTTTTACTTTTTTGCAATTTTCTCAAAAACGGCTCCGACGATTTTCTTCAAACTTCGCATATGAACTACATATACAAAGAGCTACAACTTTTATTTGAAACATTCTCTGGAAAAATTCATTTAAGGATTGTTATGGGCGAGGGATGGGGTTAGGTTTCCGCTAAAATGCTATCCAATTTTTTTAGACAATTGTATCATCTAAATAATGTTAGTTACAATTAAATATGTTGTTGAAATTCCGAGTTTGATAAACATCGGATAACCGGAAGTGCGTTTACTTTACCACTTTACTAAATGATTTTTTTTTACTTTTTCGCGATTTTCTCAAAAATTGCTCTGACGATTTTCTTGAAACTTCTTATATAAATTAAACATACAATGATGTATAAATTTTATTTATAACATTTGTCTGGTAAAATTCATTTAAGGGCACTTTTAGGGGAGGGGTGGGTTATATTTTTGTCTAAAGTGCTCTCATAGTTGATTATACAATTCTATCATCCAAACAAAATTGATTAGAAATAAATAGATGGCCAAAATTCTTAGTTTCAAGAAAATAGTAAACCGGAAGTGAACAGTTTTTTCAGTTGTCGACGAATTTCATTAAATTTGTCAATTATAAGTTTGAGAACTGGAGTAAGAGAAAGTTGTGTGAGTGTTTCACACCAGATTTTTTGTGATGGCATCTTCCTGTGTTTATAAAAATTTGATGTTGGTATTGGTACTTAAAACATCACTAAGATATATGACCCAGCAAAGACCCGAAACCCGTCGATGCCTACAAAATGAAGCAAACTAATAAATAAAAAAATCTCTGAATTTCTTTAAAATTTATTTAGCAACTGGTCAGTGCAGCCTTATATCTTTTATTTTGCAAAGAATCGATGCTAACTCATTGACATTTCCTTTGAACCGAAACACTTTATTTAGATAATACAAATTTCCGTTATGTTAACCAATTAATTTTCGAACTCAAACGGTACAACTCGTTTTTTCATAGTTCTTCCCTGGGTGCACTTCTGCTGGGACAGATTTATTGTTAATTTAACATATTTAATTGTAGGGGAGCGATGCAAGTTTTTACCCGGCTCCTGGTTACTTCATGATTTCTATCTAGCCAAGCTACTAATAATGATAGGAAATGTATTTAAAAAAAAAAATGTTGAACCCCCACATATCCAAGTCAGGAGCCGCCACTGCGCTGTAGTATATTTGCCATTTCATTACAGTGAACGATTCTAACATTAATTTATATTATTAAGGTCCTCAATTAATTTAATAAACATTACTACTGGAAGAAGGTTTGTTCAATTAGAACTGTAAGGATTGCAATCAAAGAAAGACGTCTAAAATGTTAAATAGTAGAATTTTTTTAAAAATTTATTTCACTCGTAATCATCATGAAACTTTTCTTTTTTTTCTCCAGGTGTTTCTCCTGATTGGGCAATAGGATATGCCGGTATTAAATATGCATATACAATAGAACTTGATAAAGGAAAACAAGGTTTTATAGTTCCTGCCGAGGATATAATAACAATAGGAAAAGAAGGTCTTGCAGCTGTAAAAACTGTAGCCACAGCTATTCATGATACGAATTAATACATTTTATTGATAGTAAATGATTATTGTATTTTTTTTTTAAATAAATGAAATATTGTTTTCTAATGGTATTTTTCTATTCCTGAAATGCATTCTCTCCTTTTTCCATTTTTTTGTTTTGTTTATTATTTTATGCATTCAGATTATAAATAAACCACTATTAACATCACATTGGTCAAAATTATTTGCTATAATTTATAATTTCATAGGATTGTTTACAACGCTGCTACGATGTTACGATCTGTTACAAAAATAAATGATGTTTTTTGCCAGTTTTTATATCTAAAGCTCTTTATAACAGCTTAATATAATTTTAACAAAAAAAAGTTATTTAGATTTAGACACAATACATATTATGTACACTTTTTTCTAAAGAATTAAAATTTTTAAAAGAGACTTAGATTATTAAGTAAGCTTTAAGTACCACTAGTCAATTTGTAGAATATTTCTATGCAAATTTATTTATTTATTTATTTTTTATATATGTAATTTGATTTGATTTTTTTGTATTAAAGTTTTAGTTTATATTTTATAAAGTTTACTAGAACCTAATTTGAATTCTGCACAATTTAACTTGGTGGTCAAATTTAATGTATTTATTTTTTCTATATATTATATATTTTTGTTAAAAAAGAATAATAACTCAAAATAAAATTTCTTTTTCCATTTTATTTCTTTTCTTCTTCTTCTTCTTTAATGGCACTATGGTCCTCGAAGGACCTTGGCCTCCTCAACCGCTCGCTCCCATTCCTCTCTCACCACAGCAAGCCGTCTCCATCTTCTTACAGCCAGGCTCCTGACGTCCTCCTCTGCGCCTTCCAACCACCTTTTCCTCGGTCTTCCCGTCTTCCTTGCCCCTCCAGCAATTTCCTTGGGAATCTTGTTTCCTCACAACGTGCCCCAACCATCTTAGCCTCCCTCTCTTTATCCAGCCTACCAAATCCTGCTCCTGGTACAGTTCTCTTAACTCCTCATTTTTCCTTATCCTGTACCTATCACCCTCCTTTACTGGGCCAAAGATTTTTCGGAGGATCTTTCTTTCCCAAGCGTTCAGCATTCTTTCATCTGTTTTGGTGAGCACCCATGTCTCACTGGCGTATGTGGCAGTAGGCCTTAATATGGTTTTGTACACTGTCAATTTCGCCTCTCTTGACAGCTCTTTAAAAATGACCACTCTTCTCAGCGCCCAGAAACACCGACTGGCTGCCGTTATTCTTCCTTTTACCTCTTCACTCACATCATTTTTTTCAGTAAGAACAGCTCCCAGATATTTGAAAGTTTTAAGCCTTTCAAACTCGTAGGTGTGCATATAGTTGCTTCATCATGTGCCAGGCTTTTCCGAGTACTAACTATATACTTTGTTTTACCCTCATTAATCCTCAGGCCTAGCTTCTTTGCTGCAGCTTCGAACTTCTCAAAAGAGCCAACTAAAGCTGCTTTTGTCCTCCCGGTCAAGACGACATCATCAGCATACGCCAGGTGCTGGCTTAACCTGTTATAGATAGTGCCATTGGGGCTGGTCCTGATAGACCTGATGGCTTTCTCCAGGGCTAGATTGAAAAGTACGGGGGAGAGAGGGTCCCCCTGCCTCAATCCTCTATTTAACGGGAAAGGTTCCGAGATTGCGCCTTGCACTTTTACACATCCTTTGGAATGTGCTAGTGTCATTGCAGTGAGCCTAACTAGTTTTCCCGGTATTCCAAACGCTATCATACATTGCAGCTCATCACGGTCCAGGCTATCATAAGCCTGCTGGAAGTCGATAAACAGGTGATGAAGGGTAATATAATATTCGTGGGTTTTTTCCAACATAACCCTCATGGAAGAGATATGATCCGTGGTAGATCTGCCCTTTCTAAACCCATTCTGATAATCACCAATTACCCTTTCGGCCCATTTATCCAACCTATTTAACAAGAGAGCTGAGAAGACTTTATATATCGTGTTTAAAAGAGATATCCCCCGGTAATTGTGACAGTCAAGCTTATTCCCTTTTTTGTAGATAGGGCAAATGATTGAAGTGCTCCAAGCTTCAGGCATCTTCTCCTCAGTCCAAATATCAAAAATCAGACTGTGGATTGTCTTCCATAGTTCCTCTCCAGCGTGCTTGATTAGCTCGGATGGGATTCCATCTTCTCCCGATGCCTTGTTTTTTTTGAGAGCTCTTATTGCCTCTATTACCTCTTCCAGCTCCGGAGGTTCCTCTTCATCGATTATTTCGTCCACTAGCCTCAGCTGCTATTGGTTTTTGGTTTTCGGTATCAATCTGTGGGTTTAGCAGATCTTCAAAATACATTGACCATCTTCTTAGCAATCCTTTCCTATCTCCAACCAGTTCTCCCTTTTCATCATAACAAAAATTCAATTGTGGATTAAAACCAGCTTTAACTTCCTTCAATCCTTTATAAAACTTTCTACTGTTATGTCCGCTAAAATGCTCTTGTAGGTCCTGTAACTTTTTCCTTTCTGCTGCTCTCTTCTTTTCTCTACATATCCTTTTTGCTGTTGCCCTCCTTTCTCTGTAGTTCTCCGTGGTTGCTCTAGTCACTCTTTGTAGCATTAACTTTCTGGCTTCGTTTCGTTCCTGTACCGCTCTTACACATTCTTCATCATACCAGCTGTTCCTAACCTCTTTATTCTTTCTCCCTACTATTTGATCTGCCGCTTCAGTAACCGCTGACCTGATTTCCTTCCATTTGTCTTGTATGCTATTCCCTTCTCTTCCCGATTCTTCTAAGAGCTGTTTTACTTTTTCTTCATACAGTTTCCTTTTCTCTTCGTCCTTCAGTGCCTCACTCCTGTATGCGGCTACTTTCATTTTTTCTTCCTTCCTTTGTGTGACTGCCACTCTCTGCCTATATTTCACGCTTACCATAAAATGATCGCTTCCGATATCTGCGCCCCTACAACTTCTCACATCCTCTATATCTGACACATGCCTTGATTCAATCAAAACATGGTCTATCTGATTTCTTGTCATGCCGTCTGGCGATATCCACGTCTCTTTATGGATTTCTTTGTGCTGAAAGCAGGTACTGGCTATACACATACCTTTTTCGGCAGCAAAATCATTATCCTGTGGCCGTTATCGCTGGTACTTTCGTGTTTACTAGAATTTCCAATTATGGGCCTGTACACTTGTTCTTTTCCCACCTTGGCGTTCATATCTCCCAGCACCAATTTGACATCATATCTCGGAATGTTACTGTACGTCCTCTCCAATTCTTCAAAAAAAGCATAATTTTCTTCATCGGACTTGTCTTCTGTAAGTGCATGAACACTTACTAAAGATATGTTAAAAAATTTTCCCCGCAGTCTAACCACGCATATCCTTTCATTAACTGCTTTGTAACTAATGACTGCATGCTTAAGTGACTTCCTAATCATAAAGCCGGTGCCCAGGATATTCGCCTTATGCCCACTGTTTATTAATATGTAATCATTTAGTTCCACCATTTCGGTCTCTCTCCATCTAATTTCCTGCAGAGCAGCCAGTTCAATCTCATATTTCCTCAATTGCCCTTCCAGTATTCGGCTTGTTCCCGCCTCAAAAATACTTCGCACATTCCAAGTAGCCATCCTTAAGAATTGTCCTTTAACTCGCCTGCGTCGTGCCTTAAATCCAAACCGGTTTCTCTTTTCTTGAGGATTCGTAACAGTAAGTTTTTTGTGGGATAGGATTGTCGGTTCCACGCCCAACCCCCAACCTGGAGGACCAGGATTTTCTTTCAGGGTTTTCTCCCTTAGCCTTTGAAACCTATTTCTAACCCACAAGGCAGTGGGGGAAGTAAAGAGAGGAAAAACAAAGGAGGGGAAAGTGGATCAGGGATAAGTAATGGGTATATATTGGAAAGGGTGAAAAGGTCGACGGGCAATCGTCCCTTTAGTCGCCTCTTACAAACGGTGAATACTGTGGTCCAATTCTACCCCCGGAACCACAGGGGGAATTTTATTTCTTTTATTATTAAAAAAAAAAATCTGGTGTGAAACACTCACACAACTTTTTTTAATCCAGATTTCAAAATTATACCTAATTGACAAATTTTATAGTTTGTCGAAAACTAAATAGTAGAATTGTGTAATCCAATAAGATAGTACTTTAAAGAAAAACAAAACCCCACCCCTAACACAAAAACCCCTTTAAATGACTTCACCAGGAGAAATGTTTCAAATAAAAGTTTTAGCTCTTTGTATGTGTAATTCACATTCATAGATTAATGAAAATCATTAAAGCTGTTTTCTTCGAAATACCAGAAAACTGAAAAATACCTTTTAGTAAAACGCCATTTTGGAGAAAGTTACAAAAAAGTGAAATAACCATTTAGTAAAGTCAGCGCCCGCTCTAGTGGTTACGTCACCCCGGACAAAAAGACAAATTGCCGCCCATTAAGAATATATGCACTGCCGACCAGATGTTTGGGATCAGTTAAATAATTGGTCCTTGAACTGCTTCACTATAGTCGATTGTGTCCAATTGAAATTCTTAAAGTTGCTCTTAAATCTGCCACGACAAGTCCCCAATAGTTTCGTTCGCTGGAAGTTGAATGTCGGCAACTGAAACCCAAGATTTTTAAGATATCTGTAAGAATCTGGCTGAAGATTTTATCGATATAAAGCAGCTCACCTCTGAAGATGCGCTATAGAAGACTTGTGAAGCTTTTGGATGGTTCTGACAATCCTTTTAACTGGGTGGCTCTTGTGAGAAAAATGCTTTATTTTATAGGAGCCCAGGACATCTGGGAGGCGCAGCATGCGGTCGTGATCTCTAATAACGTTAAAAATCTTTTTCTTAACTGGCGTCAATGAAGTATTCAACTCTTCATATAACATCCACTACAGATTGAAATGTCCCTTGGCTAATGGTAGTTCATATGTAAATATTAGGTGCAATATCATTAAAACCAGATTGATAGCTCAAATTAGAGTAGCTAGTGATCTTCTAGAGTCACCTCAGGATTTTTTATAATGGAATAGCCCATTTATTTGATCCTAAAAGAGTTGCTTCACTTGTGCGGTGGGCAAAAATGATAATATTATGCACCTAATTTTGGAATGCCCTTATTATAAATTTTTGAGAAGGAGGTTGTTAAATAGGTATTTACCTTCACTTAGTTCTCATGTTTTTGCTAACTTACTAGATATAGAAAATAAAGAAAAGTTAAATCATTTATTTTATTTTAGCTCTAAGGCTTTGGAGGAAAGATATACATAGGTTTGTAAAGGTATTATTTAATACCTACGAGGAGATCCTTCAAACTTCTTCCCTAAAATAACGTATAAATGAATAAAGTCTATCAATATTCCACAAAAATATCTTGGCAAATAATATGCCAAGAATTATATTAATAGCTTGCGAAAGAAATATAATGTAGAAATAAGATGAATAAATATTTGAATTTTATTAATATATTCATTTATTTCTATTTTAAAAATGGAGTGTTCGCTTAATTTTCTCAATTATAATATACATCTAAATAATTTTTTTATTTTCTCCATAAAAACACCGAAGAATTTTATTAAATTTGGTATACTAACTATAAAGTTTGACGATTACAATTTTGAAAACTGGAGTAAGGAACCTTGTGTGAGTGTGTGTGTCACACCAGATTTTTTTTGTTTTCTAATTAATAAAGTAACTAATGAAAATTAGTATATTTGTAGTTATAAACATGGCCACCAGATAACAACACCTACTGAGAAATCAATTTTATTTATGGTTATATAGTTTGTCACTAGGTGTCGCTACTTCCAAAGATTTTTTTTGGGAGTCCATTACGCTAATCCCTTCCCAAAGTGCATTTTAAACTATTGAAAAAGTTTTGACATCACAGGATGGCGCTGTGATCGGGTGGCAAATTTTGGAACTACAATTCTGTATATCTAGAAGCTTATGCTTTCTAGCGGCAATTATTTGAACTACTACAAATTCTAGTTAAGTAAGTGCTGCTTCCTGGCGGTGAATTCAGAAACGTTAATTTTATTCGTTTTTAACTATTTTTTTTTTTTTTATTTCAATAAAATGTAAAATTTGAATTTTTTTTGTTTGTTTATAAGAATACAGTCCTATTTTTTTTAGTATAAACTTCATCTACAACAATTACATTCTTAAAGCAGTTAGAAAAAAGAAAAATTTTATATTTGTTCCTTAGCTCTATCTTTTTTTATGTCTTTTATTAATTATTCAATTATTTGTTAAAGGGGGCTAATTGTGACTAAAAATTAATTGTTATTTTCTCTCTTATTAAGTTACATGTATTTATTATATTTAATACCGATTTAAAATATTCTTCCAAATAATTGTGAAGGGTGTTCTATCCCGAGACTTAAATTGTCCTGCAAATTGCCGTCACAAGCATTGCTACTGGATTGATGAAGAGCTTGCTATCATACAATGCAATCTTATTTAGGTAAATAGTATAATTCTCACTTCCTTTATTTATCTGCAATACATGTCCACTAACCGTTTATTCGCAAATGAATTATACAATAAAGGAATGAAGGGTGATTGTTTTATACCAGATTTCTTTTTCCTAAATCGCGGCAGTAGAATAAATAAATTCAGGGATGTCAAATCTGGACTAAGAGAGAAAATGCAGACTTTGTCCATAGAGTATCATTTTGATTAGGAATATCATTTTTTTCTTGTACAACCTTTATTTGAATCTTATTTTTCGCAGTATATTTGTTTGTCTCAAAAGTTTTTTTTTTCGGGACTTATCAGTTATTTTAGTGGTACTTTATAGAAAAACATATTGCTATTGTTCCTTCAGAAAAATCTGACAAATAAAAGTGATGAGAATTTATATGTATAGATAGTATTCAACGTGGAACATCCATCCCACCTGCTGATCATATGCGTTATCTTGGACAGTACCTAGACAAGACACTTACATGGAATCTTCACACACGACTCAAACGCTGCGACCTCAAAAATAGTTTTCGGCTCTTCCATTGACTTCTCGGAAATCGATCTAAATTATCTCTTTCAAATAAAAGACTATTATACACATCCTTACTAAGACCTCTTTGGATAGACCTTTATGTGTATATTACGTTACTTTGAAACAGAAAATAATAGTTTCTATTTGCTTGATGATTTGAGTCTTTGAAAGAGTAAAATGGGAATGAGGAATATCAAGGGGTTATAATTAAAATATAATTTTACAAATATAACTATCACTCCATACTGTTGATGACGTTGATCATATCAATATAAACTCGAACCATGTTGTTAACAAAAATAGATGTTCATAATGTTCAGCTATTTTGTTGAAAAATTACATACTATTATCCAGTCTTGGACCTAATTTGATAGTTAAGCCCGCCTGGAAATAGGCATTACTTTACTTTATACAGTCTTGGATTAAATTAAACTCGTCTTTAGCGTTTACTATTAAAGGATCCCAAATTAAATCAAATAACCAGCAAAACTTAATTAATTTATCGGGATGGAAAATAATATTTTTCAATAATTACCAACTATATATTAATTCAAATATGTCCGATTTCTCAGTTATTTATTGCTAATTCTACATGAGCAGAATTGCCGATACTACAAATGGCTTTTTCGAGCAGAATATCTTGTGGAGTTTTCATTAAAGTAAGAACAGTCAAATTGTTTCGTTTATATCATTTGTGTTGGATACTTCTGAATTTCTTATGTTTTCTTATCCCATAGAAATGAGCATCCGTTAGTGAAATTAATACCAACGAATTACCAATTAAAGAATCGCAAGACATTTTCCAAATTTGGAAACCAAGGTCGTGTCAAGATAGGTAAGATTTAAATGTTTGGTATTCGTTTCAACCAATCATTTACAAGTTTTAAGCATTTGATTAATTGTAAAATTATTCATCAAGATTTCCGCCCAGGTTTTTGATTGGATAAGATTTGATCAGCTCTTTACAATTTATTCAATTCGATAAGACTGTAATTAATGTTGTAATGTAGATATTGAGGTTAGGTCACAAAAAACATCTTTTTATATTTTCAATTAGATAATAATTATAAAGATAATTTTAGAACAGACGCCAACAACCTATCTCTCAGTTATAACATTCTCCGGGAATTTCTAAAACAAAATGCAGATAACGACACGGTTTTCCCATCCACTCTTCTAGACGTTTATAAACCTTGACCCATCCAATGTCCGTAAAACTTGGTGATGGAATAACACAAGTTAAACTATAGTTTTTAAGAAATTCTAACAAGAATTTTTTGTAAGTACAATTTCTATGTTATTTACATATTTTACTCTTATACATACCATATTGTCAAAGTTCCAACAGTTGTGATGCTGTTTATTATTGATATGTTCTGCAGCAATACTCAAAATAAATTTAAAATTGCTATATATGCATATACTCTTTATTTAGTTTATTTGCGTAGTGTATTTTGAAAAAAAAATTATTTTAAAATATTGATTTTAAATAAATATTTTATGTTGTTTTCTTTTTTTTTCGATTTGTATTAAAATCTTTGTACAGACCCTGAAGAAGGCGATAAATTTGCCGAAACGTTGGTGAAAATTTAAAAAGACTTTTTTTTATGACCGAACTTCAACATCTATTTTCCAATATTGAATACAGCGGTCTTAACTAATTCAAAATTAATGAATTAAAACAAATAATTTTTAACTTTTCGAAAATTGCGTTTCCAAAATAAAGCAAACTTTAGAAAATTTTATTGATATATTCATTTATAACTAAATAATTTAAATAAATAAACATGGGAATTCAGTAAATTAGATTTGTAATAATTAAGAAAGTATTATTTTACAAATCTGTGTAACATGAAAGGGATTCAAGCTTTGTGTAAGTTTGTGATTATGATTGCATGTAAATGCTCTTTACAATCAAATAGTCAGAACTACAACTAAAAATCTGAAAACATATCCATATAGCTTCATGAAGTTCATTCAAGTTAAGCTTAATGAACTTTTGGGAACTACCAGTTTAACATCACTCTAATCCGAAAGTGTATTTGATAATTAGCTTGATTTTAGATAGAAATGTATAATCGTCCTGAATATTTCCTCTTTTAACTAATCATAGTTGTTGTGGTGGTTGATTCCGCAGAGCTGGAAAGCATCAGAGCCATTTTCCGTGGTAGCCTGCTTCATTTTGTGATCATTGACCGGTTTCGGGCGTTCGCCCATCTTCAGGATGCCTTTTTCAGACAGTCTGACAACACAGACTTGCACAGAGCGAAGTTAGTTTACACACTCGTTTACGGTCGATGACCACAAAATGAAGCAGGCTACCACGGAAAATGTCTCTGATGTTAACTAAACATACTTGATGTTTTTTCATAGTGTTTATCTATCTTAGAGATTAGCTGCAGAACTACTTTTAACTCTATATTATTTTAATGAGGTACACCGAGATAATAATTCAATAAATTGGCATCATTTTGGGTCCATATTTTCAGAGAATAGGTTAACGAACGATTGTCTGAATAATGTTTAAGTTTTGTGTTTTATAACTAAATTAAGTAAGTGTACGGGGTAAGTACATCCGCTATGACACTATGTCCAAAAGCTATCGGTTAGAGGAGTAATTAATGCCAACCGTCTAAGAGAAAAAAATTGATCAAGTCTGAGGATCATATCTTTCTATAGAAATAAAAACAAATGCATTATACATGCTTCATTTTTGTTACAGCTTCAAGTTACAATTCAAGGAGCAGTGCAAACAATTTGGTAATTAATAAGGAAAAAAAAAAATTACCATTACTGAATTTGAACAAGTAGCTGTTAGGTGTTATTCAAGTATTAATTTCTCTTGTTACTATTAGAAAAAGTACTACGAACATGGTAGGATTTTGGTATTAGAGTTTTCGAATTTGATAAAAAGATTTCGTCAAGATTCATCAATCGAAAGTGCGACTTGACCAAAATTTCTATTTTTATTTGATATAATACAATTTTCTTAGTACATTGTAGGAAATAATGTCTAATAGGGATTCTGGTTTTATATTGCATTCATTAGGAAGTATTATTGTCTAAAAAAATGTCGATATTATTGTCTTTTTGGTCGATAATAGCATTCAAATGGATGGACTCAAAGTTTTTTTTATTTTTGGAATATAATGAAGTCATTATAATAGTTTATAGTTGTCTTTAATTTGAACAGTTCACTGAATCTTAATTTTTAGTAGTTTGTTTCATTACTTCTATAATTGGTTTGAATAATGACTGACTAATGAAGACAAATTTTGTTGTCTTCATTATTTTCCAAAAATAAGAAAACCACATAAATGTGGTATTGTTAGGGAGGGATCAAACATAAGAAGGTTAAACTTCAAACATAAGGGAAACTGTTACACTTTATGAGTAATCAACGGTCAAAGCTCTTGACAGTAATATTGAAAATGTTTTTGGGAATTCATTATCGTTTTCTTTCTCTGTTATAATTTTTTTTTTTAGAAACTTTTTGATTCTTTTTTGGATCATATTTACAAAGAATATGTGAACAATTGTCACATGAATTCTCAAGACCTTCAGTAATAAACCTTCATCTGAAGATCTGTATTATTATTTAAATAATGATAATACAATTTTTTTTTTTTTAAGAAATTGAGCAAGATTTCTAATTGTCAACACTTTTGAGTTTATTCCTAGGCTAGTTATGTTCTAATTTGCTTAAGTATTATATTTTCAGGACTGGCAATACAAACTAATAATTGTTGTATAAACAAACTCACAGTTTTTTTTTTAACTAGTTGAGAAAAAAAAAAGCAAAATAAAACTTGTAGTGAGGTTTATTGTAAATTGGTAGTAGAGTTGAGTTGGGAGTGTAGTATAAGTTTCCAGTGGACTTTGAATTAGAGAAGCTGTTCTGAAAGTGGTACCAAAACATGAAGATAGTTAAGTATTGTTTAGTGTTTATATGTTGCTTTACTATAGCAATTAGCCGACCTTCTGATGAGAGTAATGATAAAAAAGATGAAACTAAATCAGATTTACCTACAAATGGTAATTCAATTCAAAATGCGATTGAAAAAGTTTTTTATCATGGAGCACAAGTATTAAATGTTTATGCTGAAAATGTGAAAAAATTAGTGGATGAACTTATCGCTAAAGGAGGTAATTTATTATTTTAATTTTTAAAAATTAAAAATTTTGTTCCCAATTTATATTTTATATTAACTTAGTATCATCTTATTTTTAGATGCTGAAGAATGGGGTGGAAATAAAACTCACTTTGATGTGCTTATACCCAAAGATAATGTACCAAGAATTAAATCATATTTGGCAGAAAAAAACATTGAGCATAAGATTATGATTGAAGACGTTCAAGTTGCTATAGATTCAGAAAATCCGTCAATGATAGATTCAGTACCGAAGATGCATCATCTATTTGACGAATCGAAACTGTACTTTCTGACCACTCCCGCATGGGGCCATCACATGAAGAACCTACTTTCGAGACCAGGTGGGTGCTGCCCTTAATATTCTCTTCCTAGAAGCCTAGATAGCTCACTGTCCGGTGATGGGCAGTATTATCTGTATTGAAGGAACATAGTCCGCAGACTGGTACTAAGAAGTGCACTGGGGCGGCACAATAGATCTTTCAGGTCGCAACGCACTATCTCCTAAAAATAATCTAATCTAATTTGTCTTAATGTACACCAAAAGTTAGTTTAACGAAAATCGTTGTAGCCGTTTAAAGAGAATCACAAAACCTCTGAAAAAAAAAAACAACAGTAAACCTGACAGATGCAATTTTTGATTTTTGCCCTTGGACTTGATCTCAAATAAATT
The DNA here is from genome assembly GCA_011037195.1 of Triatoma infestans. NCBI lineage: Eukaryota > Metazoa > Arthropoda > Insecta > Hemiptera > Reduviidae > Triatoma > Triatoma infestans. The sequence continues at coordinate 215,035 of JAAEAF010000441.1, forward strand.
TTCCTTAGCACTTGAAACATTTTTTTTTTAAATATGATATACAGCCTTACGGAGCAATTATCAAGTTGCATTAACATATTTCGTTAAACATTTATTAACTTCATTGACAGATATTAAAACAATAAATAGGATTAGATCGAACCATGCGATATGTGGAGCATACCTAGCAAGAATTGGTCAAAAAGAGTCGAACCTGTGTAATGTATGCAAAGAAATAGAGGATCCGGAACATATGATTATGACATGCAAAAAATATGATAAGCAGAGAAAAATTCTACTAGATGAACTATATAAAATACTAAAGGCTCCCTTCAACTATTTAGAAATTTTAAAAAATATAAATCAAACCTATAGTTTAATAATTAAATACAGTTTAGACATAAAAATAAATTTTTAATTCTATGATACTCTTCAGAACCGAATAAAACAAAAGGTAATGGCAGAATAGCCGCAATGCTAATGCAAAAAAAAAAAAAAACCTTCATTGACTAATCAACCATATACTTACTCTTTCTTTATAGATCTGTATATATCACAGATCTGTATACGTGAAGATGTGGGGGCTACAAAGCCAAATGCTCTGGGTAAATTAGATTTATTTTGGTAGTGGTCTTCGTTTGTACATGGTAGTCGGTAAATGTTATGAATACCTGGTTGATGTGAGTGTGTGAAGGATATTGGCGAGTTAGAGTTTGCTCTTTTTAAAAAACGTTTTTAAAGCATTTTGACGGTCGAGCAGATACTAAGCTCTTTTAAATTGATGTTATGTACATCCAAAATATAAACCGCAGATCCAGACATATCTTCCATTCTGATACAATCCGAGTAACACGGAGATAATTATCAGGTATCTATCACACAGACGGACCCAATATTAATCTAGTTTCCCTAGAAGATAAACTGATACTGTAGATTAGATTAGATTCTTTGGGAGATTAGCTCTTCGGCCTGCACCACCGCGATCCCCGTGGGTCTGTTGTGGCACCTCCTAAGTTGGAGACCCGGCCCCCGTCCTGATCTTCATCGAACTGTGAAGTCTGGGGAGGTCTCCCCAGGTGGTCAATTAGAGCATCCTGTCGAGTCCTGCCTGCCTTAATAGACTTAGCAGACCCGAGAGGGGCCTCTGGCTAAGGCCTGTAGGACCCCAGCAACTGATACTGTAAGAGTAATAAAAAAAAAAGTCTTTAACATCCTATCCTGTAATAGGGACCTTTAGAAACATCTCGCGATGAATAAGAAAATATTATCTTTGGAACGAACATATCGCTTTCTCACCAAAATCTTGCATGTTTAATTCTATAATAGGCTTTCATTGCCAAGTTTCTTAGCCTCCACAGCAGCAGTTGGTTTGCATTGAACTGTTGCCAGATAACCTAAGCGTTGGATGTCTTGAAGCAGCAGTCTACCGGATCTCATTCAATGCGACGCTACCATATACAGCCGCATGTAACCATATGGTTTAATTACCATATAATAAGTCCAAAACATCATCTTGCAGTAATCCCCCAATCAATACATACCAATAATTATTCGACATCCTTTTGGTGGTCTTAAACATGAAAAACATTTGAGTTTCCCGGTTGGAGCGCATCACTGGTTTATTGCTAATGGAGCAATAAATCTTGTAGAAAAGAGGCATGGTTACTTCCTCCGCCACGATAATTTTCTATCAAGGTTCATTGCTCCATTAGATTTTAAAGGTGTAACGACCCTGAAGAAGCTCATTGCAATATGGGCGAAACTTCGGTTTCTTCCAAAACTTCGGCCAAACTTCTGATGCGGTTTCAATCCGAAAACCCAAGTGTTTTTCATGAAAATGGCTGTGGAAACCCAAAAGATTGTCTTAAACCTGTTCCGACCAATTTAATTTACTGTCGAGAACGACTAAGAACTTCACAGATTTCCTAATAACCTCAATAGGTATTAATCCTATGATTTTCTTCTGTGGGCAAATAAAGTCATCTGGGTCTTACTGGGATTAATAAAAAGACCCTGGGTCCCAATCGTATAACATGTATAAGGGTACTTTGCATTAGGTCTGAGATAGTAGTCAGACAACGCGCCATCAATAAAATAACACCATCATCGGCATATGCTTGTACATATAAACCCGATGAATTCATCCTGGTTAACAGTTAAAGTGGAAGATTAACCATATGGGAGATGTAAACATAGAAAATGGAGAAGTTATTTCCAAAATAGGAAATTGGTTAGTAATTAACGTTACTTATCCTTTTTTTTTTAAATTAAGTTTATTTTTTCTTATATTGTATTAGAAATGTATTCTTAAGATAATATAAGAAATATTTTCTTATATTAGAAATGTATTCACCGATTTTATTGGAATAATTGCCATATTATTTCACAGTTGCACAAAATATTTAATTTTTTAACTCGGTGTATCACAAGTTAAACTATAGTTTTTAAGAAAATCAAAAAGACAACTTTTTACCCTGAAGGTGGCAATAAATTTTCCGATACGTCGGTGAAAATTTGAAAAGAGCAATTTTTTTTTTGACCTAATCTCAACATCTATTTATTATATTGCCTACGAATGTTTAGGTGGAAGAATCAGCTTCCTAGCAAAAACAAGTCACTGTCAGTAGTAGTGCCTTTCACTAGCACCTATCATGTCAGTCGGTTCCTTGATGATGAGAAAACAGTATCTTTTTTGTTTACAAAATTAAATTCTGTAACTAAAACAGTTTTTTTTTTCAATTTAAGGTCATAAGATGACTTGGAGATCTTATCACCGTTTGGCCGATATCTATGGATATCTAGATTATTTAGCTGAAAATTATTCAAATATTGTATCTGTAGGAAGTGTTGGTAATTCTGTGGAAGGTCAACAAATTAAATATATAAAAATATCATCTGGTAAACCTAATGCAACAAAATTTTGGATTGATGGAGGTTTGTCATGTTTTATTAAAAAAAAAAAAAAATATTTTAGATAATTTATTAAAATAAATTTTTAATTATTTTAATCTTCATCTTGTTTCTATAGGTATGCATGGTAGGGAATGGATTTCACCAGCCACAGTTACTTATATAATTCGTGAATTTGTTGAAAACAGGCAAGCACATATGCCTGATATTGATGGAATAGATTTTTACATTGTTCCTGTAGTTAATCCAGATGGTTATGAATATTCACATACTACGAAAAGAACATGGCTTAAAAATCGTTCAAAAGGGAATGATTCATGTGTTGGCACTGATCTAAATAGAAATTGGGGCTATATGTGGGGTGGCCAAGGAACAAGTGATGGAAATTGCAGTATACATTACAGAGGTACCAAAGCATTTTCAGAACCGGAAACTAGAAGTGTCGCAGATTTTATTGTAGAGAGAAAAGCTAATATGAAGGTGATTTATATAAATATTTCAATTAATCCCTACAGCATTTTTTAGTTTTGTGTTTACTGTACTTTTTTTCCTATATTTTCCAGGCATTTATAAGTTTTCACAGTTACGGGCAGTATATTTTAATACCATATAGGTATCAATCTGAAATATTACCTTCGGATTTTAAAGAATTAGAAGAAGTTGCTGAGAAAGCAGCCCTAGCAATTAAATCTTCAACTGGTGCTTCATATACTGCAGGCAATAGTGCCAAATTAATTTGTGCTGCTTCAGGTATTTTGATAAATTTCATTATTTGATTTTAAGACTGAAAGGAAAATAAATTTTACAACATAATCTGTGACACTGTTAGTTTCTTACTAGTAATGTTAATGAATTGAAGTAGCCGTTAATTGGAAGTAAGCCTTTACTTCTCAACACTGACTTTAATTGTGACTTTCTGTTTTTTTTTAATGAATTTTCAAGAAACTGCAAAGATTTGTTTTCTAAGTTTGTCCATTTGATTTTATTTTATTTGATTTTTTCGAATTATAGTAAACACACTCAACGATTTTCTTTAATTAGAATTCTCACATTTCTAATTGAAAAAGTTATTTTTACTTGTTATTATTTGTCCTCTTTACATATAGTTGGAGGAACCTCATATTACATGGAAAACCTATTTTATAGGTAAAATATCCCATAGGGGATAGTGGACTAGCCGAAGAAGTCCCGGTTTAAGTGTAAGACCTGGGTTTTCTAACGTAACCATATGAAGAGCACATACAGTGGCATCTCCATTTATGCATAGCGCCTTGCAGATGTAGTTGATGTGTGAACTACCTAGTTTTAAATCTAATCTAATAACGTGTATATTCACTCCAATTTACACATTATATATTTTACAGCTGACTCCTTTTCTCTCTCTCAATAACACTAATAAGAAGATCAGTGGATCTTATACGGTTCTACAACTGTACATTATATTTAAGGGGAATTAAATATATTGCCGAAGTTTTGAGATGTGTACAAACTCGATTAAATAGAAGTGGAAGTGGACTTCTGTGACGTCAGTGTTTCGTGACTTCCTTGACAAAAAAAGAAAAAACCAAAGTGAACGTTGCTTTCCAATAATATACTGGTAGTATATTGCAGTTTACCAAGATATCCACATGATGTACAAAGGCCCGAAACCCGACAATGACTACAAAATGAAACAGGCTTATAAAAAATAAAAAAAAAATCTCTGATTTTCTTTAAAATTCATTTAGCAACTGGTCATGTGTAGCCTTATATCTATTATTTTGCTTAAAAAATTTTTCCAGAAAGAATGTATTTTAAGAAGGTATTGGGAAGACTTACAATGTTATACAATAGTACTTTTCACTGAAGTATATTTGCCATTTCATTACAGTGAACGATTCTAACATTAATTTATATTATTAAGGTCCTCAATTAATTTAATAAACATTACTACTGGAAGAAGGTTTGTTCAATTAGAACTGTAAGGATTGCAATCAAAGAAAGACGTCTAAAATGTTAAATACCAGAATTTGTTTTAAATTTATTTCTCTCATAATCATCATTAAACATTTCTTTTTTTTCTCCAGGTGTTTCTGCTGATTGGGCAAAAGGATCAGCAGGTATTAAATATACATACACAATAGAACTTACTGATGGAGAACAAGGTTTTATAGTTCCAGCCCAGGATATAATAACAATAGGAAAAGAAGGTCTTGCAGCTGTAAAAACTGTAGCCACAGCACTTCATGATACCAATTAATAAATTTTAGTGATAGTAAATGATAATTTATTGTATTTTTTTTTTTTTTAAATAAATGCAATAGTTTTTTCTATTGGAATTTTTCTTTTCCTGTAATGCATTCTCTCCTTTTTCCATTTTTTTGTTTTGTTTATTATTTTATACATTCAGATTATAAATAAACCACTACTAACATCACAATTGTCCAAAATTATTTGATAATTTGTAATTTCATAGGATTGTTTACAAAGCTGTTAAGATGGAGATGCTTTGTTTTATTCCAATATTCGTATTTTAGTACTAAATCTTACTGCTGTAAGAATAAATATTGAATTAGTAACAGATTTTACGAAATTTGTTTTCATCGTTCTGAGACTCCTGAATTTAAAAATAATAATGTCAGAATTTAGTCTGTTTGTATGTGCAAGTGTGTTTGGGAGTGATTTTTATATATACATGTGTGTATGTTGCATGCATGTATTGTGAAGAAAATAACGAAAAGTCTCAGAAACTGCAACATGATTTTCTGTTTCACATCTGATTTTCAGGTTACACATTCGACAAGAATGTTTCGATCAAAATTCGTCTATTAGAAGTGAGGTTTTACTTATTATTCATTTGGTATTTTATCCGTCTTAGGATGCATATTCCTTTTGTTTCTGAAGGTTTCGGATTTTCATCCAACGTCAGAGCGAATTCACCAAGTTCGTGTAGAAAGTTCACTTCAACGCAATGTTTTTGTTACACTCACACTTGTTGATTTGTTGATTATATTTATGCGTTGGATGTTATCAATCCACCCATCCACATATTCAACAATTCAATTTTCTCTCAAATGTTTTTAAAATGGCACAAATGGCGTGGTGGAACTTTTTCATTTATTGAAATTAGTATATTAGAGTTATCCAAAATATATTTTCACGGTTACTATAAAATCATCATTTTATAATGATTAAGTTTATGATGTTTCAAGAAAATCACTTTGAAAAATTGAAACGACAATCTGTTTTGCAAAATGCATACGACATTCTCTTTATTAATAGAGATATCATTGTATTATTTCAAATGTTTAATTCTAATTAATTACTATTTAAAGTAGTAAGTATTAATTATGAATATTATCTGCTTCCAGACAAATTTTATCTGAAACCTAGTGTCCATTTCCCATGATAGTATTTAAATTGAAAATAGAAGTTTGATCTTACAATTTTTCGTTATTGAACTAGATTTCTGAGGAACATTCTTTCATTTATCATTTCTTTCATTATTCATTTGTACTCAAAAAAAAATTCTTGATTAAAGGAGTTTTAGTTGGATTTGAAGTGCTGGTTATAAAAGACATTTTTTGTGTCTATGTGCCTTATTGATGAAAGATTTCTATCCGTCTTCAGAGTGGTGGTGAATGATAGTTAGAAGTTAATACATATGCCAGAAGCACTCTGTGTTTGGATGCAAATCCGAAACTTTTCTTTAATAAGAAAAAGTTGGCCAATGTATTGACAAACTAAATATAAATACAAAAAAAACAAAAAAAAAAAAACATGTATTTGTTTTAAGATCATGATTACAAGAGTTTATCCTTTTATCTAAAACTTAATAGAATATCTTTTTTATTTAAGGGAAGTTTGGAAGTAAACAGAAGAACAATTGGTTGAAAAAGTTGAAAGTTGGACCAGCAGAAAATTATGACAGTGAAAGGCAGTAAAGATTTTGAAGAATTACTTAATAAGTATAGGAAAGCACAAGATACAATAAAAAAATTAAATAAAGAGATTAAAATAATCAAGGTAATTATTTCCTAGTACTCCAGTTAAAAACACCAGTCAGTGTGTAAAACTGAAATTGCTCTGTGCAAGCCAAGTCTGGGTTGTCACTCTGTCTGAAAAACCCATCCTCAAGATGGGCGAACGCCCGAAACCGGTCGATGAGCACAAAATGAAGCAGGCTACCACAGAAAATGTCTCTGATGCTTTCTAGCTCTGCGGAACCAACCACCACATCACGAATCTCCTATATTTTGATACAGGGCATAACTTTGAAATGTGCGCCATCTCTCCTAGTTTTACCCTATTCATTTAAAAAAAATCTACAATTTTCTAATAAGAAACTAAAACTACTTTAAAAAAATCCGTGTTTAAACATTTTTCAAGATTGTGAATTACATATATAAACTAGTTTACTAAACATTTAAAAGATTTACTTAATTTGCATGTCCATCCACAGTTGATACAATTGATAATTTTTGGATTTTTATCTTTAATCATTTTTTTATATTTTTAAATTTTTTTTTTTTTATTTAATTTGTGCTTTAGGAGAGTGTCCAGTATTCTGGTCTTCTGGATAAATTGGAATTTTTAGAACGTTGATGTTATATAATGTGATAATGATATTGATGTGGAAATTGATCGATTATTGTGTGCAGCGTGTTGTATGTAAGGCGGTGGAATGGAAGGAAGGTTTTTATGTAGGTGAGAAGACAAAAAATCTAATAAAGTGTTTTATTAGTTGTATTTAGTTTCTTAAAGACCCTAATCTCTGAAACATAAAACATGGTGTCAGGTGTGAACTTTTGTTAATTAAATATTTGTGCTTTATATACATGTTTGATAAATTATCAATGGAGGGCGAATTTTTGAAAAGAAAGAAGGGTGTTTTACGTGGACGATTGACAAGGATGATGACGTTTGTGTCATCAAAGAAATTTTCATTCGCACAGTTATCTGAACTAAAGGAAAGGAATGCGGAAGCGGGTAAGATTTTAGATGATTTTAATGAATTGTCAGTAAATTTAGATCTCGAAGAAGAGTTTGTAAACGCTTTTGAGTAAACGCGTTTGTAAACGCAATTTCTTTGTCAAGAGTAAATTGCTCGAAAAAATTGAAGAAATAACTAACATTAAAGTCAATGAAAACAAAACTGGGTTTAAGATCCCAATATTTAAGGGGAATTTAACAGAATGGAATTCGTTTTTTGAATTGTTCAAATCCGTAATTCATAATAATAATAATACCCTGGATGGTGTTCGTCGTTTCCAAATCCTGAAATCTTCTTTGGAAGGAGAACCAAGAGAATTAATAGCTGGATTAGAGATCACGTCACAAAATTATCACACAGCTCTTGAGACTCTAATTAATAATTATCAAAAAAATAAATACGTAATTTATAGTCATTTTAAACGATTTTTTGATCAGCCTAGTCAGATCTAAAAAGTTAAGTTAACACATCCCGATCTGTTTTGAATGCTATTAAGAGTTTTGGTATAGTTACAGAGACTTGGGATTCAATTTTAACATACATTTTATTAAATAAAATAGATAGAGAATCAAAACATTTATGGGAATTGCAAGACAATCCTACGGAATTTTTAAAAATTGAAGAGCTTTTTACTTTTTTGGAAAAACAGGCGCATATACGCAGCGATGATGTTAACGAGAGTTTATCAGAGTCTTTGGAAGTACACCGGCTTGCAAAAAAGTCTGAACAAATGGGCAACTCATCATTACCCACATATCGTAAGTGTAATAAGTGCGGGGGTAAGCATAAATTTAAAAATTGTCCTGCATGGGGAAAGGCATGTAATCGGTGTAATGGGATGAACCATTTTGCGGCAGTTTGTAGGTCAAGATTAAAACAAAAAACAAGTGAGCCAGTTACTGATATTGAATTTTTAGTGCACTCCTTTACGAAGTCTCTTCCTATATCAACCAGACAGAGAGAAAGATTTTTAAATGCTATAAATGAAGATATAGTGATGATAAAATTGAAGGAATTTATAAAAACTGGATGGCCAAAAAAAGTTCAAGGGGAATTAGCCAGGTACCCTCGTGATGAGATTACGAGTTGTGAAGGGTTGTTAGTTTGGAATAATAGGATTGTTGTCCCTCAAATACTGCGACATGAAATGCTTGAAATTTTGCATACAAGCCATGCGGGTATAGAAAAATCGAAGGAAAGGGCTAAGCAAACTATAATTTGGCCACAAATAAATATGGACATAGAAGAATATATAAAAAATTGCCAGGTTTGTCAAAAATTTGCCAGAAAAAATGTTAAACAGCCATTGTTAGTCACCCGATCTCCTGGCGCCCCTGGCAAAGAGTGTTTGTTGATATAATGACCTACGATTCTCGTGACTACCTAGTAGTCGTCGATGCTTATTCCAATTGGATAGAATTAGTTTCTCTAAAAACCAAATCATCAAAAGATGTTACACTAAATTTGAAATCCATATGTTCCAAGTTTGGTATTCCGGAAATAATGGTTTGCGACAACATTCCATTCGCGTCATCTGACTTGAATGAGTTTTCAAAGGCTTATTGTTTTGACATTGTTACCAGAAGCCCTAACTATGCCCAGTCTAATGCTTTTGCGGAAAGAGGAGTGGGGATAGTGAAAAGTATTTTAAAGAAGACTTCTGAAAACAAAAGTGATTTATTCTTGGCTTTGTTGGAGTATAGAAACACGCCATTAAAATACTTGAAGCTGTCGCCCTCTCAACTGCTGATGAACAGGACATGCAGGACAAGACTACCTTCGACAATGGGCAGCTTGATGCCTAAGATTCACGCAGGCGCTCCAGAAAAGCTTAAGGCAAAACAACTCGTGACTGAGTATTACTACAATAGAAGTGCCAAAGAATTAGAAGAATTAACTCCTGGATGCGCGGTGTTTATAGAATACCCTAATGAAGGAAAGTGGCATTCGGGAGAGATATTAAAAAAATATGGTGAAGCGCCAAGGTTTTACATCGTCAAAGACAATGAGACGGGTCGAATAGTCAGAAGAAACAGGAAACAATTAAGGAAAAGAAGATATAGTCAAGAAGAGGTACTAAAACCATCAATATCAAGAAGTCAACGGGAGAAGAAAGTGCCACAAAAATTGAAAGACTATGTTTTAGAATAATATATATGTAAATACTTTTTTTTAAAGAAAGGGGATGTTATATAATGTAATAATGATATTGATGTGGGAATTGATCGATTATTGTGTGCAGGGTGTTGTATGTAAGGTGGTGGAATGTAAGGAAGGTTTTTATGTAGGTGAGAAGACAAAAAATCTAATAAGGGTTTTTTATTAGTTGTATTTAGTTTCTTAAAGACCCTAATCTCTGAAACATAAAACAGTAGACACGAAGTACGAGAACAAAAATTACAATCAATTGTAAGAGATTTAATAGCCAGACAGGGACAAGGTGGTACTTGTAGTTCTAGTTGTAGGAATAAACTGTTAAATAAAAGTAGAGAAATTTGTTATTATAGAGCGGACAAAATACTTGACACCCTTTCTGAGTTTAGATGGAATTAATTTACTTTTAATTATATTTTATGATTATTGAAAAAGACAGTGTGATTGTTTATCGAAGTATAATCTTATTTATTTATTTATTGTCTTTTTATTATCATATAGTCCCAATAATCTGTCTTAAATACAATTTTTTAATGATTTAGATATTTCTACCATTTCATTTTTCAACTAGTATTTATTTATATCAGAAATATTACTTTCAAATTTACTCTTATTAGAAAAGATTAATAATTAATTTTATTTAATAATCTCACATTTTTAATGAAAGTTTAGTGTTCTTTGTACCAAAAAAAAAAAAAAAGTATCTTAAGCTCCTTTTATCAGCTCAATATAATAATAATCAAAGGTCTTTATTAATTTACAAGATTACAATTTATTTTGTTTTTTAATTATTTACAGTGACAGACAATTACTCATGGTCCTGTGACCGTCTGAGGGGTTGTCTCTACTTGACACACTTCTATAAAAAAATAAAATATTCTAAAAGAAATTTCAAGAAAATACATTAATTATACTGGGTACAACATAAACATTTCATAAACCTAACTACTAAATAAGAGAAATATAAAATTCATTTTCTAAGATACACAGAAGATAAAATAAAATTCACTTTAAAACGTAAACATAAAAGGAGACAAATACCACAAGAATGCAAATTATAATACTAATAGATAAATTAAATCAATAATTAAACTCTTTTATAAGCTGATATCTGTATGCCCATGCTGCTTTACAGTAATTCACCAGACTCTTCCAACATTTCCCATTTAAGTACTCCTCAAACTCCAGTTCATTTAAGTACTTTTTCTTAAAATATCTAATTCTAAATTCTCTTAATATGGGGCATATCGCTATGAAGTGATAAACGCTTTCTTCTCTATCATCCAAATTACACATCGAGCATAATTTGATTGCATTGTGATACGTGTATTTATTAAGATATAGCGATTCTCCCCTAACTTTAATTACCCATCCAATAGCACTGGCATCTAAGTTAGTACAATTCACTAAACTGGGTTGAGGGTCCAACTTTCTATACAAAGTATGTTGCTGACTATTTAGGGCTAAGAGCTTATATTTATCAAGTAGGACAGCTTTAATATTTTCCAGGACTGTACTCGCATCAATTTTAAAACTAAGAAAGTCAGTGATTGAAATATTGTAACAACCACAAAGTTTTACCCAACCGTCAGTTCCTCCTGTTGGCCCTATCTAATCCCCTCAAGACCTCTCGACGACGTCGACCCCTTGGGTTCAGTCTTTTAAATTTTAATTCCTAGCATGACTTTCCTTAGACGAGTCTGAGTAGAGACCGGGTTTGTATATGCTTATTCTCCCTGTAGCCACAGCGCTACTCTTGAGCTTTGCTCTTTTATATTATATTTTGAGGCTTACGCCTTACTTATTGCTTATTACATCTAGCAACCTACAATCTTAACATGGGGTCATTCACTTTCCGGCCCCCAGTGTCGCGTATTACTACGCGAATTGATATAAAAGGGATACTTCCTTTGGGGGGGGGGGCTCCCATTTTTCTTTTACATACAGTTGACTGGCCACACTGTTAGGTTAGTCATCTTTTATTTTCTATTAACTTTTACATTAGTTAGATTTATCTCAATGGTGCTTTGATTCAATTTACATCATTTATTAAATGTCAAATTAAATAAGTGTGTTATGCACTTCTTTCGATTATACTTAGGAATCATGTTGCCTAACTTGTCTAATTCATCAGGCATATTATTCTAAAAGGGGACACGCCATGTTCCCTGGTGAGTCTAGTCTGAGTGTAGCTTGAGAACAGTTGTCTTGCACTCCGTTACGGCACCTGTTGCACCTTGGGCTCAACGCCATATTGCTTTTTCAACCAGCACGCTTTCTGCAATTTGATGATATCATCTTACAGCCCCAGGCGGCTTCTTTTGTTGAATCAGCAATCATCTTCTTCACTGTGCCATTAATATCTTCAAGAGGAAATATAATTCACGTAATTATTAATTGTACAGGTGGACTAATTTCTGAAGCTGTAAGTCAGCCTTTTTTATCCTACCCATCCTTATTACCTTTGGGTTATTATTATTACTATTATATATCCTAAAACCTGGGATCTTTACTGACTTATTTGCCGTTAATTATTCACTTAAACGACGCAATCAGCCATATTGCGCAATACTTCCGCCACCGACGTCCTCATCTCAATTGGCACTATTGCCATTGTAATATTACTGTTATTTCATTTATTGTGGATTATTTCTAATATTGCACATCCAAGTGTTTCAAGGAACTCTTAATACCAGAACCTTGGTAGCTGTACATTACCTGCAACAGTGTGTCCATTCAACTCTAACAGCCTACTCCATTAGTGCTGTGATTTGGGTAGCCTCATTCTCAGGTATTTCCCGTTTACTATATTAAATAAGTGCTAATTAAACTTGTGTTTAATACATGATTTAGGGTTACATGCCCTATTGCTGATTCTTCTTACATAAACTTATATCATCATATTATCACAAGACCATAGTTTATTCTATCTTTATTCTCTTTAACAACAAAAGGTGATTTTCAAGGGTTTATACATTTCTCTTTTAATATTGTTCTAATCTATTCTCAGGTTAGAGCTGGTCCTCCATTGTTACGAAACCGGATTGTAGGGGCTTGCTTCTACATCTGCCGTTTCCGACACCAGTACCTAGCATCTGCATGTGCTACTATAGCATAATCCAGTCCATTATCATTGCGTTGAACAACAACGTTGCCCGCTGAAGACTAGGATTTGGTTTATCATCGCCTTTATGTGATGTAGTGACAAGAAATAAATGTGTAGTTGAATGAATGATAAAAAGGCTAATTCTTATTTCCAGTCCACCTGGTTCCCGATCTCAGGAAGTGGATTATTTACAACTAAATACTCCACAATAATTGTAACCAAAAAGAGAAAAAAAGTTATTTAGATTTAGACACAATATATTATTGTGTACACTTTTTTCCAAAGAATTAAAATTTTTAAAAGAGACTTAGATTATTAAGTAAGCTTTAAGTACCACTAGTCTATTTGTAGAATATTTCTATGCAAATTTATTTATTTTTCATATATGTAATTTTATTTGAATTTTTTGTATAAAAAGTTTTATTGTATATTTTATAAAGTTTACTAGAACCTAATTTGAATTCTGCACAATTTAATTTTAGAGAAAAACATAACCCCACCCCTACTCCAAAAACCCTCTTAAATGACTTCACCAGGAGAAATGTTTCAAATAAAAGTTGTAGCGCTTTGTATGTGTAGTTCACATTCCTAGCTTAAAGAAAATCGTTGAAGCCGTTTTCTTGACAATTTCAGGAAACTGAAAAATACATTTCAGTAAAAACGCACTTCCTACATTTTTTCAAACTCGGAATTTCAACAATACATTCTATTGTAATTAATGTTATTTAGATGACAGAATTGTATAGTAAACTGAAATAGCACTTTAGAGGAAAACCTAACCCTTCTCCTTCCCCAAAAGTGCCCTTAAATGAATTTTTTCAGAGATATATTTTAAATAAAAGTTGTAGATCATTGTATGTGTAGTTGATATACCAAGTTCGAAGGAAATCGTCGGAGCTATAAGAAAGTAAAAAAATACCAGAAAACTGAATAATACTTCTCAGAAAAAAAGCATATCCGGTCTTCTGATTTTCTTCAAAGTAGGAATTTCAACATAATATTTCATTCTAATTAATATTATTTACCTAATTGCATAATGTAATAAACTGAAATAACACTTTAGAGGACCACCCACCCCCCCACCCTTAAAAGTTGAATGCATTGTTTCATGTAAAAGTTGTAGGTCTTTGGATATGTAAGTGATATAATAAGTTTAAAGGAAATCGTTGAAGCCATTTTGGAGAAAATTGCAAAAAAGTGAAAAAAGCATTTAGTAAAGGGCAGGTTGTGGTTTTTTGACCGCTGACTTACTATCAGATCCCATGGTGAGCCCAAACGGAATATCAAGATTCACCTTTCTGCGATTTTTCGCTTTTGAGCTGTGCTGTTCACATAAATACACACACACACACACACACACACACACCATATATATATATTATATTTATATTATACACCTCACCGTTTGCTAAAAACCATTTTTTTTTTGGACCCAGAGGACCTCCAAACGGATATTTCCGGTGAAAACACGATATAGAAAATTTGGCACTAGGAGTAAGAGAAAGTAAAAAAACCAGGATGACACTTAAAAAAATAGGTATCAAAAACAGAAGGCGAACATCAAGGCTCGCGGACTAATTTCAAGTCATGAACATTAGAAGTTGGAATAATGGACATGGTAGGAAATACCAGTGCATTACTGAAGCTTCCTTTCGATCGTTGGACCGTAGAAAGTTATGTAGTTAATTATTTAACAACCTTTTGAAACTGAGGTGATATATATTGAGCATATCAGATATACTATCAGAAAATCATCAGACTTTCCTACTGTAACATTTCCTTAAAATAACATCGCACAGCAAATGTGTAGAACCTTTTATATATTAACACAATTACAATCACAGTAAAATAAAAAAATAGGAAATTAGGGAAAATAGCAAACTAGAACGATTTCTCAGCACTTGTAGCTTTTAGAGCTTAGATGAAAATATCTGATGTAAAAACTGATATGAAGTACTATGGTAATAAAATTTTAAAACAAATCCAGTTTCCAAAAAATAGTCGCTAGATTACAGCAGTTAATGGCAAATGTTAAATATAAAAACTGTTGGCTCCTATGTCAGTCTGAACTTCTACTAGAAATCCATATCTTTAACATAAAATTCCAAATTAAATATACCTACATTATTTGCAATTTCTATTTAATTACATTTTTCTATTTGTAAACATTTAAAAGTAATGATAAGTCAGTCCTCAAAGAAGTGCCAGTAAATTTGACATCTGGTGACAATTTTTGTAACTATAATTTGTTAAGTTTCTAGCAACGCGGGGGTCCTCCAGCCCCAGCAGTGCTGCCCTTAGGTTTTCTTTTCCTAGAAGTCTCAGTGTTGTCTGCAACGAGAGAACACTGTCCGGAGATCGGCCTTGCATGAGAAGGCTCCCGGCACCAATGGCCATAGTTGTTGACGCGCCTAAAATTACAAAAAAAATATATATTAGTTTTGGTATGTAGCGATTACAGATTCACTTGTCTAGCTTTCATATTTCCAGCATCAGAAATTGGTTGTGCGCAGACTGAATACTGACTGATGGCAAGTCCTTCAAATCAAAAAAACTAAAAACTTATCAATGTAACATGACTATTATAAGAAATTGAGCAAACCCAACTTACCTGACATATAGGTTAGAAACCAAATGAAAAATTATAGTATTGGCGGCCGACACTGAGTCACTCAAATGCAATTCCACGGAGTGCAGCACCGGTGGAGTGGCCCTGTGGCAGCAGTCAGATTTCCGAACAAGCTACAAACTGCAGAAGCTGGGATACCGACTCGAAACTAGCCCTATAAAACCAAACTACTTCAAGGCGACTTAATAATGAATTAACATTGACTAAAATGTACGTATTTTTTAATTTTATTTATGTATTTATTTTGTAAGGCACAAATAAGCTGCTGAGCAAAAAAAAAAGCCATTATATGTAAAACTTATGAAATAATTCCATAGTTCAGAAACTAAGTGATTTTTACTTTTTCGATATCGAGTTTTCACCGGAAATATCCGTTTTGAGGCCCCGTGAGTCCAAAAAAGTTGTTTTTAGCAAATGGTCTGTGTGTGTGTGTGTTGTGTGTGTGTGTGTGTGTGTATGTGAACAGCATATCTCAAAAACGAAGAACCGTAGAAAGTTGAAACTTTCACTGCCATGCCATCTGTGAAAATTTCTCAACCGGAAGTTACTTGTTGGTTTTTTTATTTTTTTGCGATTTTCTCAAGAACGGCTTCAACGATTTTGTTTAAATAATACATATCAACTACACATCAACATTTTTAAACACAAATTTTTTTTAAACATTTGTTTGGGAAAATTCATTAAGGGCAGTTATGGGGGTGGGGTGGGGTTAGGTTTTCATCTAAAGTGCTATTTCAGTTTACTAAACAATTCTATCATCTAAATAATGTTAATTACAATTGAATATGTTGTTGAAATTCCGAGTTTGATAAAAATCGAATGACCGGAAGTACGTTTACTTTACCACTTTACTAAATGATTTTCCCATTTTTTCGCGATTTTCTCAAAAGTGACTCGGACGACTTTTCTTTAAACATTGTATATCAACTACACATACAAAAAGCTACAACTTTTATTTAAAACAATTTTCTAGGAAAAGTCATTTAATGGCACTTTTAGGGGAGGGGTGGGGTTATGTTTTTCTCTAAAGTGCTATCATAGTTGATTATACTATTCTATCATCTAAAAAAAATTAATTAGAAATAAATGGATGGCCAAAGTTCAGATTTTCAAGGAAATTAGTTAACCTTTACTGAACCGTTTTTTCAGTTTTGGTCGTATTTGAATGAATTTGATACACAAACTGTAAAATTTGTTATTTCCATATTTTACTCTTATATATACCACATATTGTCAAAGTTTCAACAGTTATGATGTAGTTTATTATTGATCTGTTCTGCAGCAATAGTCAAAATAAATTTAAAATTGCTATATATACATATACTCTTTATTTATTTTATTTGCGTAGTTTATTTTGAAAAAAATTTATATGAAAATATTGATTTTAAATAAATATTTTATGTTGTGTTTTCTTTTTTTTTTCGATTTGCATTAGTCTTTGTATTAAAGTCTACAGACCCTGAAGAAGGCAATAAATTTGCCGAAACGTCGGTGAAAATTTAAAAAGACTTTTTTTTTATGACCGAATTTCAACATCTATTTTGAGAACTGGATTAAGAGAAAGTTGTGTGAGTGTTTCACACCAGATTTTTTTGTAGATGTCGCATTTGGGGACCGTGACACATATGAAGCACAAAAATAAGTTTTAATCTCTATTCTGTTTAAATTAAAAATATATATTTATAACTACGTATATTTATTGTTTGATTTTATTCTGAATAATACAATGCAATAATTGAGGCGAGAAATACTACAAAATAAAATAAATTATAAGAAGTTTATGTATTATATAGAAAATGACAATAAGAATAATATAAAGTATGATAAATTACAATAAATGTATCACCATAAATGATAAAAAAAAAATCAACAACAGTAGAGAAAGTATTAATACAGAACGCATAAAATATTATGCAGACATATCTACAATATGCACAAATACAATACAAAATTACAAACATTTCACCAGAGCCGAGACAATCAACTGACCAGTGGTGTGAAATTTTTTCACTTCTAATTTGTATTAATATTATGTTCCAGATTTTGATTGGATAAGATTTGATCAGCTCTTTACAATTTATTCAATTCGATAAGACTGTAATTAATGTTGTAATGTAGATATTGAGGTTAGGTCACAAAAAACATCTTTTTAAATTTTCATCTAGATAATAATTATAAAGCTAATTTTAGAACAGACACCAACAACCTATCTCTCAGTTATAACAATCTCCGGGAATTTCTAAAACAAAATACAGATAACGACACGGTTTACCCATCCACTCTCCTAGACGTTTATAAACCTTGACCCATCCAATGTCCATAACAATTGGTGATGGAATATCACAAGTTAAACTATAGTTTTTAAGAAATTCTAACAAGAAATTTTTGTAAGTACAATTTCTATGTTATTTCCATATTTTCTCTTATATATACCACATATTGTCAAAGTTTCAACAGTTATGATGTTGTTTATTATTGATCTGTTCTGCAGCAATAGTCAAAATAAATTTAAAATTGCTATATATACATATACTCTTTATTTATTTTATTTGCGTAGTTTATTTTGAAAAAAAAATAATTTGAAAATATTGATTTCAAATAAATATTTTATGTTGTGCTTTCTTTTTTTTTTCGATTTGCATTAAAATCTTTGTATTAAAGTCTACAGACCCTGAAGAAGGCAATAAATTTGCCGAAACGTCGGTGAAAATTTAAAAAGACTTTTTTTTTATGACCGAACTTCAACATATATTTTACAATATTGAATACAGCGGTCGCAACGAATACCAAAACATTGTAATTAATGAATTAAAACAAATAATTTTTAACTTTTCGCAATTTGCGTTTCCAAAATAAAGCAAACTTTATAAAATTGTATTAAAATATTCATTTATAACTAAATAATTTAAATAAATAAACATGGAAATTTCAGAAAATTAGATTTATAATAATTAAGAAAGTATTATTTTACAAAATCTTTGTAACATGAAAGGGATTCAAGCTTTGTGTAAGTTTTGTGACTATGATTGCATGTAAATGCTCTTCATAATCAAATAGTCAGAACTACAAATAAAAATCTGAAAACATATCCATATAGCTTCATGAAGTTCATTCAAGTTAAGCGTAATGGACTTTTGGGAACTACCAGTTTAACATCACTCTAATCCGAAAGTGTATTTCATAATTAGCTTGATTTTAAATAGAAATGAAGAATCCTCCTGAATATAAACATACTTGATAATGTTTTTTCATAGTGTTTATCTATTTCATAGATTAGCTGCAGAACTATTTTTAACTCTATATTAATTTTAATGACGTGCACCGAGATAATAATGCAATAAGTTGGCATCATTTTGGGGTCCATATTTTCAGAGAATAGGTTAACGAACCGTTGTCTAAATAATGCTTATATTTTATAACTAAAATAAGGTAAGTGTACGGGGTAAGTGCATCCACTATGACACTATGTCCAAAAGCAATAGGTTAGAGGAGTAATTAATGCCAAACGTCTAAGAGAAAAAAATTGATCAAGTCTGAGGATCATATCTTTCTATAGAAATAAAAACAAATGCATTATACATGCTTCATTTTTGTTACAGCTTCAAATTCAAGGAGCATTGCAAACAATTTGGTAATTAATAAGGATTAAAAAAAAATACTTTTTTAACGAACGGTCTGTGTGTATGTTTATTGTGTTAACAAAATATCTTAAAAACGAAAATTCGCTGAGGCATCTGATATTCCATTTAGTCACTACCACTGCATCAGACTCTGAGATTTCGGACAATCATCATCAACCGTGAGACTTTACTAAATTTTTTTCAGTTATTCGTGATTTTCTCGAAAACGGTTCCAACAATTTTCTATAAATTTCGTATACTATCTATACACATAAATACTTATCACTTGTGACAAAGAAAGCATTGGAAATAATAGCGCACGTTAAAGTTTCGAAATTGCGTTTTTTTTTTTTCGGAAACATGTCTTACGAGCATCCTTGATAATGAAGCACTTTTTTTTGGCAATTGGTTCTCTCTCTGTCACTTTCTCTCTTTCTTTATTTGTTTGTGCGTGTGTGAAAGAGTCAACTCAACATTTGGTCCTATTTATTGGAAATATTTTGTGAGAAAATTGATATTCGGTGTTATTGAGTAATCTCAAAAAAATGTTTTTTCAAAGTACCCGTAAGTTTTGAGTAGAATACGTATGCATTCTGGTGGACACCAGACTATTATTCAAATAAATCTCATACTTGTATTTATTTTCGTATAAAATGATTGAAAATTTAAAATTTTTGGTTTAGATTGTAAAGAATATGACACGAAAATTTCAAGAATTAGATTAAAATCAGGCAAAATGCAAGCTGAGTTATTAAAAGTTTTTTTTGCTTCAGTTTTTTTTCACATTTTTCTCAAAAACTTCTGCAATAATTTTCATTAAACTTATACAATTAACTTATAAAATATACAGTATTTTCTACCTATACAATATTTCCAAATTTTTTTTTTGAAATGTTTCTTTCAGAAAATTAATTTTAAACGATTTTTAGGGAG
The DNA here is from genome assembly GCA_011037195.1 of Triatoma infestans. Taxonomy (NCBI): domain Eukaryota; kingdom Metazoa; phylum Arthropoda; class Insecta; order Hemiptera; family Reduviidae; genus Triatoma; species Triatoma infestans. Next base: position 235,338 of record JAAEAF010000441.1, read on the forward strand.
CAATGGCTTAAATTTATGTTAATTCGATTTTTAAAGAGTAATTTGGCCATATTTCCATTGTATTTAACTAATACAATAATGTTAGCTTTACAAAGCTTTAACGCACTATAATTATAGGCAATGCCTATCGATGAAACTGTAAGGTTTTTGATATTGCAATCATTCCACAAGAAACTGTCGCTCTTTATGAGTAATCAACGATCAAAACTTCAACAATAATATTGAAAATGTTTTTGGGAATGTATTATCATTTTCTTTCTCTGTTATAATTTTTTTTTTTGAGAAACTTTTTGATTTTTTTTTGGGTCATATTTATAAAGAAAATGTGCACAATTGTCACATGACTTCTCAAGACCTTCAATAATAAACCTTCATCTGAAGATCTGTATTATTATTGAAATGTAATATTATTTAAATAATGATAATATAATTTTTCTGATTGTCAACACTTTTGAGTTTATTCCTAGGCTATTTATGTGTTAATTTGCTTAAGTATTATATTTCCAGGACTGGCAATACAAACTAATAATTGTTGTATAAACAAACTCACAGTTTTTTTTTAAACTAGTTGAGGAAAAAAAGAAAGAAAAAGAAAAACAATAATCAAAATAATAAATCCTTTTATATCTATTTTCAAAAAATGTTTATTAAGTGAGAAAATTAAATCTTGCAAAATACTTATAGTGAGGTAAATTGTAAATTGGTAGTAGAGTTGAGGTGGGAGTGTAGTATAAATTTCTAGTGGACTTTGAATTAGAGAAGCTGTTCTATTCGTGATACCAAAACATGAAGATAGTTAAGCATTGTTTAGTGTTTATATGTTGCTTTACTATAACAATTAGCCGACCTTCTGATGAGAGTAATGATAAAAAAGATGAAACTAAATCAGATTTAGCTACAAATAGTAATTCAATTCAAAATGGTATTGAAAAAGTTTTTTATCATGGAGCACAAGTATTAAAAGTTTATGCTGAAAATATGAAAAACTTATTGGCTGAACTTACCGCTAAAGGAGGTAATTTATTATTTTAATTTTTTTAAAAATTTTAAATTTTGTTCCCAATTTATATTTTATATTAACCTAGAATCATCTTATTTTTAGGTGTTGAAGAATGGGGTGGAAATAGAACTCATATTGATGTGTTTATACCCAAAGATAATGTAACAAAAATTAAATCATATTTAGCAGAAAAAAACATTGAGTATAAGATTATGATTGAAGACGTTCAAGTTGCTATAGATACAGAAAATCCGCCGCCAATGATAGTTTCAGAACCGAAAATACACCGTCCATTTGACGAATCGAAACCGTACTTTCTGAGCGCTGCCGTAGACGATATCGTGAAGTTCGAACGTCCGAGTCCAGGTGGGTGATGCCCTTAGATTTTCTCTTCCTAGAAGCCTAGAAAGCTCACTTTGCGGTGATGGGTAGTATTGTCTATATTGAAAGAACATAATCCGCAGACCGGCACTGAGAAGTGCACTGGGGCGGCACAATAGATCTTTCAGGTCGCCGGGCACTACCTCCTAAAATTAATCTAATCTAATTTGTCTTAACATATAACAAAAGTTAGTTTAACGAAAATCGTTGTAGTCGATTAAAGAAAATCCGGGAACTTCTGAAAAAAACAAATACAGTAAATCTGACAGATTCAATGATTGATTTTTGCCCTTGGACTTCATCTCAAATAAACTTCCCCACCATTTTTTTTACCATGAATACAGCCTTACGGAGCAATTATCAAGTTGCATTAACATATTAAAATTAATAAATGTCGTTAAATATTGAATAACTTCATTGACTAATCCATCATATACTTGCTCTTCATGGATCTGTATAGATCACAGATCTGTATGCGTGAAGAGGTGGAGGCTCCAAAGCGAAATGCACTGTGTCATAATAGATTTATTTTGGCAGTGGTGTCTTCGTTTATACATGGTAGTTGGTAAAGTTATGAATAACCTGGTTGATGTGAGTTGTGTGAAGAATATTAGCGAGCTAGAGTTTGCTCTTTTCAAAAAACGCATTTAAGCATCCTGACTTCCGAGCAGATACTAAGATCGTTTAAATTAGTGTTATGTACCCGGTCATCCAAAATAAAAATCGCAGGTCCAGACCTGTCTTCCATACTGATACAATCCGAGTAACATGGAGATAGTTATCAGGTACCTATCACCCAGACGGACCCAATATTAATCTAGTTTCCCTAGAAGATAAACTGATACTGTAAGAGTGATCAAAAACAAAAGTCTTTAACATTCTATCCTGTAATAGGAACCTTTGGAAACATCTCGCGATGAATAAGAATATATTATCTTCAGAACGAACATATCGCTTCCCCACCAAAAACTTGCATGTTTAATTCTATACCAGGCTTTCACAGATTCTCCATAGCAGCAGTTGGCGTGGTTTGCATTGTATCCTTCACTGCCAGATAACCTAAGCGGGGCTTATCTTCAAGCAGCACTCTAGCGGATCTCATTTCAATGCGACGCCTTATCGGCGCTTGCTTTTGATGTAAGGGTATTTACCCTTGGTTTGTTTGTTTGGATGCGCCTCTGTTTTGAAGTCAGCGACTAGTTGTAAATTATTCTTCCACTAGTTGTAAATTATTCTTTCTTTGTTGGGTTTGACATTTCTATGACTTGCCAATGTCAATGAGAGTTTGCCAATGTCAATGACTTTGCCATGTCATCACATCATCCCCTCCTCGGTAAACAAATTTTTCAGCATGAAAAAATTTGTTGCGGGGGCGGATGCTGAATTTGCATGTTTGCCGTTGTACGAGCGTGCCCTACTTCTTTTTTTGAATTTAATTTAGTTAGTGTGCATTTTAGTTGACTTATGTTACAATTTATGAATTATTTATACCGTGTTAATTTTGTATACATAGTTTAAATTCACGGTTTCATACGATTGGAATTTTCTAACTTTTGGCAATAAATTGAAAATTTGACAATGATGTGATTTTTAACACTGAGCTTAACAATGGAAAAATTGGTGGTAATACTAATTATATACAATTAAAGGTATTAAAGGTTAACAACTTATGATGTTTCGTTAAATACCTTTAAAATATATGATATTTGTTTGACCATCGATAGAATTAAAATTTAACATGGAAATTTTATTAACATAGTAGATGAAATTATATCGTAAAATACAATTATCGGTAGATCGAGTCAAAAAAAAAGTACATGTAAATGTTATAGAAAATGAATTACACATAGAAAATAAATTATATCAGTTGAAAAGATAACATAATGAATGTAATTATAAAGGAAACGTATTGTCTGCGCGGCAGGCACCCAAGGGGAGCTGGCGAAGGTTAAGGCGAAAGTCAGATGCGAAAAATAAACGCAGCGAACGGCGAACGTGAAGAATTCGAGCTGCAAAGAAATAATTAGTAAAAGGCGAGACTTACCCTCCTGATGATGGTGAATGCTGAAGTCTAGGAGATGAAGTGATAGGCGGAAGGGGGGATACTGTGTATGTGTGTGTGTGGAAGGAGGGAAGTCAGGCGCGGGTATAGGGAGTAGAGGGTTCTGTAGAGCGAATGACGCTGAGGTCGGCGTCACTGACGGTGGTAAGTTCTGACAATGAAGGCGAGGGAAGAAGACTCCTGCGTCTCAAGGAGACCGTAAATAATCAATTCGAAGGCGAAAGGCGCGAATTAAACAAATAGATGTACAGGCGATCTATACACAGGCGAACAGACATACAAATAGAGACGTTTAGGGCACCAGAAGAAAGCGGAACACACTTACTAGGCGAACTCAAAAGATGAAGTGAAGCAAGTGGACGGAAACAGGGGGCTAGCCGGCGTAGGAAGTAGGGGGGGACTGTGTGGCCAGATGGCGAAATAGGAAAGGGGATGGAAGAGAGGAGGTGCAGGAGGTTGGGGAAGCAATAAACACGGTTCTAAGAATGCATTAGCGGCGGAAATGAGTGCTAAAGGCACGGCCAGGCGGGTTAGCGCGCACGCACGCTCGGGCGGAACTGCGCGCGTGAGAGGTAAGGCGTATGACGACTGAACACGTATTATTCATAGAAAATGAATTATATCATTGACAAAAATAAAAAAATTAGTGTATAAACGTTACTGAAAGGTAACATAATAAATGAAATTATAAAGGAAACTTACATACAAATATCAGTTAAAATATTAACATAGGAAATGACTTATATTAGTTGAAAAGATAATATAATGAATGAAATTATTAGGAAACGTATTATAAATAGAAAATGAATTATATCGTTGATAAGAATCAAAAAATTAGTGTGTAAACGTTACTGAAAGGTAACATAATAAATGAAATTATAACGGAAACTTACATACAAATATCAGTTAAAATATTAACATAGGATATGAATTAATAAAAGTTGGTATACCATGTTTTAATATTATTTATAAGAAATGTAAAATGTGCGCTCTTATTTTTAAAATTTATATGTATTCATATTTTTGGATCGAATCGATAAATTGTTGTCCCTGATTTACCCAATGCATGCTGCGAGCAAGGGAGAAGGGAAAGCGCTTGCGGGAAGGTTAAGTTTCTCGAGATTCGTCGACTAGTCTAGACTTCTTTAACTTAGCTTAACTTAATCTAGATGTCGACTATATAAAATCTAAATATGTATATATATATATAGTATATGTGTGAAAAAAAACATGGCATGTATACCAAACGCAGTTATAGGGGAGGGGACATGCGTTTGTGGTATTTTTGTGTACACTAGTGATTTTTCGTAGTAATGAGCTCGTTGTAGTTAAGCCGTGACGAAATACTGCAAAATTTGTATTAGTGCATGTACAAATAATTTTTTAAATTAATAGTGAAGATAGTGGAATTTTTATATTTAAGGGAATGACCTGTAAGAAGAGGTAATAAATATATAAATAAATAAAATAATATTCTTGAAAGGGATTAGTTACTTACAATTGTAATGCCGCTAAGTTTTATGTGTACGTGTTAACTTCTTTGTTTGATACTAGCTTGGTAAAAGGCCGATGGTTAAAAGGTTTTGGTCCGGCTCGATTCTATTGTTGTGTTTACCTGTTATTGGTATTATTGTACTAAACAAAGAAGCAATTTTTCTTAAATTTTGAATGAGGATATAATTTTAAAGATGTTGTTTTTATTTATTGTGACTATTTGTGTAGTCACCTTGTAAGAAAGGATGTGTACCTGGAACATAAATAATTTTTGTACCCTTGGCGGTACAAGAAAATGGTTATTAATAAAATTGGCGGTAAAAGAAATTAAACGAAAATAATTGTTGTAAACATTGGCTGTGTGTGTATAGCCGTATTTTATGTTTGTATGTGTGAAGTATGTGAGTGTTGTGAACTCCCTGGACTAGGGTGGTGAACCTTTCCCAACACCGGATGTGGTGTTTGGTTGACCAATCTCTCCCAACACCAGAAGTGGTGTTTGTGTGTGAGTGTGATTACACTTATAAGAAAAGGTTACTTGAAATTTACTTATACATAAAATCGTTGAAAATAACATGTCTTAATATATAAGAAAGAGTAAGAATTTATGTGCTGATAGTTTGCAAGCTTGAATTTACAGTACGTAAACTTGCGAAAAGGATTGAATTTGAGAAAAGCGTTATAATAATTATGCTTAACTTTTAAATTTTCTGTGCATGAAAGAAGAATAAGCGTACAACTTGCGACACAAATTGAGTTAACGTTATATTAGAGAAAAATAATTAATTATACTATCTAATCTCCTATTCTAAGTAAATAACGCTAATCAATTTATTGAAGGAAATTCACAAATTTATGAATTTCATAATCACTTGTTCACAAATTTAATGCCTATAAATTAGACATGACCGGTTTAGCCCCTAATAGATAGTATAAGCTGTGTGTTCGCGTTATGTGGGTCATGTTACTGCTGTAAGACAGGAAGTGCAGAGTTTACAGATGTGTTGCAATGTATTAATTTTACTTGTAGTAATTGTTTTGCGAAATTGATGCCGGGGTAATTGGCGTAGTTGTGGCCTGTAGAACGCCTGTGACTGCCGGTGATTTAGCCGTTTTCTGGCTCGATGAGGAAACAGTTTCAAGCAGTATGGCCGTACTTATCGCAATACTGGCAGGTCGGTTTGTCGTTTGTATTAAATTTGGTTGTTGTCGCCCTTGTCACTTTTGAATATGTTCAGCGCGGTCTGTGAGTTTGAGGTGTATTTGTGGGTTGGCGTTGCGTTTTGGTCTGTTGACGCCTTTGAAAATTATTAAATTTGTCAGCTCGCGGCGAGAATTTGCCGAAGTTTGTACGTGCTTATGTTTTTGGGGCCGTGCAATGCCTATCGAAATGAGGCCCTGAGAAATGTCGACATGGACGATTTTTGATCACGTTGAATACTGGGGGTTCATTTTTTGAGTGCATTCTGCGTGAAAATGCATACTCCCACAGTATTTACATGGCGATGGCGGTAGATTATTTTGCTTTGCCACCGGTTTGTTTAATTTAGCTTTCGGCGTTATAGCAAACACCGGCGGGGCAGAGTCTGCAGCCTTTATCTCTCTCAATGCCGTGGTATATTCCAGGGCACTGTCTAAGGTTTCAGGCAGCTTAGTGCGGACCTCGTTCCTTAGGTTTTGTGGAAGTAGCCTGATGAAAGTGTCGGTGGTGATTTTTTGTTCAACACCGTTTGTAAAGTTAGCTTGGGATTAGCTTCGGCCTTGTCTGAAATTAGGGAATGCAGGTGACGGAGTTTGTCGGCGATTTGTTCTATCGAATCATTTGGGGAAGCCTGCATATTGGTGATTTGGCGTAACAGAACGAGAGGCGTTTGTTCTGTATGGTACCTGTTGAGCAGCAATTTGGATATTGTTTTAAAATCAACTACCTTACCTTCTCCTAATAGTAGTGATTTCTGTGTGTTGAAGAAGGTTTTTGCGGTACCGGAAATTTTAAATTCAACCACTTCTAATGTGGTATCGTCGTCTCATCGCGACAATCTAGCACAGCGTTGAACCTGTTCTGGGAAAAGTTCTATGTTTGTGTTTTGTTCTCTGTCAAAACACGGAATCTGGTTTAGAAGGTTCAGACTTGCGATTATGGATGTTTTATCTTGGGCGGGGGGAGCAGGTGCAGACCTTTCTCTTTCACCCAAGAGGTGTTGCACAGCCTCTTCTAGGGACATCTGTACACCATTAAGATTGTATGTGGTCATGTTAGTAACTGATTGAGGGTCAGAAATTTTAATAGGGCTAGCACGAGATTTCTTTGATCCCCTAGTTTTCATAAGTTTTCAAAAAATTTAGTTCAATTTGATTGAACTTATATAACACAGTAGAAAAAAATTTTTTTAATAAATAAATATATAATAAAAATATGTATAAAATTTGACTTACTGGAATCGCTGTTCGGATCCTAGTCGCTGCCACCAGGAGCCGAATAAGGAAAATTAACCTTATTTTTCCTTATATTATAAAAAAGTATTCACCGATTTTATTGGAATAATTGCCATATTATTTCACAGTTGCACAAAATTTTCAATTGTTTACCATGATTTATCACAAGTTAAACTAAATTTTTTAAGAAATTCAAAAAGGCAATTGTTTACCCTAAAGAAGGCAATAAATTTTCCGAAATGTCGGAGAAAATTTGAAGAGTTTTTTTTAGATCGAATCTCAACATCCATTTACAACATTGCCTATGAAAGTTTAGGTGAAAGAATTAGCTTCCTAGCAAAAACAATTTAGTGTCAGTAGTAGTGCCTTTCACCAGCATCTATCATGTCAGTCGTTTATCTTGATAATGGGAAAACAGTATTTTCTCTGTTTACAAAATTAAATTCTGTAGCTAAAACGTTTTTTTCAATTAAAGGTCACAAGATGACTTGGAGATCTTATCACCGTATAGCCGACATCTATGGATACCTAGATTATTTAGCTGCAAAATATCCAGCTATTGTATCTGTAGGAAGTGTTGGTAATTCTGTGGAAGGTCAACAAATTAAATATATAAAAATATCATCTGGTAAACCTAATGCAACAAAATTTTGGATTGATGGAGGTTTGTCATGTTTTATAAAAAAAAAAATTATGTCTTTTAGATAATTTATTAAAATAAATTTTTAATTATTTTAATCTTCATTTTGTTTCTATAGGTATACATGCTAGGGAATGGATTTCAATATCCACAGTTACTTATATAATTAGCGAATTTGTTGAAAACAGACAAGCACATATGCCTGATATTGATGGAATAGATTTTTACATTGTTCCTGTAGTTAATCCAGATGGTTATGAATATTCACATACTACGGAAAGACATTGGCGTAAAAATCGTTCAAAAGGGAATGATTCATGTGTTGGCACTGATCTAAATAGAAATTGGGGCTATAAGTGGGGTGTCAATGGAACAAGTGATAGAAATTGCGATATACGTTACAGAGGTACCAAAGCATTTTCAGAACCGGAAACTAGAAGTGTCGCAGATTTTATTGTAGAGAGAAAAGATAATATGAAGGTGATTTATATAAATATTTCAATTAATCACTACAGCATTTTTTAGTTTTGTGTTTACTGTACTTTTTTTCCTATATTTTCCAGGCATTTATAAGTTTTCACAGTTACGGGCAGTTTATTTTAATACCATATAGTTATCAATCTGAAATATTACCTTCGGATTTTAATGAATTAGAAGAAGTTGCTAAAAAAGCAGCTCTAGCAATTAAATCTTCAACTGGTGCTTTATATACTGTAGGCAATAGTGCCAAATTAATGTATGAAATTTCAGGTAATTGATAAATTTCATGATTTGATTTTAAGACTGAAGGAAAAATAAATTTTACAACATGATCTGTGGTACCTTTAGTTTCTTATTATTATTGTTAATGAATCTTCAAGTAGCCATTAATTGGAAGTACATTTACTTCTTAAAAAAACTGACTTTAATTGCCGCTTTTTACTTCTTTTTATTGTATTTTCAAGAAACTGCGAAGATTTGTTGTCTATGTTTGTCCATTTGATTTTATTTTGTTTTTTGATTTATTTGAATCGTAGTAAACACACTCAACGATTTTCTTTTATTACAATTCTCACATTTCTAATTGGAAAAGTTAATTTTACTTATTATTTGTCCTCTTTACATTTAGTTGGAGAACCTTATATTACATGGAAAACATACTTTATAGGTAAAGTACTCCATAGGGCAAAGTGGACCAGCCGACGAAGTCCTGGTTTAAGTGTAGGTCCTGGGTTTTCTAACGTAACCATACGAAGAGTGCATACAGTGGCATCTCCATTTATGCATAGCGCCTTGCAGTTGTAGTTGATGTATGAACTACCTGGTTTTAAATCTAATCTATAACGTGTATATTCACTCCAATTTATAGCTTGTTTATTTTACAGCTGACTCCTTTTTTCTCTCTCAATAACACTGATAAGAAGATCAGTGAAAGTTATACGGTTCTACAACTGTACATTATATTTAAGGGGAATTAAATATATTGCCGAAGTTTTGAGTATGAAGAAACTCGATTAAATGGAAGTGGAATTTTACTGATTTTTAGTTTCAGTGTTTCGTGATTTTCTTGACAAAAAAAGAAAAAAAACAAAGTGAACGTTGCTTTGCAATAATTTACTGCTAGTATATTACTGTTTACCAAGATATCCACATGATATTCAAAGGCCCGAAACCCGTCGATGCCTACAAAATGAAGCAAACTAATAAATAAAAAAATCTTGGATTTTCTTTAAAATTCATTTAGCAACTGGTCATGTGTAGCCTTATATCTTTTATTTTGCTTAAAAAACATTTCCAGAAAGAAAGTATTTTCAGAAGGTATTGTGAAGACTTACAATGCTATACAATAGTACTTTTCACTGAAGTATATTTGCCATTTCATTACAGTGAACGATTCTAACATTAATTTATATTATTAAGGTCCTCAATTAATTTAATAAACATTACTACTGGCAGAAGGTTTGTTCAATTAGAACGTAAGGATTGCAATCAAAGAAAGACGTCTAAAATGTTTAATACCAGAATTTTTTTAATATTTATTTCTCTCATAATCATCATGAAACTTTTCTTTTTTTTCTCCAGGTGTTTCTCCTGATTGGGCAATAGGATTTGCCGGTATTAAATATGCATATACAATTGAACTTGAAAAAGGAAAACAAGGTTTTATAGTGCCTGCCCAGGATATAATTACAATAGGAAAAGAAGGTCTTGCAGCTGTAAAAACTGTAGCCACAGCACTTCATGATACCAATTAATAAATTTTATTGATAGTAAATGATTAGTTTATTTTTTTTTTTAAATAAATACAATATTTTTTCTAATGGTATTTTTCTTTTCCTGAAATGCATTCTCTCCTTTTTCCATTTTTTTGTTTTGTTTATTATTTTATGCATTCAGATTATAAATAAACCACTATTAACATCACAATTTGTCGAAATTATTCGCTATAATTTATAATTTCATAGGATTGTTTACAACGCTGTTACGATCTTACGATCTGTTACGAAAATAAATGATGTTTTTAGCCAGTTTTTATATCTAAAGCTCTTTTAAAACAGCTTAATATAATTTTAACAAAAAAGAAGTTATTTAGATTTAGTCACAATATATTTATTTACATATGTACACTTTTTTCCAATGTATTAAAATTCTTAAAAGAGACTTAGATTATTATGTAAGCTTTAAGTACCACTAGTCAATTTGTATGCAAATTTATTTGTTTATTTATTTTTTATATATATAATTTTATTTGATTTTTTTGTATAAAAGTTTTATTTTATATTTTATTAAGTTTACTAGAACCTAATTTGAATTCTGCACAATTTAACTTCCTGGTCTAATTTAATGTATTTATTTCTCTGTATATTATATATTTTTGTTAAAAAAAAATCACTCAAATTAAAATTTCTTTTTCCATTTTATTTCTTTTATTATTAAAAAAAAAAAAATTGGTGTGAAACACTCACACAACTTTCTCTTAATCCAGATTTCAAAAGTGTACGGAATTTACAAATTTTATAGTTTGTGTTCCAAATTTAATAAAATTCCTTGTAGTTCGTCGATAACTAAATAGTAGAATTATTGTGTAATCCAATAAGATAGTACTTTAAAGAAAAATAGAACCCCGACCCTACCCCAAAAACCCCTTTAAATGACTTCACTTGGAGAAATGTTGTGCTCCAAAATAAAATTTGTAGCTCTTTGTATGGGTAATTCGCATTTCTGGTTTCAAGAAAATTGTTGAAGCCGTTTTCTTGAAAATACCAGAAAACGAAAAATAAATTTTAGTTAAAAGCCATTTTGGAGAAAATTGCAAAAAATTGAAAAAAAAAACATTTAGTAAAGTCAGCGCCCGCTCTAGTGGTTACGTCGCCCTGGACAAAAAGACAAATTGGCGCCCATTAGGAATATATACACTGCGGATCAGAGGTTTGGGATCAGTTAAAAAATTGGTCCTTGAACTACTTCACTATAGTCGATTGTGTCCAATTGAAATTCTTAAAGTTACTCTTAAATCTGCCACGACAAGTCCCCAATGGTTTCGTTCGCTGGAAGTTGAATGGCGGCAAATGAAAACCAATATTTTTAATAGATTTATAAGATTCTGGCTGAAGATTTTAGCGATGTATTGGAGCTCACCTCTGAAGATATGATATAGAAGACTTGTGAAGCTTTTGGATGGTTCTGACATTTCTTTTAACTGGGTGGCTCTTGTGAGAGAAATGCTTTATTCGCAGAACATCTGGAAGGCGCAGCACGTGATCTCTAATAACGTTAAAAATCTTTCTCTAAACTGACTGACGTCAATGAAGTACACAACTCTTCATATAACACCCACCATAGATTGATATGTCCCTTGGCTAACGGTAGTTCATATGTAAATATTGGGTGCAATATCATTAAAACCAGATTGATAGCTCAAATTAGAGTAGCGTGATCGTCACCCCAAGATTTTTTATAATGGAATAACCCATTTATTTCATCCTAAAAGAGTTGCTTTACTTGTGCGGAGGGCAAAAATGATAAATATTATGGAATGGCACTTTATTTTGGAATGCCCATATTATAAATGTTTGAGAAGGAGGTTGTCAAATAGTATTTACCTTCACACAGTCCTTATGTCTTTGCTAACTTACTAGATATAGAAAATAAAGAAAAGTTAAACCACTTACTTTATTTTATCTTTGAGGCTTTGGAGGAAAAATGTACATAGGTTTGTAAAGGTATTATTTAATACCTACGAGGAGATCTCTTAAACTCCTTTCCTAAAATAATTTGTATAAATGAATAAAGTCTATTTAATCATTGTTACTATCTACTTTATTAATCAAGAATTTAATATTATTTTATTAGTTTGAAGATTAGGCTGTAATGTTTATGTTCCTTCTCTCAATGTTTGTGTTTTTTGTCCCGCTTTCAGCAGAGGTCCATCTCTTGCCATAGAAATGTATAGTTTCTTTAGGCAATAAATAAATAAATATTGAATGAAATTTCTCCAGAAATGTTTCAAGTAATTGGACCAGCCATTTCAAGAGATTTTGAAAAGCTGCTTTCAAAAATATATCAAATACAATATTCAATCAAATACCAACAAATGAAATTAGCCCGTAAATTTTATTGACAAGATTTAGATCAAAGTTCTTGAACTGTATGTTGGTACATATAAATGCTTATAATAATAATGATTATTTAGGATGGATTACTATTTGAAACTATCCTTCAATAGTCTTAAATTTCTCATTTTAACATTGAATCTAAGTTATTACATACGATAATATTAATATTCGCAGCCCTCTATAGCTTCTAGCTGTAAAACAAAAGTAAAAAATCTGAACCCTCTCCTGCAAAAGAAAGGAAGAAAAAAATATATTGGCAATAATATGCCAAGAATTATAATGTAATATGCTTGCGCAAAAAATATAATGTACAAAAAAAAATTAAATATTTGAATTTTATTAATATATATGTATCAATATAATTAATATATTCAATTATTTCTAGTGCTTTTTTTTCCAATTATAATGTACATCTAAGTAATTTCTTCAGTTTTTGTGATTTTCTCAATAAAAAGACCGACGAATTTTATTAAATTAGGTATACTAACCATAAAGTTTGTCGATTACAATTTTAAAACTGGTGTAGAGAACTCGTGTGAGTGTTTCACACCAACTTTTTTGTTTTCTAATTAATAAAGTAACTAATTAAAATTAGTATATTTGTAGTTATAAACATGGCCACCAGATAACAACACCTACTGAGAAATCAATTTTATTTATAGTTATATAGTTTGTCACTAGATGTCACTACTTCCAAAGATTTTTTGGGGAGTATATTATGCTAATCACTTCCCGTCCCTTCGCAAAGACCCATTTTAAATTATCGAAAAATTTTTACATCAGAGGATGGCGCTGTGATCGGGTGGCAAATTTTGGAACTACAATTCTGTATATCTAGAAGCTCATGCTTTCTAGCGGCAATTATTAGAACTACCAGAAATTCTAGATTAAGTAAGTGCTGTTACCTGGCGGTAAATTCAGAAACGTTAATTTTATTAGTTTCAACTATTTTTCTTTTTTATTTCAACTAAAGTTTAAATTGGAATTTTTTTTGTTTGTTTTATAAGAATACAGTCCTTATTTTTTAGTATAAACTTCATATAAAACAATTACACTCTTAAAGCTGTTAGAAAATAAAAAAATTTTATATTTGTTCCTTAGCTCTATCTTTCTTTTATGTCTTTTATTAATAATTCAATTATTTGTTGAAGGGGGCTAATTGTGACTCTAAAATTAATTAAGTTATTTTCTCTGTTATTAAGTTTCATATATTTATTATATTTAGTACCGATTTAAAATATTCTTCCAAATAATTGTGAAGGGTGTTCTATCCCGAGACTTAAATTGTCCGGCAAGTTGCCGTCTAATAGCGAAAATGCAAACTTTGTCAACAGAGCATAATTTTGATTAGGAACATAATTTTTTTCTTGTACAACCTTATTTGAATCTTACTATTCGCAATATTAGTTTGTCTCAAAAGATTTATTTTCGGGACTGCATCAGTCATCAGTTATTTTTGTAGTACTTTAGTGAAAAGCATATTGCTAATCAGTTATTTTAGTGATACTTTAGAGAAAAGCATATTACTATTGTTTCTCCAGAAAAATGTGGCAAACAAAAGTGTTAAGAATTTGTGTGTAGATAGTATTCAACATTTAAAGACAATCGTTGCAGCCAATTTTGAGAAAATCACGAAAAAGTGAAGAAAAAAAAAAAATTCAGTAAATTTGCACCATCGGTTGGATTTTGCCGTGTGTGCAATCCAAAAAGTAAATTCTGGCTAATTGAATTAATTAAGTGGTTTTGTTCTTAATTTGTTTGCAAAGTTACGCCTTTGCACTTCCCTGGCTAGTTGCAGCGCTCGCTCTAGCGGTTACGTCGCCTCGGACAAAAAGTCAAATTGCCGCCCGTTTATATATATACACTAACGATCAGAAGTTTATATACACTTTGTTTTTCTTTAAAGTACTAACTTATTGGATTGCACAATTTTACTATTTAATTTTCGACGAACTACAAGGAATTTTAATTAAATTTGGTACACAAACTATAAAATTTATCTATTCGGTGCAATTTTGAAATCTGGATTAAGAGAAAGTTGTGTGAGTGTTTCACACCCTTTTTTTTTTTTTTTTCTTTTAATAATAAAGGAATAAAGGGAAAAATAAATTTTTAATTTGAGTAATTTTTTTTTTTTTTTAACAAAAATATATTATACAGAAAAATAAATAGATTAAATTAGACCAAGAAGTTAAATTGTGCAGAATTCAAATTAGGTTCTAGTAAACTTTCTGAAATATAAAATAAAACTTTTATACTAAAATATTCAAATAAAATTACATATATAAAAAAATAAATAAATAAATAAATTTGCATAGAAATATTCTACAAATTGACTAGTGGTACTTAAAGCTTACTTAATAATCTAAGTCTCTTTTAAGAATTTTAATACATTGGAAAAAAGTGTACATATGTAAATAAATATATTGTGCCTAAATCTAAATAACTTTTTTTTGTTAAAATTATATTGAGCTGTTATAAAGAGCTTAGGATACATTTTTTTTTTTGGAAGAAAGAACACTAAACTTTCAATTAAAATGCGAGATTATTAAATAAAATTAATTATTAATCTTTTCTAATAAGAGTAAATTTGAAAGTAATATTTCTGATATAAATAAATACTAGATGAAAAATGAAATGGTAGAAATATCTAAATCATTAAAAAATTGTATTTAAGACAGATTTTTGGGACTATTTGATAATAAATAAATAAGATTATACTTCGATAAACAATCATACTGTCTTTTTCAATCATCATAAAATATAATTAAAAGTAAATTAATTCCATCTAAACTCAGAAAGGGTGTCAAGTATTTTGTCCATTTCAGCTCTATAATAACAAATTTCTCTATTTTTATTTAAAAGTTTATCCCTACAATTAGAACTACAAGTACCACCTTGTCCCTGTTTGGCTATTAAATCTCTTACAATTGATTGTAATTTTTGTTCTCGTACTTCGTGTCTACGTTCTAAAAATTCCAATTTTTCCAGAAGACCAGAATACTGGACACTCTCCTAAAGCACAAATTAAATAAAATAAAAATTATGTTTAAAACGAAAAACAGAAATTTTATATGATAATTTTAATCCAACAATTATCAATTGTATCAACTGTGGATGGACATGCAAATTAAGTAAATCTTTTAAATGTTTAGTAAACTAGTTTATATATGTACTTCTCGCTCTTGAAAAATGTTTAAACTCGGATTTTTTTAAAGTAATTTTGGTTTCTTAATTAGAAAATTGTAGATTGTTCTAAATGAATATTACGAATGTAAAAAATGAAATCATAGGAGTGGGTGGCTGGGGGTCAGGGAGTGGTTATCCTCACCTTTGGGCTCCCTTATCAGGCACCTCCCTAGAGATGGGCTATTTAAGAAATACAGTTTCACTAAAAATGTTTCGTTGAAGCTGGGCACCAAAAGTGGGAGGAGCGAAAGATCCGCTCTGTTGGGCATTAAGGAACATGCCATGAAATGGTATTCTGGTGGGTCTAAGATCCTCGAGGGGACTGGGGCGTGGGTGGTCGGTCCAAGGATCAAGCACTCCGAACCCATGGGTAATTTTCCCAGCATTTTCCAGGCGGAGATCTACGCTATTGGAAGATATGTACAATTTAATCTAGATAGGGAATATAGGAACCAGAAGATTGCCATCCTTTCCGATAGTCAAGCAGCCATTTGAGCATTGAGTGCATTACTTACCAACTCTAAAATGGTCTGGGAATGCCTAGATAAACTTAATAACCTAGGCAGAAGGAACAAATGGGACCCTTTGGTGAGTGCCGGGGCATGTTGGCATTGAAGGGAATGAGGTAGCCGACACCCTGGCCAAGATAGGCGCTACGACTCCGCTTCTAGGGCCGGAATCTTTTTGTGGGATTAGCGACCAGTTTCTGTTGGAGAAGACGAGGAGTTCCCAACTCTGGTTCTCTATCCCCGGTTGCGGCAAGCCAAGATTGCTTGGGATATTATAACCGACGGAGATTGCAGGCCTGTTGGCTTGAGCAAGAATTAGCTCCGCGTTCTTACGGGTTTCCTCACGGGGTATTGCCCACTTAGAGGACACCTGGTGAAGCTGGGTTTGGGAGGTGACAGCTCATCCAGATTCTGTAGGGAGCTGGAAGAAAATCCATTACATCTCCTAACAGACTGCGAGGTTGCCACTCAGAGAAGATTCAAGAACCTGCGTAGCTACTAGGTGGAGGAGGGGATATACCCTCTCTAAAGCCTGTCAGGGTACTGGGATTACTCAGGGATCTCAACCTGATGGAGGTTTTGTAGAACGGATGTTAGCTGGGACATAAGCTGGCAAGCTGCGGCACCCAGGGGGCACAGCACAATAGACCGGAAAAAATCGCAGTGCATTAGCCCCCCTTCAAAAAAAAAAAAAATTGAAATTACAAATTATCGAATAATTTTGGCCAATTGTGATGTTAAAAGTGGGTATTTTCTGAATGCATAAACTAATAAACAAAACAAAAAAAAAATGGAAAAACCATAGAAAAAAGATAAAATGCACAAATTATGGAAGATTCTTCTCGACCGTTACTCGACCTGTTTGAAGGAAAAGGATTGTGAGTTTCGGTCTTTTTAAAAAAATAAAAAACTTAAATTCTTGCCAACGTTTCGACAAATATATTGTCTTTTTCAAGGCATAAAAAATAAAAATAAACTATTAAATAATCTTCAAAACATATCAAACTTGAAAACTTGTGTATAATTTTGGAGATAAAAATGACAAAATGTCATTTTTGTTCGCTATTCTCTGTGTTGTTGAGGTGTTCTCAACTTTTTATCTCCAAAATTATACATAAGTTTTCAAGTTTGATATGTTTTGAAGATTATTTAATAGTTTATTTTTATTTTTTATACCTTGAAAAAGACAATATGTTTGTCGAAACGTTGGCAAGAATTTAAGTTTTTTATTTTTTTAAAAAGATCGAAACTCACAATCCTTTTCCTTCATAAAATCCACACTTTATTTTCAGGGAAAGAAAAATTCCAATAGAAACAAAATAATGTATTTATTAAAAAAAAAAAAATACAATAAATTATCAATTACTATCAATAAAATTTACTAATTCGTTTCATGTAGAGCTGTGGCTATAGTTTTTACAGCTGCAAGAGCTTCTTTTCCTGTTGGTATTATATAGTGGGCTGGAAGTACAAAACCATATGTTCCTTGATCTCTAAGTTCTATTGTATATGCATATTTGATACCGGCTGATCCTTTTGCCCAATCATCAGCACCACCTGGGAAAAAATGAAGTTTAATGATGATTATGAGAGAAATAATTTTGTTTTATTAAATTCTGGTACAGACGATTTTGATTGCAATCCTTACAGTTCTAATCGAAGAAACTTTCTGCCAGTAGTAATGTATATTAAATTAATTGAGGACCTTAATAATATAAATTACTATTAGAATCGTTCACTATAATGAAATGGCAAATATACTACAGTCAAAAGTACTATTGTATTGTATTTTTTTTTTTTTTTATAAGCCTGCTTCATTCTGTAGTCATCGACGGGTTTCAGGCCTTTGTGCATCAAGTGGATATCTTGGTAAACTGTAATATATTACCAGTATATTATTGCAAAGCAACGTTCACTTTGTTCTATTCCGAAGATTCACTGCTCTTCCATATAAGAACCGTAATATCTTCTTATCAGAGTTATTGAGAGAGAGAGAGAGAGAAGGAGTTAGCTGTAAAATATACAATGTGTAAATTGGAGTGAATATACACGTTATTAGATTAGATTTAAAACCAGGTAGTTCACACATCAACTACATCTGCAAGGCGCTATGCATAAATGGAGATGCCACTGTACGTGCTCTTCATATGGTTACTTTAGAAAACTATTTGAGCATTGAGTGCATCAGTTATGCTACATTGAGTATCTTTTTTTTAACCAACAGTGCATTGAGTGCTACAACTCATGCAGATTCTATAGGGAGCTGGAGCAAACTCCATTACATCTCCTAACAGACTGCGAGGTTGCCACTCAGAGAAGATTCAAGAACCGGGACTTCTTCGGCTAGTCCACTTTCCCCTAGGGGTATCTTACCTATAAGATATTTTTTCCATGTAATATGAGGTTTCTCTAACTATGTGTAAAGAGGACAACAAATAATAACAAGTAAAACTATCTTTAAAGAAAATTTTTCAATTATAACTGTGAAAATTGTAACAAAAGAAAATCGTTGAGTATTTTAATATAATTATAGCATATTAAATCAAATGGACAAAATTAGACAACATATCTTTGTAGTGAAACTTCATTAAAAAAGAAGTAAAAAGTTATAATTAAAGTCAGTTGTTTCAGAAGTAAAGATTTATTCCAACTAACGGCTACTTCAAGATTCATTAACAATACTAGTAAGAAACTAATAGTGCCACAGATCATGTAGAAAAAATTTATTTTTCTTTTCAGTCTTAAAATCAAATAATGAAATTTATCAAAATACCTGAAGCAGCATAAAGTAATTTGGCACTATTGCCTGCAGTATATGAAGCACCAGATGAAGATTTAATTGCTAGGGCTGCTTTTCTAGCAACTCGTTCTAATTCATTAAAATCCGAAGGTAATACTCCAGGTTTATAACCATATGGTATTAAAATATACTGCCCGTAACTGTGAAAAGTTACAAATGCCTGGAAAATATAGAAAAAAAAATGTACAGTAAACACAAAAGTAAAAATGCTGTAGCGATAAATTCAAATATATATATATATAAATCACCTTCATATTATCTTTATTGTTGAGAATAAAATTTGAGACACTTCTAGTTTCCGGTTCTGAAAATGGTCCTGTACCTCTGTATATTTCACGGCAATTATCACCACTTGTTCCCTGGCCACCCCACATATAGCCCCAATTTCTATTTAAATCGGTGCCAGGACAAAAATAATTCCCTTTTGAACGATTTTTACGCCATAATCTTTGCCCATAATGTGTATATTCATAACCATCTGGATTAACTACAGGAACAATGTAAAAATCTATTCCATCAATAACCGGCATGTGTGCTTGTCTATTTTCAACAAATTCACTAATTATATAAGTAACTGTGGCTGGAGAAATCCATTCCCTTGCATGTATACCTATAGAAACAAGATGAAGATTAAAATAATTAAAAATGTATTTTAATAAAAGAAATAGATAATATTTTTTTTTATAAAACATGACAAACCTCCATCAAGCCAAAATTTTTTTGCATTAGGTTTACCAGATGATATTTTTATAAATTTAATTTGTCGACCTTCCACAGAATTACCAACACTTCCTACAGATACAATATCTGGATATGTTGCAGCTAAATAATCTAGGTATCCATAGATATCGGTTATACGGTGGTAAGATCTCCAAGTCATCTTGTGACCTCAAATTAAAAAAAAAAAAAACGGTTTTAGCTACAGAATTTAATTTTGTAAACAAAATAAATAATGTTTTCTCATTATCAAGGAAACGATTGACATGATAGGTGCTGTTTGAAGGCACTATTACTGACACTGATTTGTTTTTGCTAGGAAGCTAATTCTTTCACCTAAACTTTCGTAGGCAATGTTGTAAATGGATGTTGAGATTAGGTGAAAAAAAACAACAACGCTGTTTTCAAATTTTCATCGACGTTTCGGAAAATTTATTGCCTCCTTCGGGGTAAAAAGTTGTCTTTTTGATGTTCTCCAAAACTATAGTTTAACTTGTAATATATGAAGTTAAAAAATTTAAATATTTTGTGCAACTTGAAATAATATGGCAATTATTTCATAAAAATCGGTGAATAAATTTCTATAATATAAGAAAAAATAAAGTTAATTTAAAAAAAAAAAATAGTTATGATAAGTAACGTTAATGACTAAGTACTTTCCTATTCAGAAAATAACTTCTTCATTTTCTAGATCTCCCATATGCTTGCGTTTCCACTTTTTTAAAAGTTTTAACTGTTGTAATCACAATAAAAATTTGAATGCCACAGTAAAGTTTTTTTTTTTAAATTACCTATACTCGTGAGGATACCTAAACTCGATTAATAAATATAAAGTTGCGGGGAGAGGATGCCCTCAAAGCTATAGTGTGCTGTCATGAATAACTAGTTAACCAGGATGAATTCATCGGGATTATACTTACAAGCATATGCCGATGATGATTTATTTCATTGATGGCGCGATGACTGACTACTATCTTAGATCTAATGCAAAGTACCCTCAACGTGTTATACGAATGGGACTCAGGATAAGGGTCTTTCTCTTAATTCCAGGAAGAACCAGGTGATTTTATTTACCCAAAGGAGGAAGATTATAGGATTAACACCTACTAAGGTTATTAGGAACTACTGATCAGTTTTGAGAATCTGTGAAGTTCCTAGTAGTTCTCGACAGTAAATTAAATTGGTCGGAAAAGGTTTAAAACAATCTTTTGGGTTTCCACGGCCATTTTCATGAAAAACACTTGAGTTTCCAGGTTGAGTCCGCGTCAGTGGTTTGCCGAAAGTTTCGCTCATATTGCAATGAGCTTCTTCGGGGTCGTTAAACCTTGAAAGCTAAATGAGGAATGTAGAAAATGTTCGTGGCCAAGTGTGGGATGGCGGAGGAAACAGCCTGGCTCCTTTTCTAACAAGGTTTATTGCTCCATTAGCAAACCAACCGGGAAACTTAAATGTTTTTCATGTTTAAGAAACACCTTAAAAAGGATGTCGAATAATTATTGATAAGAATTGGGGAATTACTCCCAAGATGATGTTTTGGATTTATTCTATGATAATTAAACATCCGGCAGTATATGGTATCTTCACATTGAGATGAAATCTGCTAGATCGCTGTTTGAGGATATGTAACACTTAGGCTGTCTAGCGACGAACAGTGCAATGCAACCTACGCCAACTGCTGCTACGGAGAATCTGTTGGAGACCCCATCGCTCTTCGTGGAGGTAAATAACCGGGCAATAAAAACCTATTATAGAATTAAACGTGCAAGTTTGTGGTACGGAAGCGATATGTTCGTTCCAAAGGTAATATTTTCTTATTCATCGCGAGATGTTTCTAAAGGTCCCTATTACAGGATAGAATGTTTTTGATCACTCTTACAATATCAGTTTACCTTCTAGGAAGACTAGATTAATATTGGGTCCGTCTGGTGTGATAGAATCTGATCATTATCTCCGATGTTACACGGATGGTACCAGAATACCGGATGGAATTTCAGGAGTTACGATTTATTTTGAGACAGGTGATCACTTGGCAATATCTCTTGGTCTCCAGGCTAAGATTTATGCTATTCTTTGTTGTATTTTGGATAACGGGGTACATAACACCGATTTAAAAGATGTTTGTATCTGTTCGGTTAGTCAAAAGCGTTTTTTGAAAAGAGCAAAGTCTAGCTCGCCAATATCCTTTACACAGCTCACATCAATCAGTTCTCATTACATTTACCGACTACCATGTACAAACGAAGACACCACTAATGTTACCAAAACAAATCGCATTAGGACACAGAGCAATTGGCTTTATAGCCACCACCTCTTCACTTTACAGATCAGCGATCTATTCAGATCTATAAAGAGTAAGTATATCATGATTAGTCATTGGAGTTATTAAATGTTTAACGAAATTTATTAATTTTAATTGTTGCGGTTGGTTCTTCAGAGCTGGATAGCATCAGAGATATTTTCCATGATAGCATACTTTTCTTTTGTGGTCATCGACCGGTTTCGGACGTTCGCCCATCATCAGGATGTTTTCGTCAAAACAGTGTGTTGCACAGAGCAAATTTAGATGATACACTCAATACAGTGATACACATATTTATGATGGGCGTTGATAAACATTTGATGTAGCGAAAAAAGAAGCAGGCTATCATGGAAAATATCTCTGATTATTAATTTTAATTTGTTAATGCAACTTGATAATTGCTTCGTAAGGCTATATATCACGTTAATAAAAATGCTTCTTGTGCTAAGGGAAATTTATTGAGATCGAGTCCAAGGGCAAAAATCAATCACTGAATCCGTTAGGTTTACTGTTTTTCACTTTTTTCAATGGTTTACGGATTCTTGTAAAACGGCTCCAAGGATTTTCGTTAAACTAAATTTTGGTATACATCCTATACATATTTAGATAGATTAGATAATTTTTAGGAGATCGCGACCTGAACGATCTATTGTGTCGCCCTACAAGCCTTCTCAGTGCATTCCGGAATATGTTCTTTTATTACAAACAATACTGCCCATCACAGGACAGTGAGCTGTCTAGGCTACTAGGAAGAGAAAAAATCTAAGGGCAGCACTGGACTCGAACCTGGGACCTACGTGTGACAGACCAATGCGCTACACTGAGTTAATCCCTCTCTATTAATATTGATCTCAGTTTAAAAATGGAAAAAACAATTATTCATACTTAAATTTTAAGCTCATCTAATATTATACTTTTTTAACATTATTGAAACCTTATCAAGAAAGCTGGCGCGCATGTTTTGCAGAAGTATATTTAAAAATATACTGATACCTTTTCTTCCTTCAAATTCATCTTCCTCTTCCAGTATTGGCGGATTTTCTGAATCTATGGCATCTTGAACGTTTTCAATCATAATCTTATATTCAATATTTTTTTCTGCCAAATATGATTTAATTTTTGGTACATTATCTTTGGGTATAAACACATCAATATGAGTTCTATTTCCACCCCATTCTTCAGCATCTAAAAATTAGATGATCCTAAAGTTAATATAAAATATAAATTGGGAACAAAAATTTTAAAGTTAAAAAAATTAATTTTTAAAAAAATTAAAATAATAAATTACCTCCTTTAGCGATAAGTTCATCCACTAATTCTTTCACATTTTCTGCATAAACATTTAATACTTGTGCTCCATTATATGTAACTTTTTCAGTAATATTTTGAATTGAATCATTATTTGTAGCTATATCTGATTTAGTTTCATCTTTTTTTTCATTACTCTCATCAGAAGGCCGGCTAATTGCTATAGTAAAGCAACATATAAACACTAAAAAAAATTTAACTATCTTCATGTTTAAGTATGACGTTTAGAACAGCTTCTCTAATTCAAAGTCCACTGGGAACTTATACTACACTCCCACCTCAACTCAACTACCAATTTACAATTTACCCCACTACAAGTATTTTGCAAAGCTTAATTTTCTCACTTAATAAACATTATTTGAAAATAGATATAAAAGGATTTATTATTTTTATTATTGTTTTTCTTTTTCTATTTTTTTCCTCAACTAGTTAAAAAAAAAACTATGAATTTGTTTATACAACAATTATTTGTTTGTATTGCCAGTCCTGAAAATATAATACTTAAGCAAATTAACACATAAATAGCCTAGGAATAAACCATAAAGTGTTGACAATCAGAAATCTTGCTCAATTTCTTTAAAAAAAAATTATATTATCATTATTTAAATAATATTAGATTTAAATAATAATACAGATCTTCAGATGAAGGTTTATTATTGAAGGTCTTGAGAATTCATTCATGTGACATTTGTTCATATTTTCTTTATAAATATGACACAAAAAAAAAAAAATCAAAAAGTTTCTCAAACGCAATTATAACAGAGAAAGAAAACGATAATGAATTTCTAAAACACATTATTTCCATATTTCTGTTTAAGAGTTTTATTCGTTGATTGCACATAAAGTGCAACAGTTTCTTATGGAATAACTTGCTGTATCAAACCTTGCAGTTTCATCGATAGACAAAACATGCCTTACAGTTATACTGTCTTAAAGATTTGTAAAACTGCAATTGTTATTCGGAAGATCTCATAAAAATATGCCCAAATTATTCTTAAGAATAGGAATGCTTTAAAAAAAAAGAGTCATTAACATTAACTTAAAAGTCATATCTCTCTAAAAATCTTTGACAATTAATTTTCTCAAAGTAACAGAGAGATAGAGAGAGAGAGAGAGAACCAATCGCCAAAAAAAAAGTGCTTCTTTATCAAGGATGCTCATAAGACATATTTCCGAAGACAAAAAAACCACGACATTGAAACTTTGACGAACACAAGTATTTCTTTTTTTTTACAAACTAAGAAAAAGTAAAAATTGAGTTCTTTATGCAAATAATTTTATATATATATTAAAACATATACGTTGTTTTCCTATGAAAACTAAAGGCATTCAGTCACAATCGAATTTATTTCATTATTAGAGTCAGATGGAAGTCACAAAATAAAACAATAATAAGCAATTCACGGACAGAGATAATAAACAAAATAGGTAATAAGATAATAGTAAGCTTAATACATTGAAAGAGAAATAATGAAATTCCAGATGAACTAGGTCAGCAGAAGGTAGGTTATAGAAGGATTTAAACTAAGATGCAAGAACAGATTACTACTAAGGTACCGTAAGGAAGTGTGGTCATTGATCTTTTTAAATATTTAATGTAAAATAACCAGTTTTCAGTACAATGACTTAAAAGCAAGATTTTGTTTTTTTGTTTTTCTTTGAATGATAAACTTTAAAAATATTTTTAATTAAAATCCATCCTGTTTTTAATAAATTGAATAATGTGCGGTCATATTTAATATTCATTATTGTAAATATAGTAAAATATTTAACATCAGAAAAATTTATTGCTTAAATGAATAGAGGAAGTTTTAAAAAAAAAAAATATCACACTTGCTACTTTTAAAAAAATTATTCACACAAGATTTCTTTGAGACATTTTTGATCACACACCACACACACACACACAATAAATAAATAAATAAAATATATATATGCGAGGGTCATTCAATAAGTAACGAGACAAATCGCTTTAGCTCAAAAACGATTTATTGAATCAATACAATACATTGGCTAGTTTTCAACATAGTCCCCAACAACATTTCTTCATTTGTGTATGCCTCTGGCATAAAAATTCTTGGGATTGATCTCGAAGCCACTTTTGCACCTGATTTTTGACTTCTACATTGGATTGAAAATGTTTCCCACGTAAAGCCTTTTTAAGGGGTCCAAATGAATAGAAGTCTGATGGGGCAAGGTCGGGGCTGTAGGAGAGATGTGGTAGGATCTCCCATCCCACTTTTTGAAGTGTTTCTTTGTAGGCGTCTTGGAACCCATCTCGTACTAGTTTTCTTGGACTGTAGCTTATTTTGAATAATGTTATGGAGAGCTCCAACACTCGTGTGCACTTCTTCAGCTATTAGTTCAACAGTAAAATGCCTGTGGTCCTGAATTATCGCGTTAATGCGAGATTCGAGGGAGGAAGTTGCAACCTTAACTGGTCGTCCTCTTCGTTGCTTGTCACAGACACTTACATGGCCACTTTTAAACTGTTCTACCCATTTGTATACGTTCGAATGGTTCAAACAATTATTCTCGTATACTTTCAACATTCTTAAGGTGGAGTTCACTACCTTTGATACCCTCTGCAACTAAAAATCTAATCACTGAGCGTTGCTCTTCCGAGGTGCAATGCTCGAAAGGACTTGCCATTGTTAACTGAATACATTTGAGGTTATGCTTACCGAATACTCTCGAACAGCTGATGAAAAACTGAGTACAAGCGTAAGCCAACTTGACGCACTGAAACTACTGTATTGATTACAAGCAAACCGTTTCTGAGCTACAGCGATTTGTCTCATATATATATATATACACATGTATGGCTAAAATTTTCCCCTTTTGCTTGAATGGGTAGCATTTCAATTTGCCCCTATCTGTAGCTCTCGTTGATATTCTTTATACAGTAGAATTGTAAAAAAATATTGCGATATAATAATAATGCTGACATATAGTAATAACGTTATTGACATACTGATAATAATTGTACAAATGTGTCCATCAATTAAGTTGACAATCATGTCTTAACCCATTAAAGAGCTGTATATAATTGCATGTAATACTTTAGTAAAGCAAGCTGAAAAATTGTATTAAAAACACAAACACACAGACAAATTGTGACCATTCGCTAAAAACATTATGTGTATGTGTGTGTCATCAAAATTTCTCAAAAACAAAAAAAAAAATCTGGTGTGAAACACTCACACAACTTTCTCTTATTCCAGTTTATAAAATTGTAATTGACAAATTTTATATTTAGTGTAACAAATTTAATGAAATTCGTCGAAAACTGAAAAAAACCTGTACAGTAAAAGCGCACTTCCGGTTTAGTAATTTCCTTGAAATTTGGAATTTTGGCAATCTATTTATTTCTAATTAATTTTATTTGGATGATGGAATTGTATAATTAACTATGATAACACTTTAGAGAAAAATATAACCTCACATCCCCCCCCCCAAAATAAAAACCTCTATAATGACTTTACCAGTAGAAGAAATGTTCAAATAAAAGTTGTAGCTCTTTATATAATGTGTAGTTCACATTCCTTGTTTAAAGAAAATCGTTGGAGCTGTTTTCGAGAAAATAATAGAAAACTGAAAAATACATTTTAGTAAAAACGCACTTCCATCACTATTTAAAGCAATATCGCTAATTACGCTTTTTACTCTCTCGTCTACTATTGTAAGAAGAAATATTACGATAATCTTAATTTTTCGAAATTGACTTTTGTCCATAAATAGGTAAATGCCTTGAATAAGGAAAAAATCTGGTATGAAACCTTCAAATTTTAACATAGAATTTTTATGAACAGTTACCTAAATAAAGACCCTAATTGATAATATATATGTAGATAATAGGTGATGTTTTTTTAATACGTAAGGACTACCTGACTAAACACACTGTAGACCACCATCAAGCAAGCTTCTTATCAATTCCCATCAAAATTTTACAATGGTAATATATAGGTTATTACAACAGAACCTTCCTCATTAAAGTCATATTGTTTATAGAAAAATGATTAAATTGGGCATTGGTATTACAAAATTTAAAGCAACTCGTTTGAGTTTTTCTAAAGAATTCCGAACAACCTTAAACTTGTTCGGTGAAGTTTCACCATCTTGATAATTGCGATAAGAGATATTAAAGGTGCACGTAAGATTCCAGAATATTACGAAATAAGTAAGGTTTTGTTTTCATTTTTTATTTACTTTCATTGCCATGGTTTGCGTTCAATCTTATTGTGGTTATCCTAATAAATAAAATTAAAAAATTAATATTAGTTTCATGTCTGATTTTCGTATTCATTCTTATTAAATATGTTGTTTACAGATACCAAATAATTTGTATCTTAGGATCAGTACAAATTACCTTTGCCATATTGGCAATATTGACAAAAAACAGTCGACCAGTAATAGTTAATAGATCGTCTGAAAAGACTAATTTATATTATTAATTACAAATAATACTTTCTATATCCTATACCACTATTTTTACTAATTTCTAGAAAAATAAGCTCACCTATCCGGGTTTCTTCTTTTGGCTATCGGAATTTTGTTCATGTGTAAAATATTTATCTAATTTACTCAAAGAATCGTAAGTTGTCGATACCTATCCTGATTGGGAACCCTGATTTAATCAGTGTATTTGTTTTCAGTATGATTTCATTTTTTTTTTTTACATTCATAATATTCATTTAGAAAAATCTACAATTTTCTAATTAAGAAAACTAGAACTACTTAAAAAAAAAACCGAGTTTAAACATTTTCCAAGAGTGAGAAGTATATATGCAATAGTTTATTAAGATTCACTTATTTTGCATGTCCGAGCCACAGTTGATCCAACTGATAATTTTTGGGTTAAAGTTACCATAAATAATTTCTGTTTTTTTGTTAAAAAGAAAAAATTTATTTTATTTAATTTGTGCTTTGGGAGAGTGTCCAGTATTCTGGTCTTCTGGAAAAATTGGAATTTTTAGAACGTAGACATGAAGTACGAGAACGAAACTTACAAAGAGATAACCTTATGAAAAGATCAGCTCTTAGATTGGCGATTTCTTTGTCCAGCCGAGTTATTGGTTGAATGTTGGTAAAGATATTAAGCTATAGACAGTTAACAAGAGAACTTATTTTTATTCATTTTTTTAATATATAGTTTACAAATAACAGTTCTCCCTACGAATAGTTAGTTTTAGGATATTTCTTAAGTTTAATTAATACAGTGATAAACATTAATTCCCGTAAGTTGTTGCCTTACTGAAAGTTTTTCTATCTTCAGCCTACTTTTGAAGCCTATGTAGTTTTCGGCCTATAATACCATTCAGATGTATTAACTAAGTTTTTCTTATTTTTGGAATATAATGAAGTCATTATAATAATTATTATTATATTTACAGATTAAATTTATCATCAAGTCTCTCCCCTCTAGAAAATCTCCCGGCTATGACCTCATAACTTCTGAAATCCTTCGACATCTTCCTAAGAAAGCGCTCATCTACCTCACCTATATCTATAACTCGGTTCTTCGTACCACCTACTTTCCGCTATCATGGAAATATTCGGTGATACGAATGATTCCGAAACCTGGTAAACCCACACATCTTCCTTCTTCCTATAGACCATCAGCTTACTACCGACACTAGGAAAAATTCTAGAAAAACTGCTACTAAAACGCATCAACCCCATATTTGCGGAGCTTGGTGTAGTGCCACACCACCAATTTGGGTTTCGAAGCTTGCACAACACAACTCAGCAGTGTCACCGAGTGGTAGATGAGATAGCATCAGCATTAGAGAGAAAGCAGTATTGCACGGGAGCGTTTTTGGACGTTGCCCAGGCTTTTGATCGTGTTTGGCATCCTGGATTATTGTTCAAATTAAAGAGGTGTCTCCCATTCACTTACTTCCTTATTCTACGCTCATATCTCTCAGACAGATTTTTCCAGGTCAGTACCGGCTCAGCAATTTCTTCTTTCTCATCAGTGGGAGCGGGGGTGCCGCAGGGGAGTATTCTTGGCCCAGTACTGTACACTGTATACACATCCGATAAACCCACACATCCGTCCACACTACTATGTACATATGCAGACGACACAGCCATACTAGCTTCTAGCACAAACCCAACATCAGCATCACACTAGTTACAGACACACTTACATCTGATAGAAACATAGGCAAAAAAGTGGAGAATTAAAATGAACCCACGAAAATCCCAACACGCCACGTTTACTCTCCGGCGGGGCTCCTGTCCTGCTGTCTATTTTAACAATAACTCTCTTCCTTCTGCCGACCTGGTGCGCTACCTTGGACTCTTCATAGACAAACGACTTACATGGAACCCACACACACGACTTAAAAGACAAGCACTGACTAAACGGGCCAAACTTCTCTAACGACTTATCGGAAGACGCTCTAAACTACCCACTGAACTGAAGAGACTAATATACAATACTATATTAAAACCTATGTGGACTTACGGACTAGAGCTGTGGGGTTCAGCCAGACCGACCAACATACGGACTATACAGACGTTTCAATCAAAACTACTCCGACAGATAGTAGACGCACCTTTTTACGTTACAAACCTAACTCTCCATAACGACCTCAACATTCCTTTCGTACAACAACTCGCCAAGACTAAATATAATAAATTTCACTCTGCTCTCTCTCACTGCTCTAATCCTTTCGTACAATCTCTCGCCTCCACTACCATCCCTGACAATCCACCACGCCGACTGAACCGCCAGTGGCCCCGAGATTTTCTTCGGGACTGATCAGTAACTGGTATCCCGTAGAGAGTGCTACCACTGGGTAGTTTCTCTCCTCCTACTTTTCACGCCTCTGTAATCTCATCAACATATTTATTTATTGTATGTATCTATATACAGATTGTAAATGGCTAAATAAAGAAAAAAAAAAAAAAATATTTACAGATACCATATTATTCGATCTATTAATTCCAACTGTTCATTGAAACTTAATTTTTAAAGATGTTTGGTTTATTAGTTCCATAATTGGTTTGAATAATGACTGACTAATGAAGATCATTGTTATGAGTTGCAGCCAATAAAAATAAAGGAATTATAGTTTTGCATATTTTCTAAATATTAACCAGTTTTTTTTTGTGAACAAGAAATTCGAAATTATTTTGAATTTTTACTGCTCTGTTTTTACTTTCTTTAACTGCTGATATAAGAAGTATTGTAATCATGTCAAATTTTCTATATCGAGTATATATACCGGAAATACACGTTTTGAGATCCTGTGAGTTTAAAAAAAGTGGTTTTTAGAAAATGGTGTGTGCGTGTATGGGGGTATATGTGAACAGTGTAGCTAAAAAAACGAAAAATCGCAGAACGTTTATACTTGGCATTCTATTTGGCTATCATCATGGGAACCGACAGAGACTTACCTATCGAAATGCGTTAACTGGATGTACCACTGTATTGAATGAATTGTAGCATCCGTTTTTTTTTTTGCAATTTTCTCGAAAATGGCTTCAACGATTTTTTACTTTCTCTTACTCCTGGTAAGAGGAAGTATTGTAATCGTGACTAATTTTAGATATCCAGTTCTCACCGGAAATATCCGTTTTGATGTCCCATGAGTCCAAAAAAGTGGTTTTTAGAAATGTTCTGTGTGTGTGTGTGTGTGTGTGTGTGTGTGAACAGCATAGCTCAAAAATGAAAAACCGTAGAAAGTTGAAACTTGATATTGCGTTTAGGTAATACCATGGAATCTGACAGTACGTTATCTGTCTAAATCCCACAACCGGAAGTCCCACTTTACTAGTTTTTTTTGTTTTTTTTTTTACCTTTTTGCAATTTTCTCAAAAATGGCTCCAACGATTTTCTTGAAACTTGATAGATCAACAACACATATAATAAGCTACAACCTTTACTTGAAATATTTCTCCGGAAAAATTCATTTAAGGGTACTTTTGGGGGGAGGAGTCGGGTTTCGGCTTCCTCTCAAGTGCTATTTCAGTTTATTAGAGAATTCTGGCATCTAAATAATGTTAAATTAGAATTAAATATGTTGTTGAAATTCCGAGTTTGAAAAAATCGGATGACCGGAAGTGCGTTTACTTCACCACTTTACTAAATGTTTTTTTTTTTTTTTTTTACTTTTTCGCGATTTTGATTAAAAAAATGGCTCCAACGATTTTCTTGAAACTTCCTATATAAACTACCTATATAAAGAAGTACAACTTTTATTTGAAATATTTCTCTGGGAAAATTCATTTAGGGTAGTTTTAGTGGTGAGGTGGGATTAAATTTTTCTCTAAAGTGCTATTTATAAATGATCATATACAATTCTATCATCCAAACAAAATTAATGAGAAATAAATAGATACCAAAATTACGAGTTATAAGAAAATTAGTAAACCGGAAGTGCGCTTTTATTGATCAGAATTTATCATCAAAATCTGAAAAGTAAATAAATATTTTTTTTGCTTATTGTCATTTATGAATGGTTTGAAATTATGTATGCAGATTGTATGATTGTAAAAGTAACGGAGCCAACCTTATTAACGTGTGAGATATTTTTGACTTAGGTCAGTGCTCTCTATAAGAAGTGTACCAATCGTAAACGTATTGTCTACTTAGTAAGACTTGGTTTTTTGCATTGTTAATATATACTACATTTAATTACAAATTGAAATTATTAGATTTACAGATATTATTAATTTACAAATATAACAATAAGAAATAATAATAAAATTCTTGTTCATATTGTTCTCATCAAGTTTGCTAAATTTAAAAGTAAGAAAATCCAGTTCAAGTATAATGTGAATTGTGAACACTAAAGGAATTAATTCAGCATTCACCCAACGATTTATCTAGAAGAACTGGCATTGAAGGAAGTTATTTTCTCTAATTTCACCGAAATTCGTCGGTGATTTTATGGAGAATATTCGCTAAAACTGAAAAAAACTATACAGTAAAATGCATTTCCGGTCCTCCAATTTTCTTCAGTCTCACAATTTCCACAACATATTTGGTTTTTAATTAATATTATTTAGTTTATAGAATTGTGTAATAAATTGAAATAGCACTTTAGTGGGAAACATAACTTCACCCTTAAATGAATTTTCCCGGAGAAATGTTTCAAATAAAAACTGTAGCTCATTATATGTGAAGCTGATAGACCAAGTTTAAAAAAAAAAATCTTTGGACCCGTATACGCTAAAAACTGAAAAAAAAAAAAAAATTAATGTCAGACTCCCTTCTATGTTAAGAGATGTGACAGAAAGTTGTGTGAGTCAGTGTCTCACACAGAATTTTCTTCTTTTTTTTTTTTACAGTTTCTCATAATTTTTCTCAAATACAGCTGAAGGATTTTTCTTGAACTTGGTGTGGTTCTTTTTTGAAGTGAATTGACAAACCTTTGATTGGGGCAGTGAAATCTCGAATGCAAGCTTATATGCCCCTAACTTTAGGGCCCATTTACTCATTTTTCACATTCTGAGGAGGAAATGTGGCCCCCCAACATAAAGGTACAAAAAATAAACTGAAAAATCAGTTCAGTTATAATCAGATACAATTTACTAATTAACAGCAAAAATTTTCTGTTGTTAAGCATTCAGTTTACAATTTTACTCTTTACAGATTTAAATTAAGATTTTACTATCCTTTCTTCATAAATGAGTTGGAGAGGAAAAATGCCACTGTTTTTTTAATTGCAATGTGGTATAGTGTACAGAGCGGTTTCTATGTGAAATAGCCGTTCGAAGTTATCAATGTGAGTAGACGCTGTCGGCTAGGCCGGCCGGAAGTAGTCGAAGACGCCCGAACGTAGTGGAGCACTTACAGGAGTGTTTCAGCGTTGTTGCCCTACCAGGAGCGATAGGCGGCGCGACCCGTTTGCGGAGGTTGGAGTGGCACAGGAGGCAGAGAATAATTTCCTTAATTTGTAATATAGATTGTGTCTTAAAAAGTATTCTTGTTGATTTAACTAAGTGTGATCTGTAGTACCCTTCCCCTGTCCCGTCTCCCCCCTATTACATCAATAACCTCCACCAGAGATCAAAGTCAGATTTACTGCAATAAAAAAATGCACTAAGGGATGCACATTTCTCGAAGACGTATTTACCCCGACTCATCTTATATTCGATTAAGAACTCTATACAGTTAAATAAAGATATAGTATAAAAATAAAATTAATGTATGATCAGACTGTTGGGTTTGTTCACTTTATTGTACCAATCACTTATAAGAGAAAGTGAATGAATGAGTATGAATATTCATGTATAGGACCAGTGGTGGCTGGTGGGTGCATAAGCACTGCGACATTGCAGCATCCGCAGAAAATAACTATAAAAATTAATTTTCAAAATTTATGATAAATACTAATAATAAATAATAATAATAATATAATAATACAGTCTTTATCAAAAAATTTTAACAATACATTAGCATATAATAAATCCTGATTAGACATACTCATGGTCGTTTGACCGTCTGAGGAAGTTGTTGTACATATAAATTAGATCGCAATATAAAAAGTATCAATGCATAAATCCAAAATAGTAAAAAATACAGTAAACAAGCAAAATTCAGGATACAGTATGAACACAAATTTTCATTACAGTATTTTCATACAGTATTTCTGGTGACTGTACAGTATCTGATAGACCATACAATCAAACAATATAAAATTAAATAAATAAAAAATACAATTAAAAGAAAATACAGATATACATATCAAGAATAGAGTGGGATTTGAATTGCACATTAGTAATTAAATTCAATCTCCAGACTGTATCTGTAAGTGTTGTTGATTAGACGCTCTGCAGTTAACATCGTGTTAGCCTTTTTTACTTTCTCTTACTCCTAGTAAGAGGAAGTATTGTAATCGTGTCAAATTTTCGATATGAGTTTTCACCGGAAATATCCGTTTAGGTCACCTGAGTCCAAAAAAGTGGTTTTTAGCGAATGGTCTGTGTGTGTGTGTGTGTATGTAGTGAACAGCATAGCTCAAAAACGAAAAATCGTAGAAAGTTCCAAATTGATATTACGTTTAGGTATCACCATGGGATCTGACGGTGCGTTATGTGTCAATATTTCTCAACCGGAAGTACCACTTTACTAGTTGTTTTTTTTAAGTTTTTGCAATTTCCTCAAAAATGGCTCCGAAGATTTTCTTTAAACTTGCTATATCAACTACACATACAAAGAGCTACAACTTTTATTTGAAACATTTCTACAGGAAAATTCATTTAAAAGGGCACTTCTGGGGGAGGGGTGGGGTTATTTTTCTCTAAAGTGCTATCACAGTTGATTATACAATTGTATCATCCAAACAAAATTAATTAGAAATAAATACATGGCCAAAATTCCGAGTTTCAAGAAAATTAGTAAACCGAAGTGCGCTTTTACTGAACAGTTTTTTCAGTTTTCGACGATCTCATTAAATTTGGTACACAAAACTATAAAAGCTGTCAATTATAATTTGGAGAACTGGAGTAAGAGAAAGTTGTGTGAGTGTTTCACACCAGATTTTTTGCTCTAATTCATCTTATATTGAACCATTTTTTCTGAGAATTTGCATAAAGTGGGATTCTGGTGAATGCTGGGTGAAAATTTGAAAAAAAATTCATCGGAAAGTTTCCCAGTTATTAACAGTTTTCTCAATTGTTTTTTTCTAATTGAATTGTTTAAATTCTATAAATAGTGTATTAGTGGGGATTTATACAAGATAAATATTAATAATAACAATCTTTGCATAAAACTTTAAATACCATTAATAAATCCATTTTTAAAAAAGAATTATTCATCAAGCGTTGCACAATTCTCAGTTTTTTTTTATAATCCCATTTCGCAATGTCAAAAAATGGTCATATTCAGTTATATCTGACAAGCCTTAATAATGCCTTCGTTTGCCTTAATAATGTGACCCCCCCTAGTGCTATTTTAGCTGCTCGCTGGGCAGCGTTGATTGTATTATATGTGCGTGTACTATAGGTTAGGTATAGTACAAAAAAGTAATATTTTTATTGTGTTTGTTAAACGTTTAACGGTAAATTTTTTTTATTTTATTCAATTGTAATATTTCTTAGAGAATGAAAATATATAATAAAATAAATATTTAATAGTATTTAATAGGTTTATCAAGATATCAAGTGTTAAATATATTAAAAAAAAAAATTCTCAAGTGACCCGAAAATATTGTAAATACAAAACAAAGATCATTAAATTCCTAAAATTATAATTCAATACATAGCAGTTAGTACATGATTTCTCAAATAAATAATTTTAATGAAAAAGTTATTCAAAAATTTTTGTGAAGCTAAAATTCGGAAGAATGGATTTTATATTTAATGGATATATATTAATTAGTTATTTGAGGATTCAAGTTTTTTGTATAACACAAAATATCTTAAAAAATATCCTTGTGAATTTATTTTTAATTTCACTCATGCAGCACCCCTCATTCGCAAACTTCTCGGATCGCCACTGCTTACCATTTCCAAAATTTCCTTATTTTTGATTTAACTTTTTTTTTTTGTGTGTGTGTATACCCGTTACTGCGGGTTATGTTACGCAATATGTATACGATTGTTTATGATAAGATTATATTATATGTGTTTAGAATAAACATTTCATTACAATGTAAATTACATATTCACTGTTGATGTGATAGCGATAGCAAGGAAAAAAAAAGAAGAGATAATTTTTAAATAAATCTAAAAATTACAACTAGTGGTTGGAAATTGGAAAAGGGTCCAGCCAGCCGCTGCCTGTAGGTCATGAACCGCGGCAAACCCTTTTTGTATTTCTTTCAAAAAGGGTCAATACACAGTCAAGAGATAATACCTTACTGGCCTACCTGGCCCACCATCTGTTAACAAAGCGTCGCCACCCCGGCCAAATCAGCCCTTGTTAACTACTGACCTCCCCTAGGGTCAATATACCACAAGAGATGTCTTAGTGTTACACGTACTTACACATCAGCGTTGATGTGTGAGTGATGAAAATATAACACGTCGCTCCCACTGGAGGAAGGGTTCAGTTCGACTCAGGCATCCAACGTCTACACCAGTTTTCAGATCAGAAGCACCGTCTCACATCGCGAGCGCGTCCCTATTTAAGGTTTTAACACTTTACTAACTTCTTTAATATTTTATATTCATTTTATAATTCTTATAGTTATTTACTATTGTGCATCTTAGTTTTTCTATTTTATATCTCTTTAAATTATTTGTTAAAATATAGTATATTTTTATAAATCAGTTGTACGCATTTCGAATACCAACTCTCTAATCTCTTACCCTATAATTAACAATCTCTTACTCTTATTCATCACTTCAACTTCCGGTATCAATAAAACGATACCAATACAACACCATGTCTGTGCGAATGCATTTAGTTCCGGTGATAATGTCTGCATACTAATCAATCCAATGGATTGAATGAATGTTGCTTCAAACGACTAATAACATTGTCACAATTGCAAAAGTTACTATTGAATATTATTTTCCTTTGTCGAAATTCTATCAGAAGAAATATTGCAATTGTGTCCAATTTTCGAAATTTAATTATTGCGTCCTCAAAACACTCATTTATGTAAAAAAAAAAAAAAAAAAAAAAAAATAAAATCTGGGTGAATTATTGACACGATCTTCTTTTACTCTTAATACACTTACAGCAATTTAGAAAATCGACAATTTTTTTGCTTTCTCTTATGCCTAGTAAGAAGGAAGTATTGTAATTGTGTGAAATTTTCGATATCGAGTTTTCACCGGAAATATTCGTTTTGAGGTCCTCTGAGTTTAAAAAGTGGTTTTTAGAAAATATGAACAGCATAGCTCAAAAACGAAAAATCGTAGAAAGTTTAAACTTGATATTCCGTTTAGATATCACTATTGGACCCGTCAAAATAGGTTATCACTGGAAGTGACCACCTTTATTGACAATTACTTTACTTTTTTTGCGATTTTCTCAAAAATGGCTTCAACGATTTTCTTGAAACTTGGTAAAAAAAAATAGAGCTACAACTTTGATTTAAAAAAAAAAAAAAATCTGGTGGGAAAACGCTCACCCAAATTTCACTTGTTGCAGTTTACAAAATTGTAATTGAAAAATTTTATACTTAGTATACCAAATTTAATGGAATTCGTTGGTGTTCGTTTGATGTTTTTATGGAAAACATCAAGAAAACTGAAAAAAATTGTTCAGAAAAAACGTACTTCCGGTTATTAATATTTTTGAAACTTGGAATTTTGGTAATCTATTTATTTCTCATTAATTTTGTTTAAATATTAGAATTGTATAATCAACTATGTCAAGCACTTTAATGGAAAACAGTTTTATTCGAAGCATTTTTCCAGGAAAAGTGGATTATTTCTGGGAAATATGTGAATTAGACTTAACTTCAATAAAAGTATTGCTGAAGATTAATCAAGATAGCCTTACCAAAGTCCTAAAAACTTGAGAGATAAACAAAAAGGGAAAGAATCTAGGCATCAGGATGCCCAATTGGGGCAATTAGAATCGTCTTCACTTTTTTTCCCCCATTTTTGCCATTTTTTGTCTGGCAGCCCAATATTTTTCATAAATACTACTCATACCCTGTAATGCAGCGCACGCGTTCAGATGTTGAAAGGTCATTACGCCGTTATTGCAGAATGGGCAAATCGGCGAGTCCTTTATACCTATTTTGTGGAGGTAGGCTTGGAGGTAATCAGCCCCCTGTAATTCCTCGGAATAGCACGACAGAATCTTTTCTTGGAAGGCCGGCTGGTATCTTATTTTCTAGCAGCATTGCCCATTGCTTTTTCTTTAACTCCGCGTGTGATTTTTCCATTAAGTGGCTACTTATAACTCTTTTAGCCGAAGCAAAACACATTGTGTAGTCGGGCTGATCACATTGACTCGCCGTTTAGCAAGTTTATCCGCCTGCACGTTCCCTGGTAAACCACAATGTGCAGGAATCTATTGGAAAGCCAGCTGCTTCCCTTCTGTAAGAGTCTTTTTAACCATTTCTTGGCACGCTCTTACGTCGGCGGAAATTCCACTTTGAGATCCCGTTACAGCTATTAACGTAGCTTGGGAGTCACTGAAAACACTACTTTGTCCAATTGCTTTTCAACCATATATTTCAAACCTATCAGGATAGCCCGGACCGCCCCATCGAAATTTGATGCCCATGTTCCAACTGCTTCGGAAAACTGGAACTCGATAGATACCATCTTCACCTCAATAGTAAGAAATATTGTGGCACAATGCATCAGAAAGCTCTAGATTTAAAAAAACAAAAAAGAAACACTAGATGATGTGATTACCCAATTCCAAGAAACTTGGAAAGTTAGTTTACTAGACACCAAAACCTTTATAGGGTAACTCCACACGGTAGACAAAATCGTGCAACTATCTGTAGAAATTCGAGAATATTATCCATAGACGGTTGGGAAAAAGTTGCAAAATACATTATAGATTTAGTCACCTATGTCCACATCGTCCACACCTATGTACAGTGTCTCCGGTTAGTATTGGAACCATTCTTCGTAATGGCTGGAGGCATTGCTGCTTTTGGCATTGCTACCCGCTTCGTTATTATTTTTGAAAGTAAAAACAGAAAAAGAAGAGGTTGGTGGTCACGGCAGTTTTTTTATTAGAGGGATAAAATCTCTTGGAAGATGCCATGGAATTCTGGAATTTCACACGGTTGACGGGAGGGTCAAAATCACTGGGGGGGGGAGTGATTTTTGAAGATTTACTTCTGATGGTTGGGGAAAAATCGTCAAGCACCTCACACGAATTTCCGGCAAAACATCCCAGTTTCACATAGGTTGGCAGTCACGCTCCGTTTCCTGGCGACTGGTAAGACTCATTCACCAGCCTAATGTAGTGTCTGTTTATAGGACACGTCCAGACTAAGAAATGTTACGCAACAAATCGCAAGTTTTTCATTTGAAATGGGTGACCTATAGACATGAGATTTTTGTCTATGGAGAATCGCAGATCACCCAAATTGTTCCCGACTGTCTATCGACAATCGCAGAACTTTGTTCATACACACGTGTTGCGCGATTTTATCTACTGTTGTGGACAAGGCTTTATGGAGATTATTCTCACTTCCCAAGCACATCCGAAATATTACTTTAGAAATTATACAACATTCTTCAAGTAAATGGCGTGAAATTTCCTTAGCCTTATCACGTCCACGTCACAAGCTTGTGGCTGGGTAAAGCCACAAATGTATTGTGTAAAATTACATGGAGGTTGAGATTCCACAATATCTTGCTTTACATTGTGGTCATCCACCGATTTCACCTGGCAATTCAAATCATCTGCAAAAGATTATGGTAATCTTTTTATATTTATCACTGTACACATTAAAGTGTATGTGATTGATTATTTCATTCACATATATTTCATGTATACAATGCGAGGATGCTTACGTGATATAGCATAGTTTTTACATAAGCTAATTTTTTTTTTTTAATATTTTTTTTTATTGTTTACTTTTTATTGTTTATTTTTATTAGTTGCTGTTTCACTTATCATCAAATGACGGTTTTAAAACAATACTGTTTTTACATTATTGTAGATGTTCAACAAAATAATTAAATATGTGATAAATAGTAACCGTTTAAATGCATTTTCTGTTATTTAAAAACAAAAAAAAACTATATTGTATTAAGAGGAAATACAAGACTTTTCTTACATCTATTAATACAAAAATAATAAATTTGATAAAGTTTCATCAACTTTATAAAAATAAATATGACATTTACTTTATAAATAAAATAAATGAAATATTCTACTCAGCTTTGTTATGCTAATTATAAGTATATGGTGATGTCGTAAGGAACAGGTTAGTTTTTATGAATGCTCATTATATTGTTACTCAAAACTAATGCTCAGTTACAAAAACAAAACAAATAGATTTGTTATATAACGTAATAAATATTTCAGAATAGTAAAAATAAATGTTCACAGAAAAAAAAATGTATCAAATAAAATTGATAGATTTGTACAGTTAGCATTCTGAGTAATGAAAATCGTTGGAGGCGTTTTTCGTGAACATTCCAAACTCAGAACCTAGTCTGTAAAGTCGCTTTTCCGGTTAACCTAGAATTTCTTAGAATTTAGAGTTTTAACAGGATTTTAAAATATTGTAATATAGTAGAACCATACTTGAACTGAAGTGGCTTTAGAGGAAAGTTTAATATTTACAGCTCCCCCCCCCCTCCAAAAATCAATTTTCCCGGAAAATTGTTTCATATAAAAGTGATAGGCACTAATATGATGATTAGTGAAAATCGTTGGACTTATTATTTCATGAAATTTAAAAAAAAAACCTGAAAAATCTTCATGTCACGATTCGGTGGTGATACCTAAGCCTGATTTATTTTTGTGGTTCAGGCTTCCTGCACCACACAGACGTTCACTAAAAATTTTTTTTTTGTGTACTCAAATAAGTTTTTCCAAAGTGAAAACTCAGTTTTGAATACTTACTGTTCTTACATCGATAAGAGAAAGTAAAAATCATATTGATACCTTTTGCTTCTTCAAATTCCTCATCTCCACCCCATTGTTCAACTACCAAAATAAAATAATATTAAGTTAACATAAAAAAACAAATAGATATTTACATTTAAATTAAATAATAATTGATGCGCCTTAAATTAAAAAAAAACAAACAAACAAACAAATAATAATCACTTCCATTACCATCAAAGTGATCAACTAATTCTTTGATTTTATCAATATTAACGTTTAAAACTTGTGCTCCATCATAAGAAACTTTTTCAATTTTTTTCATTTGTTACATTAATTTTGTTTGATTTATACTCATCAATTTCTTTATTATTGTCATCACATGACCAACTAAATGTTCTATTAAACCAAATATAAACAGCAAACAATACTTAATTACCTTTATGTTATGCATATACATTAAGAAGTCAAGATCCAACAATTCCGAGAGTCCTCTAACTACTGAACTCCCATTATCAAGAGAAACAATTTCTAATAAGAGGTATATTTTCCCACTATGGCAATTCGCAAGCTTTAGATATTTTAACATATATTATTGACTTGATTTTTTTACGATTTCTTGATGCTTTAATATACAAAACTGTATGTGTGGAAATTCCCTATATCTGGTTGTAATGTTGTCTACCAGATGATTTTTACTTCTTTTCTTCTGAGTAAAAAAGTAAGCTTCAAATCACGAATTTCCGATCAAGAAACACAACCTTAACATGTTCCATTGGTACTAATTTCTTTCCTACGATAAAAGAATGCAAAATGTTCCTCTACAGTATAGATGTCTGGATCCCGAGTATTGGGCTATAGATCAGGTATAGCCCAATATCAGCTATAGATCTAGTTTAGTGATGGCACGAAAACAATTTTTTTACTGGCACTTGAACAATTTACTAATGATATTTATTAACTTCAACATCAACACATCACACATCAGATCATACAAACGTACAACTAACATCCTGTTAGCTGTATCCAAATGTTTCTTTGCACACACTACCTCCACAATTAGCATTCTTGTTGGGATAATACAAAGCAAAATATGTTTTAATGCAGAATTAGATGTCAATCTAGTTTATTGCTTTAGTCAATTTTACTGTTATGTCGTTTAGAAAAACATCTGTAATTTAAAATCCTATTCATTTAGTTTTGATAATAATAAAATTTATACTGTATTTTGTTCAGAAAGTGTTTACTTCCTCTCTTCCTCCTAGCAAGAGCGACTGTGCCAGATATTCGAATTAGAATTTTCACCGGAAATAATGATTTAGAGTAACCAATAGGTATAAATAGAATTTGCTAATGGCCTGTATATATTATGTTAACATATCTCAAATAACGAAATGTGAACAGGAAGCTAAAACTTGGTATAATATTTTTGGTTACTACCATTGCATCAGACAAAGATTTCGGGCAACATCCATCAACCGGAATGTTTTTTTAATTTTCGTGTTTATTTCGTAAACAACATCAATGATATATTTTTTTAAAAAAAACATCGTATACTATTTACACAAATGAATACCTATCACTTTTATTTGCAACATTTTCTCGGGATAATTTTTTTAGGGATTCTGGGGGAACTGTAACATTTTGCTTTCCTCTAAAGTACTCCTTCAGAAAAATATATGGTTTTACCACTTACATTATATTAATACAAATTAGAAGCGAAAAAATTTCACACACTGGTCTGTTGATTGTGAAACGAAATGGAGAGACCAAGATTTCATAATTTATCTAGCATAGATACACACTTTTCTTCTTTTTTAAAAAAAAATAATAAGAAGAATGCCTTAGGTCTATTTTGCCAGCACTTTAACAGTAGGTAATAAAAAAACGCGATCCAACAGCTCTATGAAGAAACCTAATGCAACTGTTGGTAGTCGATATATAAACACTTAATTTTTATTTCTTAAAATTGGGCTTTGTGCTTAGCAGTGTTACCACCATGGACAGATGAGACTTAAGTTTTGGTGGTTTGAAAATATATATATATATATATTACCAAGTGCTATGGTAATAAAATTTTAAAATAAATCCAGTTTCCAAAAATAGTCGCTAGATCGCAGCAGTTACTGGCAAATGTTCAATATAAACCGTTGGCTTCTATGATAGTCTGAACTTCTACTAGAAATCCATATTTTTAACATAAAATTCCAAATTAAAAATACCTACATTATTGTTCATTTCTATTTGATTATACTTATCTATTTTATAAAATTATAAAATCTAATTAACGGTAAGTCATTAGTCAATGATAGTCAGATGCCGGTAAATTTGGCATCTGGTGGCAATTTTTGTAACTATAATTTGTTAAGTTTCCAACAACGCGGAGGTCCCGGTTTCCAGTCCAGCAGTGCTGCCCTTAGGTTTTCTCTTGCTAGGGGTCTCTACAGCTCACTGTTGTCTACAACGAGAGAACACTGTCCTGAGACCGGTAGTGCATGAGAAGGCTCCTGGCTCCAATGACCATAGATTTGACGCGCCTAAAATTAGAAGAAATATATATATTGGTTTTAGTACATAGCGATTAAAAATTCACTCCTCTAGCTTTCATATTTCCAGCATCAGAACTTATTTGTCCGTAGACTGATTTCATGTTCAGTAGAAATCATGGCAAGTTCATCCAATCAGAAAAACTAAAGACTTATCATTGTAACATGACTGTTACAAGTTACTGAGCAAAACCAACTTTCCTGACATACAGGCTCGAAACCAAGTGAAAATTATAGTATTGGCCTCCTGACTGACTGTTACTCACAGAGAAGCTTCGGATAATTACAATTTTACTGCACTGTTAATTCTTGCGTATGAAATTATTATTATTTTTTTACTTTTTCACTTTCATTTTGGCCGCCCCC
>JAAEAF010000442.1:0-46467 GCA_011037195.1 Triatoma infestans
AAAACAATTGGTTTATTTAAAACATCTTAAGACATTGGTGATTATGGTGGGGGGTAAAAATAAACAGTTAATTTTACATATCTTTTAAGTTGGTGTTACATTTTAAACTAAAACGTTATATATAATAGCATTGAGTTAAAAACTAATGATGATTGAATAAGGTAATAAAAACTCCCACACAAAATATTAATGTAATTACGAAAACAATTTATAACATATATTAACAACGTGTGAGTCACATCTTTGTGTTGGAAAAAAATAAACAGCTTAATTGATAGGTCATAAACGCCACAGGTATGTTAAAAACCCGAAGTCTAACAAACTATTAAATAAACATTTTTTGATACAATTACTTAACCTAACATTTTAAACTTGCAGAAATATTAAGATTGGGTAGGCTGAGTTAAATTTTACATATCTTTTAAGTTGGTGTATAGCTCATGGTGATTGAATAAACACCTCTATTGATGTAATTACATGGCATTTAGTGAATATGTGAGAAAAGGTAATATGAATGCTTAAACGTACCCTATAAACATCACTATACCACATAATGGATGTGAGAATAAGGTAGAAATAATACAAATTAATTGACACAACTAAAACACAACATTTTAAAGAAATAGTACAAATTAATTGACATATCTAAAACACAACATTTTAAAGAAATAATATAAATTAATTGACATAACTAAAACACAACATTTTAATATTAAAAAAAAAAACATTATATAT
The DNA here is from genome assembly GCA_011037195.1 of Triatoma infestans. Lineage (NCBI taxonomy): Eukaryota > Metazoa > Arthropoda > Insecta > Hemiptera > Reduviidae > Triatoma > Triatoma infestans. The sequence goes on from JAAEAF010000442.1 coordinate 736, forward strand.
ATCAAGCTAATGGCAATTATGTGAGATGAAAAAAAAAGAATGCAAGATAATTGGCATATTTAAAACATCTTAAACATAAAAAAAGAATGTAATTATATAAGAATAGTGGGGAAAAATAAAAACACAACATTTTCTTAGGCGCAAATAAAATTAAATCATTATATATAGCAAACTAGTGTTTTTTGATACAATTACTTAACCTAACATTTTAAACACAGAAATATTAAGATTAAGAAGGCTGAGGTAAATTTTACATATCTTTTAAGTTGGTGTTACAGCCTAAATAATAGCTCATGGTGATTGATAAACCTTGCAAACGATTACATGGCATTTAGTGAATATGAGAGAAAATTGACATATCTAAAAACACAGCATTTTCTTAGATTCAAATAATACAAAATGACATAACTTAAACGCAACATTATATATAACAAGGGCGAAAAAATAATACAAAATGGTATATGTAAAACGTCTTAAACATAAAAAAGAATGTAAGAATAGTGGGGGGGAAATAGAAAAACACAGCATTTTCTTAGGCATAAATAAAATTAAATCATTATATATAGCAAACTAATTGAGGTATAAATAATACAAATGGTATATTTAAAAAACACAACATCATAGACACATAAAAATATTAAAATAATCGTTATATATAGAACAATTGAGGTATTAAAGCTAATGACAATTATATGAGAATAGGGTGAAATTAAAAAAACATGAAAATTGATATATCTAAACACACAACATTTTCTTAGGCGCAAATGAAAGTAAATCATTATATATAGCAAACTAATGGTAATTATGTGAGAATAGGGTAAACCAACTTATTATTCCATTTAACATTATCTAACACCATTTTAGTCACAAAAATATTAAAATCATGCCAATTTAGGTAAAGAACTAATGGCAATTTTATGAAAATAAGTAAAGTATTATTCTGCACACAAATATTTAACACTAGTTTAAACATACAAAATAATAAGATTGAATAAACTGCTGGTGGGGGGTAAAAACAAGATAATTGTACATACCTTTTAAGTTAGTGTTACATTTTAAACTAAAACGTTATAAATAATAGCAAACAAATTGCGATAATATAATTGTATATTTAAAAAAAAACACCGCAAAATAATCATTATATATAGCAATTGAGGCATAAACTAATGACAATTATGTGAGGTGAAAAAATAAAACAAAATGGTATAACATCTTAGCCACAAATAATATTAGAACGTTATATGGCAAACTAATGGGCAATTATGAGAGTGAAGATTAATTGGTGGTGGGGGACAGCTTATATTAATCCATTTAACATCATTTTCAATAAAAATGGCACCTTGCAACCTCTATGTGTGTTTAAATGTTATTTACCATTATTAAACATCCAAAGACATTGGTGATTACAGTAAGAACGCAAAATTAAACTATTCGTTGGACAGCATATATTTAACATCATGTTTAAAAAAAAAATGACACCTAATATAAACACCTCTATTGATATAATTATAGAACATGTATGTTTAAATGTTATATATTAAGTACAAATAATATTAAAGAAATCATTATATACGGCAATTGAGGCATTAAAAGCTATTTATCTTGTTAGAAATAGCAATTGAGTGAATCCAATAAGATAAAGTCGGGGAATCATAATTTATTATATCTTATACATTACTTTCTAGCTAAATACACATTTCCGATAAAGTTTATAATACATGTGACAGTTTTATATTGAATAAATATGATACAAAGATGAAAAAAAGAATCCAACCTAATTGTACAAATGCTAGAATAAATATGCTAGAGTAAACAGACAAGTTATTTAACACCATTTTAGACACGCAAAATGCCGATGCAATTATGTTAAAATATAAGACATAAAATATACTAAATGCTGATGCAATAAAAAAACCTCCCACACAAATTATTCTAGATATGTGAATAAACACCCAAACGTGGCCTGTAAACACCATTATGTTAAATTATTGATGTAATATTAGGCATAAACTAATAAAAAGTAAGGTAAAATAATCAACAAAGGAAGTGACTTTGCACATATAGATGCAATATAAGTTCACATAGTCGATGTAATTATTTTTGACAAACATTTGCCATACATACATACATACATACACAAAAACATAACTTTACACAAATACTAATACTTAAACATAACTTTTACATAAATACAGAACTTAAACTGAACTTTTACATACAAACACAAATACTAATACTTAAAACAGAACTTTACACACACAAATACATAAAACAGAACTTTACACACACAAATACATAAAACAGAACAATACAGAAACAGTAAAAATACAGAAAAAAAAGCGGGCCCAAAACGTGGCCTGTAAACGTCATTATGTTAAATTATTGATGTAATATTAAACATTGCATAAACTAATAAAAGTAAGGTAAAAAAATCAACAAAGGAAGTGACTTTGCACATATAGAAGCAATATAAGTTCACATAGTCGATGTAATTATTTTTGACAAATATTTGCCATACATACATACATACACAAAAACATAACTTTATACAAATACTAATACTTAAACATAACTTTTACATAAATACAGAACTTAAACTGAACTTTTACATACAAACACAAATACTAATACCTAAAAAAGAACTTTACACACACAAATACATAAAACAGAACTTTACACACACAAATACATAAAACAGAACAATACAGAAACAGTAAAAATACAGAAAAAAGTGGCCCAAACGTGGCCTGTAAACACCATTATGTTAAATTATTGATGTAATATTAGGCATAAACTAATAAAAAGTAAGGTAAAATAATCAACAAAGGAAGTGACTTTGCACATATAGATGCAATATAAGTTCACATAGTCGATGTAATTATTTTTGACAAACATTTGCCATACATACATACATACACAAAAACATAACTTTACACAAATACTAATACTTAAACATAACTTTTACATAAATACAGAACTTAAACTGAACTTTTACATACAAACACAAATACCAATACTTAAAACAGAACTTTACACACACAAATACATAAAACAGAACTTTACACACACAAATACATAAAACAGAACAATACAGAAACAGTAAAAATACAGAAAAAAGTATTAAAACATGAAAAACATACTAGTTTTAAAACAAACTAGTATTAAACAAAAAACAGAACAATACAGAAAAAGTATTAAAACATAAAAAAACAAAAAAACCATACTAGTTTTAAACAAACTAATATTAAACAAAAAACAGAACAATACAGAAAAAGTATTAAAACATTAAAAAAACAAAAAAAAACATAACAGTTTTAAAACAAACTAATATTAAACAAAAAAGTAAAAAATACAAAAACATGCAAGTATTAAACAAAAAAAGACAGTGCAACAATTTCCAACTTGAGAAGCAATGGGGTATGGGTTGTCTTCTTCTAGATCTACAATTCGTTTATAAATAGTTGATTGGGATTGTTTTCTAGCAGCTTCCTTAATATATTATTAGACATTATGTTTTTATAAATTTCTTCATTAAAAAATCCATCATCCTATGCACTTGCCCATGTAAAAACAAAAAAAATCCATCGTCCTATGCACCTGCCTGATTGTACCGCATCCAGCGACCGCAAAGCGGATTCGACAATATTTATCCTACTTGTGCAGCGTTTTATCGGGGCCTATTGGAACTTTGCCGAGCGCCCTAGCTTACACACGTTCGTCAAAATACCCATTTCTGGATAGCGAACTAGTCGGTTCCCCTGAGCTCCGAAGAGAATCAGAGGCTCTCCTGCTAGCCACTTACACATAGGCATGGTGCGAGGACTTGATTGGATTTGAGAAGAATAGCTAACTAGTCGGTTCCTCTGATCTCCGAAGAGAATCAGAGGGTCTCCTCCTAGACATAGGACTTAATTGGATTTGAAAAAATAGAAATTAAACTTACCCTGAGTGTTGTGAAGACGAACAAAACTGGAATTGTAATGTACATTACTCCACTATTAAATGAGGTCCCCACCAAACACCCACTTGTTAGAAATACAAAGCTAAGTAATAAACGATGAACATCCGGTGTGTGTTTTTTTAAAAATAAGATTATAAATTTTGTTGAAATAATTTTAACACATAATAAGATAAAATATAAAATAATAATTGGATTTGAAAAAATAGAAATTAAACTTACCTTGAGTGTTGTGAAGACGAACAAAGCTGGAGTTGTAGTGTACATTACTCCACTATTTATACTGTTTAAATGAGGTCCCCACCAAACACCCACTTGTTAGAAATAAAAAGCTGATGAACATCCGGTGTGTGTGTATATATACATAAAAAAAAAGATTATAAATTTTATTGACATCTTATTAACACATAATAAGATAAGAGGCGGCGAATTCAAGCAGAGTACATCCTGTGTCTAGATAAAATATAAGTAATAAAGTCGGTGAATCATGTACTGTTGCGATAAGGTATGTTTCTATATACCGCCTTTGTCGGCTGATTAAAAAGAATTAATCATAATAATTTTATATTTAAAAAAATAAGATTATGAATTTATTTGACATAATTTTAACACCATTAGTAGTACGCACATTTCTTTAATAATAATAATTTTTTATTTTAAAAATAAGATTATAAATTTATTGAAATAATTTTAACACCCAGAATTACTGCTTCTAACTTAACCTTTTATTTCGTACATAGTAATATCGTTAAACGTATCTTTCATATGTAAAAGCCGCATCTCACATATTTTTCCGCATATGTGTGCAAAATTCCATCTTCTCTATTTTAGCAAACGAGTGCCCCATTGTAACTTGTTACACCAGTAAATGGTTTCTCTGTGGGTGAGGAAATTATATCCAACTCATTTTGTTCTCAATGTTGTCGTTGAAAATAACCTCTTGATTAATGTTTATGCTTAATACTTGCATTTTGTGTTTATGTATGTATATTACCTAACTTATAAACACCTAACATAAAGTCCCGTTTAAGTATTAGCATTGCACAACTTAAAACAACTGCACAACTTAAACCAACTAACAAAAAAACAATATCACATTTGTTTTAATAATTAATACTTATTGTATGTATGTGTGTATGTATATTACCTAACTTAAAACAACTAAAATAAAGTTCCGTTTAGTATTGTATTGTAAAAAAAACATTCCTCATTTGGTTAAATAATCAATATTTATTGTATATGTGTGTATGTATATATTACCTAACTTAAAAAAAAAACACCTAATATTGTCCCCGCAAACTTCACTTTGACACAAACGAAAATAAAAATATACGCGTCACCCTCATGTTGTTCCATCATCAATGCCTAATAATACTATTAAAAGTGTTCTTATATATTATATGGATAAGGGGCTGTTCTTGCACAGGTTTCAATATGCGTTATAACCTATCATTATTATCTGAGTATCCATTTTCATTTATAAAGGCGATGTAGAAAGAAGAAAAAGAAATATGTAACAAAATCTGACATCATCTTTCCTAATCAATGCAATTTTATTTTAATTATTTTATTTTGCTATTAGGTTCAGCAAGATATTCAGGTCAATCACTAGAATTTCCGACCCCCGCCAGTTTCTCCTATTTGCACTATTATAGTTGCAATACATTAATGCATCATTTCTAGCATATATCTTGATCACCAATAACCAAAAGGTTTGGTTTAGATGGGTTGGGGACAAAATATAATAGGCTTAGAGTTAGACAAATTGTCATTTTTACCTGCAAATTAGATTATTTTATATGAACCACGATAAGTGGGCGTGGCTTAAGTACTCGTCGAAATTGATGATTAATCGGTGAGCATCTTGATCATAATTGGGTAAAGACTTTATTTACATAAATTGGCAAAATATAATAGGCTTAGGATGTAGGCAAAATGTCCAGGGGGTTTGGATTAAATAGGTTATGCAAAATATAAGAGGTTAGGTTGGGCTAGGTTAGAGTAAGTGGGGTTGGGTTAGGTTCAGGTACGGCCAAAATGTCGTCTGTTCCCGCATATATCTTGATCGCCATTAGCCTTTTGCGGCCGCAAAAGTCATAATAAATATATAATGCGCGGGAATATAAATAAATATGTAATAGCTTTTAATGCCTCAATTGCCGTATATAATGATTTCTTTAATATTATTTGTACCTAATATATAACATTTAAACATACATGTTCTATAATTATATCAATAGAGGTGTTTGTATTAGGTGTGATTTTTTTTTGAAACATGATGTTAAATATATGCTGTCCAACCAATAGTTTAATTTTGCGTTCTTACTGTTATCACCAATGTCTTTGGATGTTTAATAACATTTAAACACACATAGAGGTTGCAAGGTGCCATTTTTTATTGAAAATGATGTTAAATGGATTAATATAAGCTGTCCCCCACCACCAATTAATCTTCACTCTCATAATTGCCCATTAGTTTGCCATATAACGTTCTAATATTATTTGTGGCTAAGATGTTATACCATTTTGTTTTATTTTTTCACCTCACATATTTGTCATTAGTTTATGCCTCAATTGCTATATATAATGATTATTTTGCGGTGTTTTTTTTAAATATACAATTTGTATTATCTCAATTAGTTTGCTATTATTTATAACGTTTTAGTTTAAAATGTAACACTAACTTAAAAGGTATGTACAATTATCTTGTTTTTACCCCCACCAGCAGTTTATTCAATCTTATTATTTTGTATGTTTAAACTAGTGTTAAATATTTGTGTGCAGAATAATACTTTACTTATTTTCATAAAATTGCCATTAGTTCTTTACCTAAATTGGCATGATTTTAATATTTTTGTGTCTAAAATGGTGTTAGATAATGTTAAATGGAATAATAAGTTGGTTTACCCTATTCTCACATAATTACCATTAGTTTGCTATATATAATGATTTACTTTTATTTGCGTCTAGGAAAATGTTGTGTGTTTAGATATACCAATTTTCATGTTTTTAATTTCACCCTATTCTCATATAATTGTCATTAGCTTTAATACCTCAATTGGTTCTATATATAATGATTATTTTAATATTTTTATGTGTCTATGATGTTGTGTTTTTTAAATATACCATTTGTATTATTTATACCTCAATTAGTTTGCTATATATAATGATTTAATTTTATTTATGCCTAAGAAAATGCTGTGTTTTTCTATTTTCCCCCCCACTATTCTTACATTCTTTTTTATGTTTAAGACGTTTTACATATACCATTTTGTATTATTTTTTCGCCCTTGTTATATATAATGTTGCGTTTAAGTTATGTCATTTTGTATTATTTGAATCTAAGAAAATGCTGTGTTTTTAGATATGTCAATTTTCTCACATATTCACTAAATGCCATGTAATCGTTTGCAAGGTTTATTCAATCACCATGAGCTATTATTTAGGCTGTAACACCAACTTAAAAGATATGTAAAATTTGCCTCAGCCTTCTTAATCTTAATATTTCTGTGTTTAAAATGTTAGGTTAAGTAATTGTATCAAAAAACACTAGTTTGCTATATATAATGATTTAATTTTATTTGCGCCTAAGAAAATGTTGTGTTTTTATTTCCCCCACTATTCTTATATAATTACATTCTTTTTTTATGTTTAAGTTGTTTTAAATATGCCATTTACCTTGCATTATTTTTTTCATCTCACATAATTGCCATTAGCTTGATATATATAATGTTTTTTTAATATTAAAATGTTGTGTTTTAGTTATGTCAATTAATTTATATTATTTCTTTAAAATGTTGTGTTTTAGATATGTCAATTAATTTGTACTATTTCTTTAAAATGTTGTGTTTTAGTTGTGTCAATTAATTTGTATTATTTCTGCCTTATTCTCACATCCATTATGTGGTATAGTGATGTTTATAGGGTACGTTTAAGCATTCATATTACCTTTTCTCACATATTCACTAAATGCCATGTAATTACATCAATAGAGGTGTTTATTCAATCACCATGAGCTATTATTTAAACTAACACCAACTTAAAAGATATGTAAAATTTAACTCAGCCTACCCAATCTTAATATTTCTGCATGTTTAAAATGTTAGGTTAAGTAATTGTATCAAAAAATGTTTATTTAATAGTTTGTTAGACTTCAGCATGCCTGTGGCGTTTATGACCTATCAATTAAGCTGTTTATTTTTTTCCAACACAAAGATGTGACTCACACGTTGTAATATATGTTATAAATTGTTTTCGTAATTACATTAATATTTTGTGTGGGAGTTTTTATTACCTTATTCAATCATCATTAGTTTTTAACTCAATGCTATTATATATAACGTTTTAGTTTAAAATGTAACACCAACTTAAAAGATATGTAAAATTAACTGTTTATTTGTACCCCCCACCATAATCACCAATGTCTTAAGATGTTTTAAATAAACCAATTGTTTTACTTCTAATATATATAACATTTAAACACACATGTTCTATAATTATATCAATAGAGGTGTTTGTATAAGGTGTCATTTTTTTGAAACATGATGTTAAATAGATTAATATATGCCGTCCCCCAACACCAATTAATATTCTCACATAATTACATTCTTTTTTATGTTTAAGACGTTTTACTTCTAATATATATATAACATTTAAACACACATAGAGGTTGCAAGGTGTCATTTTATTGAAAATGATGTTAATATATGCTGCCCAACCAATAGTTTACTTTGTGTTCTTACTGTAATCGCAAATGTCTTAAGATGTTTCATTTTTCACCTCACATATTTGTCATTAGTTTATACCTCAATTGCTATATATAATGATTATTTTGCTGTGTTTTTTTTAAATATACCATTTGTATTATCTCAATAAGTTTGCTATTTATAATGAATATTGTGTTTTTAGATATGGCAATTTTTACTTGTTTTACCTTATGTCATATAATTACATTCTTTTTTTTATTTTTATGTCTTAAGATGTTTTGAATAAACCATTTGTTTTACTTATACCTCAATTAGTTTGCTATATATAATGAATATTGTGTTTTTAGATATGTCAATTTTTACTTCTTTTACCTTATTGTCATATAATTACATTTTTTTTTATTTTTATGTCTTAAGATGTTTTAAATAAACCATTTGTTTTACTTATACCTCAATTAATTTGCTATATAATGAATATTGTGTTTTAGATATGTCAATTTTTACTTGGTTTATTGCCACATATTCGCCATTAGTTTGCAACTGTTTTAACATTTTTATGTCTTAAGATGAATAATAAATACATTAATATGTCAATTTTTGTTTTATTTTCACCCACATAGTTTGCTTGTTGTTTTGTAACTTACTTATGTCTTAAGATGTTGTCTAATAATAATAAATACATTAATATGCCATTTTGTATTATTTATTTTTTCACCCCTTACCCATATAACGTTCTAATATTATTTGTGTCTAAGATGTTATTCACTAAATGCCATGTAATTACATCAATAGAGGTGTTTATTCAATCACCATGAGCTATACACCAACTTAAAAGGTATGTAAAATTTACCTCAGCCTTTGTATGTTTAAAATGTTAGGTTAAGTAATTGCATCAAAGGGGTTATTTATTAAAGATATGTTAATATATTTGGTTTGTTAGACTTACATACCTGCGGCGTTTATGATATATCAATTAGGTTGTTTTTTTTTTACCTTATTCCAACACAAAGAATCACCATTATGTGACTCACACTCAATCTATGCTATTAATATTTTGGTGGAAGGGATTGCAGATATGTTAATTAACTTGTCTCCTTATTCTAGTTTTTAACTTAATTAGTTTGCTATATAATGTTTTTTTAATGTTGTGTTTTAGATATGCCACATATTCACCATTAGTTTGCTTGTTGTTTTGCAACTTATTTATTTTTTGTCTCCCACCCACATTGGTAATAATGTTTATTGTGTAGATATATCAATTACATAATCACCATTTCAATTGTCTATCAATTATTAAAAGATATGTTAAAAATGCCCTATAATCACCTATAATTGTTGTTAACTAATGTGAAATAATAAAAAAGATATGTTCCCAAGGGTCACATACTTATATATGATAATTTACTACTATGAACTAAGTGACCGCTTTGGTCTAGTGGTTTGCATTGCCGTCTTCTGACTCAACAATTAAGGTTCGATTCCAGGTTAAACAACATTTTTATTTCATTTTATTTAATTATTTATAATTTATTTATATTTATAATTAAATTATTTATAATTTAATTTATATTTATAATTTAATATATAATTTGTAATTTAATCGTCTTCGAATTGAATGATGGGATGACGTCATCGATTAAGCTCATTGATTTGGATGATGGCAGCAGCGCTCTTGCAACCCCCAAGACTAGTATCATAGCCCCTGGCCCAGAATGCCCCAAAGTACCCTACTACTTTTCCATTATACCTAAATTTTCCATTTTATTTGCCAGAATTGGTATTATGACATGGTCATACGCGCCCTGAATATCTAAAAAGATACCTACTGTGGATTTATCTAAAGTAAATCCTATCTGGATATCAGTTATTAACTTCCCTATAGCGTGCATTGTAGATTTTCCCTTGCGAAAACCATACTGTGTCTCTGGTAGTTTATTATTACTTTCTAACCACCACTCTAGGCGGTTTTTAATGAAAAATTGGTACCACTATGTATTCCTTCCAAGACTCAGGGCACGATCCATTCTCCCAAATACTGTTCAAAATTAGCAATAAGGCAGAAAGTGAAGAATTGGGTAAGTTTCTTAAAATGGGATATGAAATTTGGTCCTTACCCGGAGAGGTATTCACAGTCGTTTTGATGACGTTTAAAAGTTCATTTAAAGAAAATTTATTTGTGAGAAAATGAGTCTCTTGTCTCTCGAAGTGGAATGTTATCAGCTGTGGTACATGGTCCGGAGCGAGTTGTTTAAGAAATTCACCTGCCCATGAATGTGCAATCATAGGTTGACTATTTTCTACTTGTCGCTTTTTAATTTGTTTAATTCGATTCCAAACATTTTTAATAGGGGTGGCCCTATTAAGAGAGTTGCAAAAATCGCGCCATGATTTTTTTTTGGCCTCCCTAATAATTCTTTTGGCGATTGCTACTTTCTTTTTATAATTTAAAAAATTAGAAAAATTGGAATTAGAATTATAATTTTGGAAAGCTTTTTTCCTCTCTCTAATCGCTCGGGCACATTCATCATTCCACCAGATACAATAATTATTAATTTTATTATTACAATTAAATGGGGTCATTGATATATTACACGCCTCATTAATTTTTTGAATGAAGTCATCATACGTTAAGTTATAATTGTAATCAGAGTTATGGTTCAAGAACCCGAAGTTGACTTTTTAAAAAGATATTTATTTAATAATACAATACACTAATGATTACAACAGTTTAATATACTGGTTAACACTGAGTAAACTATAGACAACTTAGAACTGTATTGTACGGTGGTGAGCTTAGAACTGTCTGCCTGCTGGCCGGTGGGAGTATTTATATGCTGTCAGCTCCTGCTGACGTAGCAATGGTAGTTCTCCTGGAGATAGTGTCATAACTCCTCCCTCCTCAAGTTTGGAGCTCCTGCGACAATTGACACGGAAGTCCAGGGTAGACATGTCGAGGTGTAGATGATGGTTGGTCTCCTTCCGCTGCGCCTGGATTTGCCTTCCTTCTACGGACATAGCAAACATACAAGAGGAGCAATAGTAGCAGAACTATTGTAATTATAACATAATAGTAGATAGGCGACGATTCACTGGGTATTTCTTCTAGTAGTTCCAGCGGGTCCATTTTTAGATTGATTCTGTGGAGGTCCTCAAAAGATATATTCATGTTGGTATGTGAGAACACTTGCGTAGTTGTTACTATGCTTTTGGAATCCTTGTATATAGGTATGGCTTTCTGTCTAGTAGAGTTTCGTCTTTGTTTAATTTTATAAGGCTAGTGTTGGTCAAGAATATAGTGTCATTATGGTTGTCCTTGTTTATTACGATCCTATTGGTCCTGAAAGTTAAAAAGTGGTCCACAAAAGGGATGTATTTGATAAACGATGCGCTGGATGTGTACACAGTCTTGCATGCTAAAAGGTTGATGTTTGTGATGATTTGGCGAATACAGTCGTTTTGGATGCTGGTTTTGTTGTGGCAGTACATAGCACTGTTGATTTCTTCACAGGTGGCTGTAAATAACTCATCTTGGATTTTTAGGATCAAAGGTGGATGGACATGAATTGTCAGGAGGTGGTTGTCTTTCTCTATAGGATAGGGCAGAAGGAAATATGTCTCAAGAGGAGAGGTTTTTAGGGGAACGCTAATAAAGTAGTAGATGTTCCAATTTTTTATTGAGCAGTGTACCTTGCTTAATTGCCAAAGTGCTTCTATGTCAGGGGTTATGAATGTTACATTATGAGATCTTTGTAGCGACTCAAGATCTTTGAGAGGAAAGATGCTAGAATGGATAGTGTTTAATCTACAGAATTCTAGAGAGTTTTCCATGTCATCAATTTTGCTCCCCATAAGGGCCAGATTAAAGAAAATGGAGTTGAACTGGTGGTTTAATTCAATTTGAGTCACTATCGGAGTGGAGAAAAAGTTTTGCATTTTTTCATTCTTGTTGCGGATAATCTGAATGTCACGATTGAACTCTTCGATTACCTTCTTGTTTACCGCCATCTGATGTTTTAGGTATTCTCGAGGTGGTAACTGTTACGCTCGATTGTGTTTATAACTTTGTCGTACCGTTCCTTGTCGTCGCTGTCCATATTTCCTGTTAGCCAAGATATGGCTTTACCTAGGCCGTTAATGAGTCCACGTTTAGTTCTGGGTTTGTTAAGGGTTAAATGATCTAGTTTATTACGAAGGTAGTAATAGTATTTAAAGAGTGATTTTATTTGATTCGTCTTGTTGAGTTGGTACGTAGTGCTGATAACGGTAAAGGCCTTATCTAACTCTATGTCAATTAGTTGTACGTCAGCGATATGAATGAAAGTATAGTATCTGTCTAGGACGTAGGCTTTGTTAAGTACAATGGGCAAAATTCCAGGTCCGTGAGTCAGGTCAGTTATCTCTGTGCTGGTGACTACATTCCCCATTGTCAGCATTTGCAGTATGATAATTGCTAGATTCCCCATTGTCAGCAGGTGGGATGTGTGAGCCATTGCTTGCGATTGCGTCTGTAACAGAGACAGTTTGCTATGTAAATTTTCTTGGCCTTTTTAATAAGTTAAGGTGTATCTTAAAGGATTTCCTTTGGGTAGTGACTAGTTTGGTTGTTCGGGAATAGTTCCCTCTTTTAAATTTTGGCTTGGCTTTGCCATATTGCTTGTCACGTATGTAAACTTCGCCTTCAGGAATTTCTATATTTTCTCTGGTCTGGTTTAGTCTGTTTGTCCGAGTTTCTTTTTCTTTTTCGATAATTTCTTTAATAGCGCGGGCTACCAATTCCCTGTCTTCGTGATACTCTTTGACCTTTTGCTCTAAAATCAGGTCCTGCGCGTACGTGGTCGTTTGCAGTCCAAAGGTTATGTCATTGGGTGTCATTTTTAAGTTAGAAACTATGGCATTATTGTAAGCTATTAGTCCTAGACTTAGTATTTTATTGAGGGGATAGTCCTTTCCGTGCTTTATTATGTTCATGATTTCAATTAGTGTTGAATGGGCTCTGTTTATTAGACCGTTGGAGTCTGAATGGTCTGGGGTAGTAAAGTGTGTGTCTATGTTATTGTATTTTAGAAAGTTTTCAACTAGTCCGTTTTTAAATTCTGTTCCGTTGTCAAATTGAATTGTCTTAGGGCAAGGGAATAGATTTAAGTAGTGTTCAAGAGAAGTGACAATTTCGTTGGCAGAGGAGGTTCTAATTAGATAGCCGTATAGTTTTTTGGAAAAACAGTCGATGAGTGTAAAGATTTGCTTGCCGTTGTAGTGTAGTATGTCTCCTTGCAGTCTCTCGAAAGGTTTGGAAGAAGTAGGGGTAATTTCATAAATTTGTCGTATCGGTCTACGCTCGTATTTTACCTCTTTGCAGAGGGCGCAATTGTTAACTGTCTTTGTTATTAGTTCTAACATCTTTGGCCAGTAGTATCATAAGTAGTAATAACATAATAAGTTGTTGTAAACCTCATGAATACCTCGATGTGCGGTTTTGCCTACATGTCGGTTCAGGATTATTTCTTCCTGTTCTGAGGTGTCAGTTACGCCAAGTCTTTTAGTATAGTAACGTTTGAGTTTGACAGTAGGAAATTTTTCTTTTACTATGTCTGAGAGGTGGACAAAGATTTGGTCGTAGATTTGTTCGTCAATTGAGTTTTCGATAGGGGGTGAACAAAGAACGCCGTAGGTGTGGTTAGGTTGTAAGTACTCTAGGCAGTATTCTTCAATGTCGTTAGAGTATGGGTACCTAGTGTACCAGTTGTACCGAGTCTTGTTAAAAGGTCTGTCGATTGGAATTTTCGTCTCTGGGTTGCCTCGGGTTAGAACACTTTGAAATTTTTCCACGTTAATGCAGCGGGTTTTGTCGTCTATTATTTTAACTTGGCTATTAGAGGATTCTTGAGAGTGTTGAGTTTGTAGGCTTTCATTGTCGTCTTCGGCGGTAATGTTTAGGGCTCTGGCTAGGTCTTCTAGGATGTCGTCGCTATTCTCAGGTGAAGGGGCAGAGAGGAATTCGTCTAGGACTTCGTCTGGATTTGGACTTAGGGAAGAGGTTTCTACTGCATTTACGTTCTGTTCTTCTGGTGGATTTCGTGATAGGGCGTCTGCTACTACGTTACTTTTTCCTTGTACGTACTTGACGTCGAAGTCGAAGTCTGCCAGTTGTAGTTTCCATCGGATTAGTTTAGCGTTCGGTTCCTTCAAGTTGTGTACCCATTGTAATGGTCTATGGTCAGTCTGTATGGTCCGTATATATATGGTCGGAAATGTTTACACGCCCAAACGATAGCTAATAGCTCCTTTTCTATTGTGGAGTAATTCTCCTCCTGTTTGTTTAAGGTGCGGGAGGCAAAGGATATAGGAAGATCTTTTCCGTCGATGTTCTGGGATAGGATGGCTCCTAGCGTAATTGGAGGCGTCCGTGGTGAGGATGAACGGTTTCTCGAAGTTGGGCAGTTGTAGGATGGGACTGTTTTGCAGAAGGGATTTTAAAGTGTCGAAGGCTTGTCTGTAATTGTCGTCAATTACTATGTCTCTGCCCTTTCGTAGTGAGTGTGTCAAAGGTCTGGCTATTTTGGCATAGTTCTTAATCATTTTCCTGTAGTAGCCAGTAAGACCAAGGAGTTGTTTGATTTGTTTCCGTGTCTTGGGAAGTGGATATTTAGCAATAGCGTCTAGTTTTGCCGGGTTAGGTTGTATGCCTTTGTCGGAGATGATGTGTCCTAAAAAGAGAAGTTCGCGTTTGAAGAATTCCGTCTTGTCAAGCTGAATTTTTAGATTATGTTGCCTAAGTTTGTCAAAGACCGTCTTCAGGTGTTTTATGTATTCGTCCAAGCTGTCTGAAAAAATGAAAATGTCGTCCATGTATACTAGTACGTTAGGGATCCTAGAAAAGATGGAATTCATTGCCCTTTGGAAAGTGGGGGGGGTTCTTAAGACCGAAGGGCATGCGTAAGAATTCGTAGTGTCCGTTTTCAGTGGAGAATGCTGTCTTGGGAACTGATTCGGGGTCCATCTCGATTTGATGGAACCCTGAAGCTAAGTCGATCGCTGAGAAGTAAGTCGCGCGTCCTATTTTACCGAATAAGTCTTCAATGTTAGGAGGGGGAATTTGTCTTCGACTGTCTTGTTGTTGAGTTTGCGGTAGTCTATAACCATTCTTATTTTCTTTTTACCTGAGGCGTCTGGTTTCTTTGGTACTACCCAAATTGGGCTGTTATAGGGGGAGTTAGAATGTTGTATTACTTTGTTTTCGAGTAGTTTGTCTATTTCCGTTTGTACGTCTTTCCGATAGATTTCCGGGTATCTATAATTTCGCGTGTATACTGGGTTTTCGTCAGTGGTTTGAATTTTATGTTTTAGTACATCAGTGCAGCTTAGTCTGTCATGTTCTCTTTTAATTATTTGGGGGTAGTTCCGTAATAATCCTATTATTTTATTTTTTTCTTCTGAGTTCATGTGCTCAGTTTTAATTAAGTGAGGGATTTCATTTTTTATTTCTCTTAACCTAGTATCCCCAGACATGTCGGGACAATTGTTCACTACTATGTCTGGTATCTTAGTACAACCCTCTTGCGGTTCGTCGACGTCCATGGGTTCAGGGCAAATGGCCATGACCTCTTTGGACTCAACTTCGCACAAGATTTTATTATTATTAATGCTATAAAGGCCTTCTTTTACCGTGACCTTATCGTTTATTTTTATATTCTCATTAATTAATCCGTATTTTAATTCTTTATTCTTAACGGGTAATTCTATGAAGTTAATTCCCTGTTCCAAATTTATTATGTTCGAATTGTTTTCAGGGATCTCAAGAGTAAATTTTAAGGGAATTATCCCCTGGGGGTAAGAAAGGATGTTCTTATTTAAATCTATGCTCATTCCGAGTGCCTGCATAGTTTTGTGTCCTAAGAGTATGTCGTTTTGTCCGAAAAGGGAAATACATGAAATTTGGTTTCTAAGTTTACGTGGAATGTGTCTTGAATGTTGAAGGTGCAGGATTGTTCTCCATTTTTTTTTCCAGCGGGTGTAGTTATTATGAATGGGTCGTTTAATAATGCTATGTCAGTCGGGACAACGTGAGGGTTTATGTCGATGAGCCATTTTAGTCCGTATCTGTCTTCAAAGTGTGGGAGAGACTTGTCTACTAGGTTTAGGTTGAATTCGGGGGGCCTTCTTGGCTCCCGTCGCCAACGTCTAAAAAATGATCGAACTTTTCTGTTATTTTTCCGAGAGAGTTTTCTAGGCGGGAAAGTCTGTCGTCATATGATTTATCTGGTTCAGAATAATTTGCAGATGGCTCGTCATTTTGGCAGTGAGTCAGTTCGTGTGGAGAAATGTAATCTTTGAAACGGGGTCTGCCTGCTGTTCGCATAGACACCGTATTTTGAGAAAAGTAACCAGGAGTAACCGGAAGCCTTCGCGGTCCCTGTTCGGGCGCCAGTTATGGTTCAAGAACCCGAAGTTGACTTTTTAAAAAGAAATTTATTTAATAATACAATACACTAATGATTACAACAATTTAATATACTGTTTAACACTGAGTAGACTATAGACAACTTAGAACTGTATTGTACGGTGGTGAGCTTAGAACTGTCTGCCTGCTGGCCGGTGGGAGTATTTATATGCTGTCAGCTCCTGCTGACGTAGCAATGGTAGTTCTCCTGGAGATAGTGTCATAACTTCAGTATTACATAAATATCTTTACCTTTATCCCAATCCGCTTTCTTTATATCCATTGTCGTCTATTATTGTATATTTGTTTATTTAAGCCTAGCTGATTTGTGGTTATTATTATCGGAAGGTGGTCAGATCCCAAAGGGTCAGAGTCCACTCGCCAATCGAACACATGTGCTAGGTCTCTCGAAACGAAAGAAATATCTACTGCAGAAATATTTCTTTGAATCATATTATTTATATAAGTTGGAGACCCGTCATTCAGAAAAATTAAATTTACTTCGTGAGCCGCCATAAATTTTTTCCTTTTCTATCTGACCACTAGAGCCTATTGCCGTATGGTGGCAATTAAAATCCCCCAGAATTAAAACTGGCTTTGGTACGCTATTAAAAAAGTTTTTCCATTCATTTATTGAAATGTTAATAGTCGGACTATTGTAAAGTGAGATAATATTTAGTATTTTATTATTATGAAGCGTCAGTTCGACGGCAACATGCAATAATTCATTTATGTTGTAAATATTACCGAGTTCTTTATAATTAATGCAATTTTTGACTAATAAGGCGACTCCAGATCTACCGTCAGCTCGGTCTTTTCTAAAGATGTTATACCCTTTAAATAAATAAGTATACCCTGGCCGAAACCACGTCTCTGATAGGGCTACTATATCCATATTATTCAAAAATATGTAGGTTTCCAATTCGGCCTTTTTATTAATCACTGATCTCGCATTCCATTGCATGATATTCAAACTATGCATGAAAAGATGTTAAATAAAATTTTTTGCAACTTTTAAAATCATAGCTGGAAGCATATTTACATTATTTACAAATTATGTTCATAATACTACAGACATACTTACTTTCACACAAATTTCTGTACATGCTAAATAACATTTTATATACACTAAAACATGCAAACCTATTCGATTTCAGACATACTAAAATACAAGTTAAATGGAATATTATGTACAGGAATACACACTTACATAGTCGATAACAGACAGCCGAATTCATTGTTTCATTCATACTTATGTGTAAACTAAATTTGAAATTATATCTTAACATATTTACAGACATAATACATTATTGAATTATTTTATTATTATTAAATTAGAAGATTATTTCAGTACAAATTAGTTATATTATCCTTCTCTTATTGCTTCTATTCTTTCCCTAATCATTGATTTTATTGCGTCATCCTATCTAAAAGATCTTTCTTATCAATTGACTGAATATTCTTAGGAATAGAAAATACCGCTTCACATATTAATTCTTGACTCATATTGTCACTTCCTTGGTTTACTAATGTATTATTAGCTCTATACATGGGCCGGTATGGATTATTTTGGATTAACCCTCCTGGCACATTCTTACTAACTTGTTCTTGAAACAAGTACTTATCTAATTTTTCTGAAGGTGAAGAAGATGGAGATAGTTTCTAGTTCTCTTAGTGGTTCTTTTATAAGAGGCAGTAGAAGCGAAAGTTCTGCCTATGGGGACATTACTTTTATTTAAAAGAGGAAATTCTTTTAAATTTTCAATATTCGGCGTATTATTTGCGATAGCTGAAAAGGAATTATTTTCTAGAAAGTGTCTAGCATCATTGTAGGGAAATTATTTTCTGCCATCACTTGTTTTATAATTTTTTCTTTTTTGTACCGAGGGCACAAATCGCGGTTCGTAGCTGTATGGCTAGCGCCACCACAATTTACACATTTGGTCTCCTTTGCACTACATTCACTTTTACGATGTTCTCCACCGCATTTATCGCACCTAATTCTGCCTTTACATTGATCTTCAAAAGACATTTTTTACATTGAATGACGTTCTGGACGTAAGTGTGTAATGAACAGCAAACGTAATGGATATATACGAATGCAGGTAAGGATTGTCCTCTGATATTTAAATAAACCGATTGTGTGTTTATTAATTTTTTTTCGTTTGTCGCACCGTCGGACACTCTCCGCTTAATACGTCTTATTTCTAAAACTTCTAGATTTGTTCCGTTTGGACCTCTAACCACATCTTTTATCTCTTCTTCGCTCAACTCAGTATCACCTTTACTCTGTAATAAATAAGTTGGAATATACGCTTTGAAACCTTTTTCTTTCAAAATTTTGGAGGTGATTAGTTTGTTTGCTGAGACAGCATTATTTAATTCTACCCTCACCCTGTTAATTCCTAATTTCTTTATCACATCGATATTTCTAGCAATATCCGGGTGGTTTATAAAAAGTAGTTTGCCCATTGACATTGCATGTAGTCGTGAAATGCCAGCCTTTGCGGTATTTTCACTTTCTACAATTACGTGGAATGGACCGAGATCTTCAGTCCTATATTCCATGACTAAATTGTCCTTAATTTTGCTATTAATTATATTATGATTTTCTATTTTATTATTTATCCCACTCACTTCCATAGAGATGTCCGGTGGTATGCCCACTTGCCCTTTACTATTATCCTCCATTTCTTAAAATACGATTCCTTAAGAAAATTTGAAAAATTAAACTAAATAAAAATTAGAATATATTAATAAAACCGCTGAAATAATATAAAAAATAAATCTAATGATTTATTCCACTAAAATAAAAGAAAATATTAGCAATAAATAAAATAAAAAAAAGAGGAATACTTCTTTTCCAAGAAATAAAGAAAAAAATAAAAAAAAATGAAAGAAAACCTGTTCCGAAAAGAAAAATGATATATTAATAGAAATATTTAAGTTTGTATAAATGCCTTTATGTACTCTGCTGCTGTGTTAAAAGTGACCCTTGGACACGTCCGCTCACTACAACAGTTCAACACAGACTGTACTCGAAGATTAAGAAATTCATTTGTTTTCATTCATTTGATGTTGCTAAAGAAAGTAAAATATTATGAAATAGTTATAAAATATTATGAAAAGATTAATATTGAGGACTAAATACGAAATATTAAATATTAATAATACATAAGGGATTTACAAAACTTGTTACCTGCGTAGACAATTACTTCTTGTAAAGGATTAGCAGGTCATTTGCCTGAAAGTGTTGCTTTGTATGTTTTTATCTTTGGAAGTGAAAGGTCTCCACATTTTTTTTTGACATACAATTTCTTATAAATTTTTAAGTTTATTGTGAACTTGACCGCCTTTGTATCTGAAAGCAGTAGTTTATTAGCAGGATTACAATGCATTCTATATAATTGTAGAAAGGAATTTTACCTGAAACATAAATCTACCCGAAACATTATTAATTATTAAGAAAAGAGAGATATGCGAAAAAATTAAATAAAATGAATTATTTGTTTGAGGAATTTTTGTAGCCTTTTGAAATAAAAGAAAATGATTAAAATTAAAACAAATTGTTTAAAATTTTTTTGTGATATATATATATGGTTTGCTATCTTTAAAATTAAGTAATTAGAATTGAAACAATTCTTCAAAATTTTGTGTGAATTTAATAATGAAATTCAATTGTTAGTATTTGTTAAAAAAAAAATTATTCTAGCACATGAAGGATAAATTTTTGTTCAAAATTGGTTTTAAATTTTGAATTATGAAAATTTTCCTTGGGCTGGATAAGAATGAAATTCTCTCCTCCCAACACCAGGAAATTTATTTAAATTTTTTTTGAGAAATGCGCTTTTTAATTTAAAATGTTCTCTCTGTTCTTTTAGATTTATTAGATATATCAGTCAAGAATTTATTATATAATAATAGAAAACTATATATATTGGGGGGCGACTTTAACTCAAGGGTTGGTATTATGGAAAATTTTGATGAAATTTGCGACTATTCTAATCTTAATGAAGTACACGCTAGTTTAGACGAATATTGTAATCAGAGAGGTCGTCTGCTAACCCAATTTATGCTTGACAATTCATTTATTCTTATCAATGGTAGGTCTTATAGCGATTATCCGGTGCAATTTACTTTTGCTTCTCATTTAGGCAAAAGCGTTAACGATTTAATTTGGTGTAATTTCGCTAACATGGATGATATATACGATTTAAAAATCCTTAACAATATCTCACTGTCTGATCACTTCCCTGTTTTATTGCAACTTAATTTTAATTATCAACATTCTACTTGTAACTTCTCTGATTCTGTTGTTAACAAGGTGGATTTATTTAAATGGGATAGCAACAAATCTGACCTCTATAGAGAATTTATGATGTTCTCTGAAAAAGTTTCTATTGTTAGTAAATCATCCGATATTATGTATGAAAATTTTCTAAACACTCTAACATATGCCGCAACCTGTCTCGGGTTAAAACATGTAAAAACTATATATAATAAGCCAAATTATTCTTTTAATAAACCATGGTATGATTAGAACTTAAATCTTTAAAAAAATTAGTTAAACAGCAGTTATCTGTCTGTAGAAAAAGCGGCTTTTTGGACTTAGACTACAATATGTATGTATTGTTAAAAAATAATTATAGAAAGTTAATTAAGGAAAAAAAGAATAACTATGACAAGCTAATATTAGATGATTTTTCAAATACTAAAGATCCTAAGTCTTTTTGGTCAGTAGTTAGAAAATTTAAAACAAAAAGAAATAATTTTAATCAAGTTTCTCTCGAAGATTGGGAAAAATACTACTCTGATATTTATTAACCATGCCCTAGAATTGATGGTTATTATTTCGGCGTTTCTTTACCTATTCTCGATGAGGCAATTGATTTTAATGAAATCATCCTAAGTTTATCAAAGTGTAAATTAAACTCTGCTCCTGGTCAGGATGGTTTTTCATCTGAGTTTCTGAAATTTCTTCCGCAAAACTGGTTACTTTACTTGCAGGTTCTATTTAATAATATTTTAGAAACTGAATGTACTCCTAAACTTTGGTCGAAAATTTCTCTTTGCATGCTGCACAAAAATGGCGACAGACATGATCCTGTTAATTATAGAGGGATAGCTCTGGCTAATTGTACTTTAAAAGTATTCACTCAAATCTTGTTAAATCGTTTGATCATTTGGGAATCGGAACTTAAAATTTTGCCGGAATCTCAATCAGGGTTTCGGAGTGGTCGTGGCTGTCTTGATAATATTTTTACTCTGTCTTCTGTAATACATTTACACTTACGTTTGCCGAAAAGGGTTGTTTATGCTTGCTTTGTGGATTTTAAACGGGCATTTGATTCTGTTAAACATCACCTTCTTTGGACTAAACTGTTTTTAATGGGATTGAGCCCTAAAATTATCAGAATTTTAAAACATTTGTACGATAATGCTATTCTAAATGTAAGAGTAGGATCTAATTTATCTTCTGATATTTTAATGACAGAAGGGGTTTTACAGGGGGAAATTCTCTCCCCTTTCCTGTTCATCTTATTTATATCAGATTTAGAAAAATTTTTTATGGAAAGGGAAGGTATTTCTGGTCTGAATATAGATGGCATTAATGAATTATTGGTTCTCTTATATGCAGACGATCTGATTATTTTGTCTGACTCTTATGTTGATATGAAAAGAAAGTTAAAGGCACTGGAGGAATATTGTCATCTTAATTCCCTAAAAGTAAACCCCGTTAAAACTAAAATTATTAAATTTCATAGAGGACGTACAACTCTTTTGGAAAAATTTGTCTATGAAAATAATGAAATCGAGGTAACAAACAAATATGTGTATTTAGGCGTACAGTTTTCCTCTTCCTCTATGTTCCTCTCAGCTACTGAACATTCAATTTCGAGATTTAACATTGCTGCTGGCACCGTAAATAATATTTTGGCGAAGGTCAAGAGTAATTCATGGCCCAGTAATGTTGCACTATTTAATTCAATTGCCCGTTCCACATTGCTCTTTTCGGTACAAATTTGGGGATTAAGGTATTTAGATCGTCTAGAATATGCCCAAACAAATTTCTACAAACGTCTCTTTCATTTATTAAAATCCACTCCATACTATATAATATTATTAGAAACTGGTATACCACATATGGCCTCCACTGATTTTAAGCTTGCTATAAAGTGGTTGTGTAAAGTACTCGAAATGGACAGTTCCAGATTACCACGTATATGTTATGATAGGCTATTACTTCTCGATTCTTCACCATCTAATAATATTAAGTTTAACTGGGTAACTCAAATAAAGGAATTTTTTATAAGTGTTGGTTACAATAATCTATGGGAAAGGCAGGATCCTTGTGTAATTCGAAAAAATTTGAATATAATTTTGTCCACCTACGAAGCAAATTTAAACAATTCTGATGTAGCCAGGCTGTACTCCTCTAATTACAGTATTTATTATAAAAATATTCCCTTAAATACTTCGGCTGTTCAAAATTATTTACTATTTTCTCTACCATTCCATGTCAGTAGCATAATATTTCAACTCAGAACTTGCAGTAATTTTTCTATAAAAATTGTATATAAAGCAATAGCTTATTTAATAAAACCTAACCAGCTTTGCACTCTTTGTAATCTTTATGAAAATGAAGACTTATTTCATTTATTTATTGCTTGTCCGAGTTATGACTGTTTAAGAGTAAAATATTTACCTCAGTTATCTACTCTATCTACTATTAGCAAAGAAGAACAATTATTTAATTTACTGTCAGTTCAGTCGAAATTTGATTGTTTTAAGATATATAACTTTATTACAAATGTATTAATGTTGCGTTCATCTATAATTAATGAATAACATAAACTGTTAAGTAAGGTAAATGCCGCTTATAAACTAAACCTTAATGCTGTTACTATAAGCTATTTAAAAATGAAAGACTAACTGTTTTGCAATAGTTGTCAAGATGGACTAAATTTTTGACGTTATTGCTTTTATTTTTTATTTTATTTTTTTTTTATTATATTAAACATGTATTTACTTTTATTTTGTTTTTAAACTTTGTAAGCAACTCCCTACAATAAGCTTGTAATGCTTCAATGTAGTAAATAAAAAAAAAAAAAAAAAATTTAAAATGTTCATCTTTTTCTTGGCCGTAGATTCATGCTATGTGTTTTTGTTTTATTTCTAATGTGGGCTTTTTTCAGCTTGCCGAGGTATACTAATTTTCTTTCGTTGTTATTTAACGTTACAGCGGCTGTTTTATTGGGAAATGCTTTATAATCTGATAGGGGCCATGTTTTTTCCCTAAATTTTCCTGTTGAGGTAAATTTCTAGATAAACGTGGTCACCTACGCTTACTTTTTCTTTCGAAACATTGTTATTATAATATTTTTCACTAATTTGTTTAGCCTTCTCGCTGTTCGATTTGGCCTGTTTTCGAACTCGTTTTATTTTGTAGAGACATTTGGTGTGAATATTGAAATTTTGTAAGTTTTTCTCTTGCAATTCAAGAGCCACTGGAAATTTTGTTCAAAAACAATTTCATGGGGGTATAATTTGTTAAGACATTTTTGGTGAAATTGTGGGCTGCTTTAATTAGTGGTAGATTTTGTGGCAATTTTGATGTTTGCATATAGTGCGAATTTTATATCGAGTTGATAATATTTTGGGTAGTGTTGAGTCTTGAATAGATTGATTTGTGATGATGTGGTGTCTGATAAAAATGGAGTGACTGTTTTATTGATGATGATGCTGATTTTTGAAATTGACGATTGCTTTAAATTTAGTAAGTAGGTCTCTCCCAATGATTATTTCAAATTCATTTTTCATTTGAGAGTCTAATAATTTACCCTGAATTTGGTATTGTCATCTATCGATAAATGTATGTTTGATAGGCCATTGTTGGAGATAATTTGGTTTGTTATTGATTTGAGAATAATGTTTGATTTTTTGGACCTCGATTTGACATGGCTGGCATCAATAACTGAATGAGAAGTGCCTGTGTCGATTAACGCTTTTACCTTTTTGTTATTGACTTTGAGTATAATTAATAAATTATTTATATCGTGGAATGCCAGGACCAATACAGTTTTAGCCGTTTGTGAAAACGGCTGAACGCCTAATCGTCTTTTGAATTAAACCAACATGTCTTAGCAGTGTGACCCCGCTTTTTACATATGTGGCATATTGGCGCAAACCAGCGGTTTGAAGTATTGCTACCATTAGTGTTAAATTTATTAGTATTACTATTCTTATTATTATCATTACTTTGCATTTTCATATAAGGCCTGCTTTGTCTGAACTGACGATAGGTTGCTGAGGTTGTGGCTTTTTGCCAAAATTAGTCGCGATTCCAGTGATTACCCTTACAGAATTTGCACGGAGAAGGTGGTATGCTAGTGCATACCAGCACAATGTTTGCACGGCGATCGCGGTTTGTCAAGGGATTCTACTGGCGTATCTGCCTTTTTGATGGCAAATATTGAACCTTGCGGTTCTGAATTTTGATATCCCTGAGGGATTGTGCCTCATCAAGAGTTTAGGGAGTTTGATTTGGCTTTGCGCCTTTAGGGAATTTGGTACCGATTTGATGAAAGCGTCTGTAGTCAATTTATCCAGCAAGTTTTGCAGAGTTAGCACCGGATTCTCTTGGGCTTTGAAAAGTAATGAAGTGGAGATATGTTTGATCCTATCTGAAAAAGCCTCCCGAGTCTCACTGGGATTCTGTTGCAAGTTGGTAATTTGTGTAGAAGAATTATGGGTGTCATTTCCTTTTTAAATCTATTTATCAGATTTTCGATTGCTGTCTAATATGTTATTACGTTGTTATTTGCGCATTGGTTTTTGAACGTATCGAAATAAATTTTCGCGGGACCAATTAATTTTAATATTAAAATTTCTAACTTGTCCGCCTCAGACCATCCAGAGAGGCCCATTAGTTATTAAGTTGGTCAATGAAGCCAGTGCCATCACTATTATGTAATCCATCGAAGACCGGTAGGTTATTGATCATTTGTAAATTTCGATGATAACGGGATTTCGAGCGTTACACTTATTTAAAAGATAAGCAATTGCCTCATCGAATATTGTAAGTGGTCATGTTTTCTATTTTCGCTAAGCGTTCTTTCAGTGCAATCAAATTACCGCTTATTGGGAGATGAATTTATTTTAAGATTTTGATTATATCGGCTCTTTTCATAAAGAAGAAAGGTTGTTGACGCGTTGTGTTTGCTGTATGAACTGTGTCAAGACTCCCTCGCAGTTGTATTTAACAGATTCTCCCAGTCTAGTCTTGCCTAAACTAGTGAGTCCTGACAATGTTTATGTCTCTCTCTCTGCTTTGGATCTCTCTCTTCGGATTATATTACATCCGCGTGGGAGCCCAGTACGCTAACCACTTAGCTATTCCCTGGGATTTACGTTGTTTACAATAATAATTACAATTAGAGCAGTGTTTCTCAACCTTTTTTAAATCAGGGCGTATTAGTAGAGTAATTTAAATTCTGAGGCGCACTTTAAATTTCAATTCAATAAAATTAGCCATAAGCTACTCAATGGGAAAAGTATCTTGAGGTAAGCATTTATTTTTAAATTATTTTAGGTCTAATATTTTATCTATTGCAAAATTTAATTTATTAAATGCAGAAAATCTCAATTCACAGAGGTGATATGCAGAATTGCAACAATCTATTAAATGCTTTACGATGCTTTAGATGAGAGTATACTTAAAAATAAATGCTTATCTACTAAAAAATTTTGATTTTTATTATATTTTAATCGAATTTAAAGTGCGCATCAGAATTTAAATTACTCTACTAATGTGGCAGCTAGTGGGAAATTTAATGATAATTTTGAAGACTAAGACGCCAACTCTAACAGTTAGGGAGAAGCCCGGAAAAGGAAGTCACTCCATTCCAAAATATATAGGAAAATAAAAATGACACGATTACAATACTTCCTCTTACTAGGAGTAAGAGAAAGTAAAAGCAGTATCAGTTTGTATTTCACTTAATTTATTTTTGTTGTTTAATTTCAGTTCACAACCAATCTTGTCTAACAACGTAAATCCTGATTCCTGATGGGATTAATCTTTATGCTGGATAATATAAAACTTCTAGCAATAATTTATTAGCAAATCAAGTTTTTGAAACTTAGTGATTATTTTTTGGTAAAAATGAAAATATAAAGTGAATAAAACTTTCTTTTTTTCCAGACATAAGAGAAATACAATTTCAGCCTTGGCTAAGTACCTTACAATATTATCGTTAGTTACAGTAATTATTTATTTAGCATTTGCCTAAAACTTTATACAGATGCTTTTTGTTCAATATTAGAACCAATTACTCTTTCCGCTTTGTACATAGATATCACGATGTCTTCATAAAATAATGTTTTCCTTTAATTTTAAGATACTTTGTACAATGGTTTTTAGAAAACTTTGTTTGTTTACTATGGATTACACTTATAAGAAAAAAGTTGCTTGAAATTCACTTATATCAAATATAAAATCGTTGAAAATAACATGTCTTAATTTAAAAAATGAAGAAAATATATGCTAAAATTTTGTCTTATAACAAGCTTAAACTTTAAATTTACTGTACATAAAAAAAAAACTTCTCCAAAAATAATCGTAAAACTTACGACAAAGATTGAATTTACGTTATATTAGAGAAAAAGCAATATAAATAATTATGCTTATTAACACAACTGTCTAATCTCTAATTTTAAAGAAATAACATCAATCAAATTTAAAAAAAAAAATTTACAAATTTATGAATTTTATATGGATTATTAGTAATCACATATTCAAAAACTGAATGCCTACAAATTAGGCATGACCGGTCTAGCCACTAATGGATAGGAAACCATTGGTGCAGCTGTACTGTTCACATTATGCGGGTCATGTTGCTGCTGTGCCACAGAGACAGAAGGCGCAGGGATTACAGGTGCCATAGATACTGTTGCAATGGATACAGGCGTTCCTAAAAAAATAATATATGCCATAAATCTTCAGATTACATAGTTAAAATAAAATATTTATAAAGCCAGCAGATTTAAACAAACAAAAAAAACACATGCATATCTTTCTGCACTTATTTAATTTACTTTCTGTACTAATTACTTTACTTGAAATTTTTACTAAACCTTGGTTGGCCATAACATGGCATATAATTATACTTATCTAGTGACGATAATATTTAGGGGATTTTAGGGATGTGGAATGTGCCTGAACTGACTAAATAGACTGCAGTGCTCCTAGAATAAAACTTAACTGCAGTTTAAAATTAAGCCTAACTTACAGATACCTAACTCCTAAGAAACTGGCAATAATGACTAGCATTATGAAATCTGTAACAAGTTTTCTGACATTTGGAAACTTGCAATAATGACTAGCATTATAAAAATCTGTAACAAGTTTCCTGACATTTGGAAACTTGCAATTGAGACTGTAATACAAAGGCTAGACAAACCAAAAAATGAGCTGAATAGCAATCGCCTGATTAACCTTCAGTCTCTCTGCCTCCAGAAGATTTATGAAGAATACCAAGTTGGATAAAGTAAGAAATGAAGAAATAACGAAAGAGAAAGGATCCAAAAAAGGAGAGTTCAACAAGGCGAAGGGGTAAAATCAAGACAAACATGAGCCCGAGGACATAGCCAGAGAAAGTGTTGGAATCGATGCCATGGGAAGGAAGGACGTCTTCTCCTGAGGCAATAGTAGAGGAATGCATTGGAGGAGGAAATGGCTGGTCGAGTTGTGAGGGACAGCGACTGGGAGGATAGAGAGAAATTTAATTATTTTTTTGAATACGAAGACGCTAATCCTAGTAGTTAGAGAAAAAACTGGAAAAGTAAGTTACCCCATTCTAAAAAGTATGGGAAAATAAAAACAAGAAGCATCAGTTTGTATTTTACTTATTTTTGTTGTTGTTTAATTTCAGTTCACAACCAACCTTGTCTAACAATGTATAATTTAGTTGTGCTGCTTGTTCAAATTAAACAAATAATAAGATAGAAAAAAATTCCTAGAAATCCTAATATAAATTTGTCCGGAAAAATGTTTTAAATAAAAGTGATAAGATTATGTAAGTGCAGTAGCATTCAAAATTTAAAGAAAATTTGTGGACATGTTTGAGAAAAATGCGAAAAACTCAGGAACCAAAATCTTCACTTACGGATAACCGATTTTCTTCAAGCAACAGATTTAATATATCTAATATTATATCGGTGATAGAACTTTAAATTATAATGAATAGTATTTTAGAGGACAGCTTAATGTGCAGCTCTTTCAAAAACCATTTTTCTGGGAATTATTTCAGAATACTCCAACAATCAATTTTCCGGGAAAAATGTTTCAAACAAAAGAGTTAGGCACTTAATAAGTGTGAAGTTAGGATGCTAACTTTATAGTAAATCGCTTGTGGTCATTTTTGAGAAAATTGCAAGAAAATGTAAAAAAAAAAAAAAAATCAAATAAAATCGCATTTCGAGTGATCATTTTGACGACACCTTCGAAGAGAGCTTATAGTCTGTGCCCACTTTTGGAGTGGTAGGATCTATTACATGTTTTACATCATGTTGTGCTCGAGATAAGAAGTTATTGATTAGGTAGTCAGTCTGTTGGTTGTTATGTTTCTCATGTGGAATGTATTCTGTAAGTAGTCTGCAGCATTTCAGATATTTTGCGGTCAAGTCCACAATTTAGGAAAGGGAGCGGTTTATGCTGTTATGTGATTCGTTTCGTTGCTCTCCGAAGGTCTGTGGTGTTAGAAGTAAGATTTTGTAAGTATTCTTGGTATCTTTTAATTCTTAGCTGGTCCAGCGCCCATTCAGCTTGTCTCGTCATTCGGTTATGGAGTGTTTTGTGCTCTGGATTCCTGATGTGTTGCCATGGAATTCTTCTGTCTATTTTTGTCATGAATCAGTTTCAGTATGTCACTGAGGATGTGGCTGCGTGAGTGTCGTCTCATATTGGTTGCGTTGTTTACGCACGGGTAGATTGTTTCTACAAGCTGCCTGAGTTAATATGTTATGTTGTCGACAAATACGGTTCAATTTTGATCTTGTAGTCAAGTTCACCTGCGATCAACCTTGGGAGAGGCGCCTCAGCGCAGAAGTTTCTTGCAGGGTAGCTAGAACGGGGAGGTGATCTGAGTCAAGGTCCACTAAAATATCTGGTGCATGAATGTTTAAGTTTCGAGTGAGACTATTGTCTAGAATGTCTGAAGAGTAATTTTTTTTTAGATAGGAAAGAAGGTCGGTTCGTCAGGTGCATTTACTAAAACCGCGAGGCTACTTGTAAAGCCCAGCAGTCCGCGTCTGTTGGCATTGGAAAAAAGGAAGTAATCTTTTTTTAAATTCTTTTAAAATGGAGGACAAATGGAACAAGACATGAGTTAAGAAGTAAATAATTTTATATATATATAAGTGATTTAATTTAAACTCATGTGATTTTATGTATGTATTTCTTTTAACGTAATCCTGCATTTAATTAAATAGAATGGATCCATCATATCTATAGTCCTAGACTGGTTTAGTTAAGAAGTTCCAAGAACTTATACATGTATAGAATAGTCAATCCTTGCTCACTTCAACCTAATATTATGTTGCCCCCGGCAGAATTCTCTCGTTTCAGACAATACTCCCTCTACCAGACTATCAACTGTCGAGTAGCTTAAGGCAAGAAAATCTAAGTGCCCTATTACCAGTCTCGAACCCGGCTTCCGCTTTACAAATCCAATGCGCTACCATTAAGATCCTGTCTATTTAATGATAATGTAAAATTAAAAATGGCAATAAAATAATTATAGTAAAACCTGCTGCAACTGCTGCAATGCTGACGGGAACTGTGGCCACAGAAGCCGTAACAGTCCTTATGGCAGCACTCACTTGGTTTTGTATTTGTCCGTTCGTTATAGTTACTGCTGCTGGAACTGTAACGGCAGCTAGTCCAGAAGCAGCTGCTTTATCATTCAACCTCATTTGGGCATTCTGTTCAAGAAGAAATTCATTTGTTGCCTGAAATGATAAAAATATTTGATGTATAACAAAAAATAAACTTAAATCTATAAAATCTTAAATTCAAAAAAGAAATAAATAAGTCAGTTCACTAAGCTAAGCCAGTATGTATGTAATAACTCAAGTAAATGGATGTTTCGTTTTCTAGTCTGATCATGGCTGGCTGAAACTGAAGCTCATCGACCTTGAAAGTTAGTAAACTAAAGCTTCAGATAGGCGATAAAAGCCACATAGGCTTATGTACCGGGCCGACAGGCACCCAGTTTTAATAATAAAGGCTTCAGATGCATATCCGATCCAAATAAAGGGTGATACGAATTGGGCACTAAAATAAAATACGAGAACAAGCAAAAGAAAAAAATGAAGTAATTAATACTAATTAAAAAAAAATTCACAATTCCTCAATAGATTCATGTATAATAATTACTGGTAATCATACCTGCAGATCATCGACTCTCTTTTTAAGTTCTGCAACAGTTTTACGTAGTAAAGCGTTTTCATCTTCTAGAGTCCAGAGCTGCTGCCCAACAAAATGTTGCATTGGTTCAAATCTTCTTCTTTTCTGTATTGGTTCAACTTCATGCTGGTCTCTTAAAAACATAAGGTGACGAAATTTACACATATTGCGATCACAGTCTCCTTTAAGGAAATCTTTACATATAGGAATTGCATTTTCTGAAAACTGTTCAAATGATGGTACGCTTGCCAAAAGATGTGGAGGCAGTTCACCATACTGTGTATAATGTTCTTCATCATCTCTAGAGCAGTGTAGAAATGCGCATTCTCTTCTGGAACACCTACCGTTCTGGTAATCGCGACAAAATACATATTTTTCTTTTGGATGAGTGTATCTACAAGAATCTCCACGGGCACACGCATTTCTCAAGTAATCGCGACAGATCGGTTTCCTTTCTTTATCCTCCTCGTTAACCATTACAGCAATTATTTTAATCACTTATTTTAAATTAAAAACCTCTAAGGAACGCCATCTTTGGTGAAACCAAATTCTATTTTATACAGTAGATTCAAAGATTATTAAAAAATAGCAACAAGAAATTACGAAAATAACACAAATATGTTGTCTTAAGAATAAACCCTTATAAACAGCATAATCATAACCATACACCACTTCATATTTACAACAGAATGTATACAAACGACATAGGACAGTAATCTACCATAAACTCAATTATTTTGGAACCTCTAAGATCAAAATTACACTTCCATAACTATCGACTATACAGAACTGCCAACTTAAAACAAAAATTAATTGAAATAACTGGAAAGAATTAAATAACCTGAATGCATTATTTTATATTATTTCATATTTTAAGCAAACTAATATTACGTAATTGTGGTTGTGAATAAAATTTAAATAAAATTAATTGCACTGATATCATAATTAAAGAAAAATTAGATTGAGTTTGCTTAGTTGTAGTAGTGTGAAATGAAATAGTATCTATCTAATAAATCGTTATTTGCTGATTAATATTTTATTTTTATTTGTTTGTGGTTTTGTTTATAACCAATTAACCAACAATTAACAATCAACCAATCTTTATCATCGAGGGCTGAAAAACCAGCATATTCACATTAATGATTAATATAGGCTTCTACATGTCTGCAACAACTATCATTATAAGATGGATAAAATCCAGTCCTATCTTTTCAATTGTTAATCTCGCCCTGCAGTCTCTTATGCTTATAGCTTCTCCGTTACTTATTGGAAATAGGGTAATCCTGAGCGTAACAGGCTCTTAGCTCCTGCATTCTAAAATATTGGACATCCATTTTTGTAAAACTTTTTGATCTAGGTTAATGAATGTACTTGTTTAGATCTGTTTATGATATTATTCTATACTGATGTGATGTACTTATTATGTATTTGACTGAATTAAAGTGATTTACTATCTGTATCGAGCTTTTACTTTTTTTATACTGTATTTATTTTGTTTCTGCTAATGAAGTTATAAATGCATTGTAGCGCATCTGTTTTCATTTTGGTTAAAATTGTTTTAACGCTGTAAGGAAATCGTACATGCAGACGGCTCTCTTATAAACATTTTGTGATTTTTGTCGTAACTAAAGAGTAAATGGTTGATGTCACCTTCTTCTCTACGGCAGTCACATTGTAGACTGTTTACCAACTTTAATTTTCATAGATGCCGTTTCTTAAGATTATGGTTAAACCTGAGTCGCATTAAGGTTGTATAACAATGCTTCCCTCCACCATGTTTCTCCCTCGAGCTTTTTGGGGATATGTGGCTTATGTCGGCATAATATGTACCTTTAGTTTCCTTTTCCTGATCTTTAACTCTTACCATGCCTCTATCGTTTTTTTCATAGCAATTTCAAATCTCCTACTGGAATATATTCCCCTGCATGATGGGCTTTTTGTGCTAGAACGTCGACTTTTTCATTATCAACGGTCTGGCGTGCTTTTCCACCATATCAGCTGCACTCTATTTGAATTACTATTTCAATATTAATAATAATAGTAATAATACGGTCCGTAACGCTTTATTTTTTTGAGTCACAGAAAGCCATCACAGTGGTATTCCTCCTATTCATCTGTGCGCCAGAACCACCGCTTTCCGGATAGCTACTACATCCGCAGTAAATGCGGAAGCAATATTGAAAAGCCTATATTTAAGAGAAAGGCCCGTTTGTGGGCCCGGCATAGCCCAACTTACCCTATTTACTGATTTCGTCCAGCCGTAAACAGCATATAGGGATTGGCTAATATTCCTCTAATCCGTACAATAAACGCCCAATCCTCTTTGATTTTATCATATAGATCAAGATGAACATATGGAGACTCCTTCCAGGCTAGTTCATAATATAACGATCTTTGCAGAAACCTACGCAATGAAGCCAATCTGGAATAACAAACAATCTTTTTTCATCCAGAATCTGTGTGTCAATATCAGTTCTACGAGCCTTGAGATTCTTGGTAAAGTAATTTGCTTAAGACTCAAATGTTTTAATTAAGAATCTAGCCCCTAATAATTCACGTCTTAATCATTGAGGCATCACTTCTGCCTAACTTATAGAATATTAGTGGGTGTGGATCACATCGCTCCGATATATGCGCACCGCTTTGTATTGTTTGGCACGCATCACCATAATTGCTGCATGCATAATACTTTTGATAGAATCAGATTCCGATAGAGCAGAATGGCTACTTTCCTTGTGTGGCCTGTGCAACATACCTTAGCACATTTAGTGCTTCCTCGCGCCTTGAGATATTTTCTTAATATTAGGTTTCCAAATTAATTTGCGATCTATATAAAGTCCTAAAACTTTTCCTACTATAGAATGCAAAACTTCAACTGGCCCTAATTGTTCAGTATCAGAGCAAGTGTTCTGCGACTTCTGCTAAACAGTAGTAACTGTGCTTTTGTTTGGACACACTCGAAAACCCAGATTTCTGCAACATTCATCAAGACTTTCCATTGCCTATCCCATTTTTGATATATTAATTTTCCGGACATCACTTCAGTACTGTTATCCTAGGACCCATAACTTGATTTCCCCATTTAATACTAAAGAGCCTTCGTTGCAATATGTTAATATTTATCCTCCCAGAATTCCTATCATCAAATTTTTTCTTTCAATATTGAATATTTACATTCTCATAAGCCTTACGTATATCCACTTATGCTGGGAAGAGAACTACACTAATTCTGCGAAAGGCAAATTCCACTCCTCCATCCCTATAAAGCCATTATACGTCAAATATTCGGAAAATAGAAATTTTTATGGCACCGTATACAGACCGAGATTTAATCAAATTACTCTCCACATCACTTGTGTCCTGTATTGGAATACAAATTAATTGTATATGTACTTGCGATTCTGCGTCTACAGCCGATTCAAACCGTTAAATCTTAGCCTGCAACAAATTCATTACGGTAGAGACCACCTGTGGCAAGCGATACACAAGACAAACTGTCCTCTAACAGCTAGCTTACTTACTATACTGTCACTTCCACTTCACACTGATAACTACTAAGACTTATACAAAATACATTAGCACCAACAAGATTACAGTTTAATATATACCAAAATTTCCAACGATACTTCGCCAAGTTATTTTATTAAAATGGTATTCAAATCGTCAGGTCTTAAAATTACAATGAGATGTTTGTATGGCAATGGCCAGAGGAGTTTTTAAAGAAAAAAAAAATTCTTTCTTTGGTGCCCTTCTTCAGGAGCTCTTTAGTATCAACGTTCGGAGTGAACACTGATACTCCTTTAGGGTAGGAGAGGAGTTCTCCTACCCTAAAGAGCTTCTGAAGGGCACCAATGGTACCCGAAACGTAGTGAAAGAATTTATTTTTCTTTAAAAACTCCTCTGGCCATTGTCGTACAAACATCTCATTATTTTATTAATTTTATAACCCCTTATAAAACCATATAATTCAAAATATTGGCTCGGTACAATAAGGCCATTTAAAAAAAAAAAAATTAGTCATTATATTGTGTCAACTGTTTTTAGTGTATAGTTATTCAATTTTATTTTTGCTAGCATTGTAACTGGGTATAAACCCGTTTATATAAATAAATCCTACTTATTGATTCTTACAATTTTCCTCTCAGGTTAAGATCATTCATTTCTTGGCAAATGGTAAATTAATAATGAACAATTCTTTGATCTATATCACCATCTTGATACATTTTCTTTTCACTTCTTGAACAAGAAAATTTTAGAAATAGCATATTTTAAAGAGTGTGGGAGATACTGCGCACCTTTAGGTAAAGATAAAGTGTTCAAAGTCTTTGCAAATCATTTGGATACTTGAGGGTATTTTAATTTGTAGACTGTTTTTCTCCTGTTTCAAATTAAATTAACTAACCTCATTATAGTTCAAAACTTTTATTTATGTTGATGTCAGTAGTAATCAAATCTTATAAATTTTATAGATGTTTATCACCGCTTCTCCCTGTTTTTTGCACATCTCCTTATAAACATATTGGCATGAATGGCTTATTATATACTTATTCTAAAGAAGTACAGGAATTTTTATCCAAGGAATGTTAAAATAAGAATTCTGAAAATTGTGTTTTTTAGAGATACCTAGATGGCATTTTTTAAAGATACATATCTATATAGCGAAATAACTATACCTAAATAAAAATGCATATATTGTCAATATAATAATATAACAATTACTTTATTTTAAAACTTCTTTAGCGGCCTCTACACGGTCAATAATATTGTCAATATCAGTATTGACAATATAACCATCAATACTCGTGCTAACCAATCACAAACTTCGTTACTTCAATAATATTGATCGTGTTAGGTAATGAAGTATTGTGATTGGTTAGCACGAGTATTGATGGTTATATTGCCAATACTGATATTGACAATATTAATGACCGTGTAGAGGCCGC
The DNA here is from genome assembly GCA_011037195.1 of Triatoma infestans. Classification (NCBI taxonomy): domain Eukaryota; kingdom Metazoa; phylum Arthropoda; class Insecta; order Hemiptera; family Reduviidae; genus Triatoma; species Triatoma infestans. Next base: position 37,247 of record JAAEAF010000442.1, read on the forward strand.
TTTTGAAAAATTTGTAAACTTCTCCAATTCATATCAGCTGGTGAGTTTGTGGTTTAATAATTTTTCAAATTACATTAAAATTATTTTTGTAATTTCCTAAAAATTTGTTTATCAAATTTCCTTTATCTTTATCTAACACTAATCGTTTTTAAATATCAATTAAGTTTTCATGTCAGTGTGCGTTTAAAACAATGTGCATTTCAAAAAAAAAGGGCTTTAATCAGATTTCGCACATGAGCCAAGAATTGAAATTCACTAATCTATTAAACTAACAGGTAACTGTTGTGAACTTCCCAATAAATACTATGGGAATACAAATATTGCGGTTTAAATTCCTACTTAACAAAGTAATGAACATTTTTTTCTTACATTCAGTTAATGATCACACTCCCTTTTTAACAAGCTCCTGGTTGATGCTTAAATATACCAAAGTCAATTTTTTTTTTAATAGAAATTTTTCTATTTCTTCACATTACTGACTTTCGTTTTATCTAAAATACCCTAAACAACATAGGTAAATAATTAGTAAAAATAAACAAATTATAACTAAACAGAATAGAATTCTTATTTTGAGATGAAATTTGTCAGCTTTCAAAACAGCAACAACTTGATTAACCTATAGAAATGAAATTTTCATTAGTTAAAAGTATTTAAATGCTAATATAAGTTTATATGCTATATAGTTTTAAATTAATTACCTGTTCACGTGTCTCTTCGAAGCTCCCATTGTTATCAATGACAAAATTCGCGAGCCGAGCTTTTTCTTCCAGAGGCATTTGTGCATTAATTTTCATTTTCGCAAGCTCAATTCCTTTAAGATCTCTCTCCATCAGCCTTTTCAACTGGATATCAGGTTCACTCAGAGAAAATAATATAAAATATGAATAATTGTAAATAATTAATTCGGAAATGATAATAGTTACTTATAAAAGTTACCATAAGATATTTACCAGGTAACCACAATTATTTTATGTATGAATCTCATCAAATCTCCCTTAATTTCGTAAAGTAAAGGCAGATCCATAACTACAAATGGGTAACCTACAAAATATGAGACGTAAATAGAATTTAAATACTCCTTCTATTCTACCTGGGATAGATGGTTAAGCCCATCAATCCTGGATAAGTAAATTTCTCCACAGATGGCAATATGTTTAAAATACCTTTCTTACTGTAGATTGAATTAAATCTGTCCATCAATTAGATTAGGGATCCCATCTTGAAATATTTACAAAATCACTAACCTTTCAATGCGTACTTGCACACCATCCACAACATCTCCTTCATTATCTCAGGGTGAGTAATTTGGTTGAGACATTTTCGTTTGGAAATATCCCTAAAAACAATGTGACCCAATTTTTCGCGGTCAAGCTGATCATCTGATTTGAACACTTCATCACCAAAGGTTGAACGGATCTTGTACCATGCCTTTCTCCCTGGTTCCACAACTGAGAAACGGACTCGTGATTTAAGAATGCTATAGGCTGTATAAGAGTGTGACACTGATAGGGATAACACACTAAATATTTATCTCCAATATTATTCTAAATCAATTATCTTACCTTTTCTAGCGTAGAAATCTGCATCAATGACTGGTATTCCATGTTCATTCTGCAACATCTTAGCAACCATACTTTTTCCTGTAGATATACCGCCTGTCAAACCCACTATAAACATTTTGTTTATTTGTTGAATATAAAATGCTTATGACATGTTACAACAAAAGGCGGCATTAGTAATTTTTTAAAACAAAATATGGCCAATCGAAAACAACCACATAAATACTTCTAGGTAAATCAATTAAACAAATCTCAGGCTACTAACTCTCTGATCTCCCGCAACTATCACACTCGCACACAGTCAACCTAGCCCACATTTGCAACACACGTAACAAATACTTAAACAATCTTATCAGTGATGTACAGCAATAAGAAAAAAATATCGTACAATTTCAAGTATGAATGGTTAGTTACAATTTTTATAGGATAATCGAAGAGCGATAAAAACAAAAGATAATTTTTTTTTTAGTCTCTAAAGGTGCGAATATACTGACGGGAACCCGGCCAGTTCACATGAGAGAAGTAAATTGTCAATGTTTTCACTGACAAATGTTCTGTATTGCTCTTGTGACGTCATGCGTCAGTGAACACTGCTTTCTGTTTGCAAGCAGATATTGTTCGCAGCAAAAGAAAATGTTCCGTGAAAAGGAAGAGACGCATGTGAGTTCATGATGGAATGCGAAAAGTGGAGTTTTCGGAAATTTACTCATGGAACTGAGAAGTGAAGACCCGGCAGTATACAAAAATTTTGTTCGGATGTCTGCTGCAGACTTTGAAAGCGTAAATCCATTTCTTCAGCGAAGGGACAGGCAATTACCTTAAGGTATTTGACATCAGGTATACACTGATTATTTACTAACCTCTTAATTGTCAGTATTGCAATATGTTTTTTTACATATTCGTCTATATTCAGGGGACAGTTTCCACTCTTTAATGTATTTGTTCAGTGTGCACTACAATATATAGTAACCTGAAGAGTGAATATTTACAGGTAAGAAGGCGGCATCTCACGGTAGAATGTGGGCATCACACATTCTTTAATAAACAAGTTAATGGAATAAAGTATCTTTTGGTACAGATGAAATGCATTACAATGGATCAGTATAAACTATCCTAATTTTTAACTCCTCCATTGATGAGAGTTACCTGTTCAGTCCCACACCTTAAACTTAGAAATAAAGAAAAAACAGAGACATTAAAAAGTAGTTTATTCATTTTAAAAAGAACATATCGTTGGCTTTGTACAGAAGTATTATAAGTCCACTTTTATAAATATGGAGTTTATTATGCAGGCTAACTTACTTTCGTACATATTATTCAATGCAGAATTATCGTCAAGTGTATGGTATACGAGAATAAAAAAAACATTTTTGGCACAAGTAATCTAATTTGATAAGTCCATAGAATTAAGGGAGAAGAAAATTAGAAGAGAAGATCGGAAGAAAGAAGACGAGAATGGAAAATAGGGGAGGGACTGGGTAAAGAGAAAGAAGAGAAAAAAAGGTTAAGAAGGGATAACAAGAGGGAAGGTAGCTAGCTGGCCAGCCAAAGCACAAGGTGAGCGCTGAAGAAAAACAGAAATTTTTTCCACGCGAAAGCGGACTTTCTCGAGGAGTGGGCAACATCACACCAGTGAAGGGGATTGAAGAGGAGGAGCGGCGCAGGCGGAAAAATCACAGGAAAACGAAAGGTGCCTTTGTTGTGATTGTTAAGAAAAATTAACAATTTATGTTGTGTGAACTCCACTAACCAGGCCTGGTGTAAAATAGAGAATAAAATATAAAGAAAAATTAAAAAAAAAGGGGGGAAACATTTCTAATAGTACTTTCTGTTGGCCAGATTAATTGAAATATTGTATGTAGATTAGAAGTTAAACGTTTTCTTTATTTCATTCTGATGTTATTTCTTTATCAGAGACATTTTCCGTGGTAGCCTGCTTCATTTTGTGGTCATCGACCGGTTTCGGGCGTTCGCCCATCTTCAGGATGCGTTTTTTAGACAGTGTGACAACACAGACTCGCACAGAGCAAACTTAGTTTCACACTAACTGAGACGTATTTTTAAAAAACTAAACTCTTAAACTAGGTCAAGGGTTGTGGCCAGATGGGTGGGAAAACACGTGTTTGGGTTGTTAAAGGGCAAATTTTTCTTGCAGTGGACACAACACGTGGGGGTCTAATCTTTAAACTCTGTTGTTGGAGGGAGACCCACTCACAATCAACTAACCAAAATAGAATACAAAAAATACACAAAATAAATTTAAATAAAATTAAATAACGACCAAACTAACATTCAAAATTCATTCATCCATTCAAAATTGAACGACTATTCATAATTAAGTCTCCATATCCACGCATTCCAGTCATTCCCCCACCCGTCACGCAACCCTCACATCCTCGCAAGCATGCACACCTAAATATGGTTTTTTATATAACTAAGTTTTTTATTATGCATCCCACAAACCATATCACATCATCACTCACATACATCATCCAAATACGCACTTCCCTCCCATATATATATTAGATATATATATATATCTAAACTAGTAAATTTAAATAAATTAGTAAGTTATAAACTAGTAAATTTATATATACCTAGTAGATTTAAAACTAAACCTAAAACTAAAATCTGTTTAAGAACTATTTGTTGCGTGTGTGATGTTTGCACTGGTAATTGTGTTTCTGTTGCTATTGTGGGAAGAGTGTTTTGAATAATGGTTCACTGGCAAATTTTGTCTGTTCATTTATTAAGTTTTGTGTCTTGCGTTTATATATTTCGAGTTGTTCTACTATGTCAAGTCGTCGTCCTTTGTGGCCAGAGTGTATTAGCTTCATCGTGGTCGTTATGTCATCGGGTTTGTGTTTGTTAGTGTTTAGGTGATTGGCGTAATTTCAGTCAACTTTGTTGTATTTGTATGATCTGATGTGTTCGGTAAATCGTTCCTTGATTTTTCTGCCGGTCTGCCCACGTAAATGTTGTCACAGTCCGGGCATTTGAACTCGTAAACCCCACTGCTGTCATACACGTCAGTGAACTCGGTACGAGTGCGGAGTTTGTTGCCTAATTTGTTGTTTGTTCGGAAGGATGTCTTAATGCCCAGTTTTTTGATAAAATTTGTGAGTTTGTACGTGTGGCTTCCAATATATGTGAATGTGGCGAATTTGTCTGCTGTTTTTTTGTCAGTCCTATTTCGGTGGTGTGGTTCGTTTTTGAGGAGTTTATTAACGATGTTTGTATTGTACCCATTGTTTTCAGCTATTTTGTAGATTGTCTGCAATTCTTGTGCGTGGTTTGCGGGTGTGAGGGGTGTGTATTCAAGTCTGTTCGTCAGGTGTCTAAGTGCAGCTAGTTTGTGTTGGGTGGGGTGGTTGGAATTGTGCGGTTGTTAAGTGGAGAAATTAATGGGGTATTTTTTTTATTATTATTGTACCTTATTGTTTAATTTTTAATCATTTTATTACCTCATTTTATTACATTATTTTATTAATTATTATATTTACTTTTATTATTATGATCCCTATTTGTTTTTTTTTAATCATTATATATTTGCTGGTATTATCCCTAATTACCTGAAAATAGTTAGCGAACAAGCCGCTAGATGGCAGAGGCTGCCAGGCCTGCTGACTAGCTTAGTGCACCCGCGCACCCCCCTGCCATGTGTAAGACCGCCACATCACCACTGAAAGCGCGGCAAGAGCGCAATTTTGCGGGAGCTGGGACCAGCTGGTCAGCGGTGGATTCTACAACGAATTTTTTTACTATTTTAATCTTCTACAACATTAAGAAGACTTGTTTTACTCGAAAAAAAAATGGAAAAGAAGAAACCCGTTTTATATTATTAAATTTTTGGTGAAAACTGGGTAATGCCTCAATGAAAGAGAAGGCTGTGAGAGGAAGACGCAGTGAGGGAAGGTAGATGGGGGTTACCTGAAAAAGAGAGATTGAGGTGTGTGGCATGCCGTACTCTTAGGAGGATTTTCTATAAATTCTAAAGTTAATAGAATTTAAATAGTGTCTGGGATCCCAGCTAATCAGCCATCCTGATACCAAGGAGGATTGGAAGAAAACCAACTGAGGATTGAGGGGATTCGGCTGGATCGACGGACTGGTGTGGCCACGAGGAAAGAAAAACGTGGGGAAAAAGACTGTAAATATTCATTATTTCCTTGTATATATTTAGAGGATAAATTAGTGTTAGTTAAGTAAGTTTTCCTATATTTTCTATTTTTTTTCTTAGATTGGTAATTTTCACTTTCTTTTTTTTTATCTGTATTTTCTCGTTCTTTATTTTCTACTTTCCATCTAAGATTTGTAATTTTCATTTTCTCTTTTTTTTTTTTTTTGTATCTACTTGTTCTTTATTTTCTATTTTCAATCTTAGGTTTGTAATTTTATTCTTTTTTTTCGTGTAATTTTCTTGTGAAAGGTACCTTTATTTTCTTTAAATTTTCTTTTAATTATTGTAAATATAGACTTTCCGTTTCTTTTCTTCTTACTTCATTTTCTTTTTAAATCTTTTATTTTCCTTTTATCTTGCATGCTAAAAATAGAATAGAGAGTAAGTCAAGGTCAATCACTGTAATACTCACGGCAGGAGTGGGGTAAGTAGTGAGTTGAAGATAGTATAGCCACTAGTAGCAGTATAGCTAGGTCAGCAGAGTATCGGTCTGGCAGTGGAAAGAACGAGAGTTCGATCCCCGGTTACATCTGCTTACATATTAATTTTTTTTTGGATTTCTCTTTTTTTTTGTCCGTCCTCGACTTATTATTTTTTTTCTTCTTAATAAAATTTTTCTAATTTTTATTCTGATTTTAATTATCACGCTTATATTATTATTAAGATTATTATTATTAATTACTCCAAATTCATCATCATTTACTTTTCTTATTTTATTTTAATTAATTTATTATTAGGGGAATTATTATTATATGGTCAATAGAATTTTTATTTTTTTTTTTTTTTTACTTCTTCTGGTTTCGTAATTCCAGAACAACATTTCCATAAAAATTACGTGGCGCCCAAGGTTTTTTAAATTTATTTAGTTAACTTCATTATTAAGTGTACTGGTAATATTCTCCACTAACTCTTATTTTTATTTCGATTGTGGATTTATTTTTATTATATTTATTTATTTATTGGTTTGTTAATGACCGGGAGGCAGCTACCAGAAATATTTCAAACCCACTCCCCTCTTCACTGAGCTAGGGCTACTATAAATTAATATTTTCTTAGTTTACCTCAAAGAGGGGTAACAAGAAATTTTTGGCGCCCAACGTGGGGCCACTTTATTCCACTTCCTTAATTTCCCTAAGGTGTTTTGATATCATATGATAATTTTATTGTGCAAATAATTATTAATTTTTTATATATATAGCTGCCACCTATTTATTTATCCCTAAAGCCAATTTATTCCTTAATTTTGGAAACCCGTATTTACCTTATCACCATGGACATTTACCGTCTCCTCAAAGATGAGCTCATTTATGAACTTAGCATTCGGGCACTCCCCACTGAAGGAAATGTAACTGATATGAGGCGCAGACTACTACGAGCTATAAATAGCCAAGTTGGCCCGGTTGAGTCAGCTATTGCAGCCTTACCGGCGGATAAAGAGATAGAGACCTGCCGGGGGAAGCTAGAATTAATTATTGGAGACATGGAGGTGATGGATTCTCAGGACTTGAAGGAGGTTAAACGTTTCCAAGCCAGACTGGAGCACGTTTATCAACGACTCGGGCGTTTGCCAGACAAGGCATTAGATGACGTCTTATCTAAGACGAAGGCGGAGCTGTCTGCGAAATGTAAAGGTTTACTGGGTCAATTGGTAAGACTAGCTCCCTCAACAAAAGAAGCTCCCGTTGCACCAGCGGCACAGGTTACGGCGGGCCCACCGAAGGAAAGAGAAGTGGTACCCACAGCTAAAACAGCTTTACCTAGTACTAGTACTATTCAAGAAGGCCCTCGGCCTTTGGAGGCTTTTAGCAAAGAAAGATCGTTGCCCAAGGACTTAAGGATATACAAATGGGGCATCACCTTCTCAGGAGAGGAGAAAGATCTAACACTTGGTTCATTTCTGGAGGAAGTAGAGGATCGCAGGCTAGCGCGTGGCATTACGAAGGAGGAACTCTTTCTATCGACAAGCGATCTGTTCCGAGGCACCGCTCTTGTATGGTTTCGTTCGAAGAGGGATACCATCAACACCTGGGATGAGCTTGTTCAACATTTGCGCCAGACTTTCTTAGACGCCGACTACGACAACCGACTGATGGAGGAAATCAGGAAGAGGACTCAAGGACCAGAAGAACACCCCTCTATCTACATCGCTAAAATGAGAGCTCTGTTTTCTCGACTTTCTTCACCGTTGTCAGAAAGGGAACAACTCAACATTATTCAAAGGAACGTCAAAAGAGAATATCTCGCTCTTCTCCCATTAACGGTCTTTAACTCCGTATCTGAATTGGAGGAGTTACTACGAAAGCTTGAGGTGGGGGCAACCTTAGCGTCGAGATATGAAGAGCCACCTGCAAGAGGGTTTATGGAACCTGACTTAGCCTACAAAGGTGCCCGTAGCCGCCAACACAAGTTTAGCGTTGCCGAAACACAAGCAACACTGGCTTCAAACCCAGGATTCGAACCTAAAAGAACAGTCGTCCCCCTCCGGTGTTGGATATGTCACATGGTAGGCCACACGCAGAGGGTATGTCCAGCAAGAAAGGATAGGCTACCCGGAAGTAAACAAGTAGGCTGCTCTAACTGTCAACACAAGTCGGGAAACTCCAATGCCGGTCCTGTTTAAGTGGACAGAACTTGAATCGGCCTTTTATGTCCACCACCGATACCGATTGGAAAGAATGGGTTGCGGTCGTAAAAAGTTTTATGCAGGGTAATCCCCAAGCTCGACCCCTTGCCCAAATGGCCAAAGAAAAAGATGGAAGACCGCACATCACTGTGACCTTGTTTGGGCTAAAGTTTACAGGACTATTGGACTCTGGCGCTAGTAGGTCATTGATAGGAGGTTCTGGGTGGGCTAAGCTCAGCAAATCAGGTCTGAGATTAAGGAAAAATCCCCAGTTGAAGGTGACTACAGCCAACGGAGCCCATTGTAAAGTTCTGGGAGCCATCGAAATCCCAGTGGAATTGGCGGGCAAGGTCAAAGTTATTGATTTCCTGGTAGTGCCTTCTCTAGTCAACTCTCTAATCCTTGGCGTGGATTTCTGGGAAAAGATGAGCATCGTTCCCGACATCAAGAACAGACAGTGGATGTTCAGTGAGGCAGAGGAAGGATCCGCGGAAGGAGGTATAGTCAGTGCAGCATTGGTCGACCGAAGCGACCTCAACGCCGAACAAGAGGAGCAGGTCGAACAGTTGCTGAAGCAGTGGAAGAGACCTCCAACAACTATCTTGGGTAGCACTGACCTGGTCGAGCATCGGATAGATACCGGAGATGCCACGCCCATAAAGCAAAGGTACTACCCCGTATCATCCGCGATCCAGGCGGTCATTAATGAAGAGCTGGATGATATGTTAGCTAGGGGAATAGTAGAACGTAGTTCGAGTCCATGGTCATCCCCCGCAATATTAGTTAAGAAGCCAGACGGGAAGTATAGATTCTGCGTTGACTACAGGAAATTGAATACAGTCACCAAGAAGGACGCCTA
>JAAEAF010000443.1:0-74338 GCA_011037195.1 Triatoma infestans
AACTAGTCGGTTCCCCTGGGCTCCAAAGAGAATCAGAGGCTCTCCTGCTAGCCACTTACACATAGGCATGGTGCGAGGACTTGATTGGATTTGAGAAGAATAGCTAACTAGTCGGTTCCTCTGAGCTCCGAAGAGAATCAGAGGGTCTCCTCCTAGACATAGGACTTAATTGGATTTGAAAAAATAGAAATTAAACTTACCCTGAGTGTTGTGAAGACGAACAAAGCTGGAATTGTAATGTACATTACTCCACTATTAAATGAGGTCCCCCACCAAATAGTGTTAGAAATACAAAGCTAAGTAATAAACGATGAACATCCGGTGTGTGTGCATATATAAAAATAAGATTATAAATTTTATTGAAATAATTTTAACACATAATAAGATAAAATATAAAATAATAATTGGATTTGAAAAAATAGAAATTAAACTTACCCTGAGTGTTGTGAAGACGAACAAAGCTGTAGTTGTAGTGCACATTACTCCACTATTTATACTGTTTGAATGAGGTCCCCACCAAACACCCTCTTGTTAGAAATACAAAGCTGATGAACATCCGGTGTGTGTGTGTGTGTGTGTGTGTGTATATATAAAACAAAGATTATAAATTTTATTGACATCTTATTAACACATAATAGGATAAGAGGCGGCGAATTCAAAGCGGAGTACATCCTGTGTCTAGATAAAATATAAGTAATAAAGTCGGTGAATCATGTACTGTTGCGATAAGGTATGTTTCCAATCTAGGTCAAATCCAATTAAGTCCTATATCTAGGAGGAGACCCTCTGATTCCCTTCGGAGCTCAGAGGAACCGACTAGTTAGCTATTCTTCTCAAATCCAATCAAGTCCTCGCACCATGCCTATGTGTAAGTGGCTAGCAGGAGAGCCTCTGATTCTCTTCGGAGCTCAGAGGAACCGACTAGTTAGCTATTCTTCTCAAATCCATCAAGTCCTCGCACCATGCCTATGTGTAAGTGGCTAGGAGGAGACCCTCTGATTCTCTTCGGAGCTCAGGGGAACCGACTAGTTCGCTATCCAGAAGTGGGTATTTTGACGAACGTGTGTAAGCTAGGGCGCTCGGCAAAGTTCCAATAGGCCCCGATAAAACGCTGCACAAGTAGGATAAATATTGTCGAATCCGCTTTGCGGTCGCTGGATGCGGTACAATCAGGCAGGTGCATAGGACGATGGATTTTTTTTGTTTTTACATGGGCAAGTGCATAGGATGATGGATTTTTTAATGAAGAAATTTATAAAAACATAATGTCTAATAATATATTAAGGAAGCTGCTAGAAAACAATCCCAATCAACTATTTATAAACGAATTGTAGATCTAGAAGAAGACAACCCATACCCCATTGCTTCTCAAGTTGGAAATTGTTGCACTGTCTTTTTTTGTTTAATACTTGCATGTTTTTGTATTTTTTACTTTTTTGTTTAATATTAGTTTGTTTTAAAACTGTTATGTTTTTTTTTGTTTTTTTAATGTTTTAATACTTTTTCTGTATTGTTCTGTTTTTTGTTTAATATTAGTTTGTTTTAAAACTAGTATGGTTTTTTGTTTTTTTTTTATGTTTTAATACTTTTTCTGTATTGTTCTGTTTTTTGTTTAATACTAGTTTGTTTTAAAACTAGTATGTTTTTCATGTTTTAATACTTTTTTCTGTATGTTTACTGTTTCTGTATTGTTCTGTTTTATGTATTTGTGTGTGTAAAGTTCTGTTTTAAGTATTAGTATTTGTGTTTGTATGTAAAAGTTCAGTTTAAGTTCTGTATTTATGTAAAAGTTATGTTTAAGTATTAGTATTTGTGTAAAGTTATGTTTTTGTGTATGTATGTATGTATGTATGGCAAATGTTTGTCAAAAATAATTACATCGACTATGTGAACTTATATTGCATCTATATGTGCAAAGTCACTTCCTTTGTTGATTATTTTACCTTACTTTTTATTAGTTTATGCCTAATATTACATCAATAATTTAACATAATGGTGTTTACAGGCCACGTTTGGGTGTTTATTCACATATCTAGAATAATTTGTGTGGGAGGTTTTTTTATTGCATCAGCATTTAATATATTTTATGTCTTATATTTTAACATAATTGCATCGACATTTTGCGTGTCTAAAATGGTGTTAAATAACTTGTCTGTTTACTCTAGCATATCTATTCTAGCATTTGTACAATTAGGTTGGATTTTTTTTTTCATCTTTGTATCATATTTATTCAATATAAAACTGTCACATGTATTATAAACTTTATCGGAAATGTGTATTTAGCTAGAAAGTAATGTATAAGATATAATAAATTATGATTCACCGACTTTATCTTATATGATTCACTCAATTGCTATTTCTAACAAGATAAATAGTTTTAATGCCTCAATTGCCGTATATATGATTTCTTTAATATTATTTGTACCTAATATATAACATTTAAACACACATGTTCTATAATTATATCAATAGAGGTGTTTGTATAAGGTGTCATTTTTTTTTAAACATGATGTTAAATAGATTAATATATACGCCGTCCCCCACCACCAATTAATATTCTCACATAATTACATTCTTTTTTATGTTTAAGACGTTTTACTTCTAATATATATAACATTTAAACACACATAGAGGTTGCAAGGTGCCATTTTTATTGAAAATGGTGTTAAATGGATTAATATAAGCTGTCCCCCACCACCAATTAATCTTCACTCTCATAATTGCCCATTAGTTTGCCATATAACGTTCTAATATTATTTGTGGCTAAGATGTTATACCATTTTGTTTTATTTTTTCACCTCACATAATTGTCATTAGTTTATGCCTCAATTGCTATATATAATGATTATTTTGCGGTGTTTTTTTTAAATATACAATTGTATTATCTCAATTAGTTTGCTATTATTTATAACGTTTTAGTTTAAAATGTAACACCAACTTAAAAGGTATGTACAATTATCTTGTTTTTACCCCCACCAGCAGTTTATTCAATCTTATTATTTTGTATGTTTAAACTAGTGTTAAATATTTGTGTGCAGAATAATACTTTACTTATTCTCACAAAATTGCCATTAGTTCTTTACCTAAATTGGCATGATTTTAATATTTTTGTGTCTAAAATGGTGTTAGATAATGTTAAATGGAATAATAAGTTGGTTTACCCTATTCTCACATAATTACCATTAGTTTGCTATATATAATGATTTATTTTATTTGCGCCTAAGAAAATGTTGTGTGTTTAGATATATCAATTTTCATGTTTTTAATTTCACCCTATTCTCATATAATTGTCATTAGCTTTAATACCTCAATTGGTTCTATATATAATGATTATTTTAATATTTTTATGTGTCTATGATGTGTGTTTTTTAAATATACCATTTGTATTATTTATACCTCAATTAGTTTGCTATATATATTGATTTAATTTTATTTATGCCTAAGAAAATGCTGTTTTTCTATTTTTCCCCCACTATTCTTACATTCTTTTTTATGTTTAAGACGTTTTACATATACCATTTTGTATTATTTTTTCGCCCTTGTTATATATAATGTTGCGTTTTAGTTATGTCATTTTGTATTATTTGAATCTAAGAAAATGCTGTGTTTTTAGATATGTCAATTTTCTCACATATTCACTAAATGCCATGTGATTGTTTGCAAGGTTTATTCAATCGCCATGAGCTATTATTTAGGCTGTAACACCAACTTAAAAGATATGTAAAATTTACCTCAGCCTTCTTAATCTTAATATTTCTGTGTTTAAAATGTTAGGTTAAGTAATTGTATCAAAAAACACTAGTTTGCTATATATAATGATTTAATTTTATTTGCGCCTAAGAAAATGTTGTGTTTTTATTTCCCCCACTATTCTTATATAATTACATTAATTTTTTATGTTTAAGTTGTTTTAAATATGCCATTTACCTTGCATTATTTTTTTCATCTCACATAATTGCCATTAGCTTGATATATATAATGTTTTTTTATATTAAAATGTTGTGTTTTAGTTATGTCAATTAATTTATATTATTTCTTTAAAATGTTGTGTTTTAGATATGTCAATTAATTTGTACTATTTCTTTAAAATGTTGTGTTTTAGTTGTGTCAATTAATTTGTATTATTTCTACCTTATTCTCACATCCATTATGTGGTATAGTGATGTTTATAGGGTACGTTTAAGCATTCATATTACCTTTTCTCACATATTCACTAAATGCCATGTAATTACATCAATAGAGGTGTTTATTCAATCACCATGAGCTATTATTTAAACTAACACCAACTTAAAAGATATGTAAAATTTAACTCAGCCTACCCAATCTTAATATTTCTGCATGTTTAAAATGTTAGGTTAAGTAATTGTATCAAAAAATGTTTATTTAATAGTTTGTTAGACTTCGGGTTTTTAACATACCTGTGACGTTTATGACCTATCAATTAAGCTGTTTATTTTTTCCAACACAAAGATGTGACTCACACGTTGTTAATATATGTTATAAATTGTTTTCGTAATTACATTAATATTTTGTGTGGGAGTTTTTATTACCTTATTCAATCATCATTAGTTTTTAACTCAATGCTATTATATATAACGTTTTAGTTTAAAATGTAACACCAACTTAAAAGATAGGTAAAATTAACTGTTTATTTTTACCCCCCACCATAATCACCAATGTCTTAAGATGTTTTAAATAAACCAATTGTTTTACTTCTAATATATATAACATTTAAATACACATAGATGTTGCAAGGTGTCATTTTATTGAAAATGATGTTAATATATGCTGCCCAACCAATAGTTTACTTTGTGTTCTTACTGTAATCGCAAATGTCTTAAGATGTTTCATTTTTCACCTCACATATTTGTCATTAGTTTATACCTCAATTGCTATATATAATGATTATTTTGCTGTGTTTTTTTTAAATATACCATTTGTATTATCTCAATAAGTTTGCTATTTATAATGAATATTGTGTTTTTAGATATGGCAATTTTTACTTGTTTTACCTTATGTCATATAATTACATTCTTTTTTTTATTTTTATGTCTTAAGATGTTTTGAATAAACCATTTGTTTTACTTATACCTCAATTAGTTTGCTATATATAATGAATATTGTGTTTTTAGATATGTCAATTTTTACTTGTTTTACCTTATTGTCATATAATTACATTCTTTTTTTTATTTTTATGTCTTAAGATGTTTTAAATAAATCATTTGTTTTACTTATACCTCAATCAGTAGCACAGGTATTAAACGGAAAGTGGTAAGAGATATTAAATACTTTAGAATAGCAATAAGAAGGAAAAGTGTAATGTGTTTCCTTGCAGTGAGAGCAAGTTGAATTATAATATTGCAGTAAAATGATTTCTAGTTTTCTTATTCATATTATTGGAAGTAATTAACGCGTCTTCATTGCATTCTGATAGAAAATCGCATTTAGCAACCTATATTTTCAGTTCATTAGTACTCACGACATGAAACATTTTGAATAATGTACACCATTTTTCACATTCCTGAACTTGAATAATTTCACCTTCCTGATCGTAATATGTTTAATTGTATTTAGTAGGAAGTACATTGCTGCTATTTACCATCATTAGATTGTTCTTGTTTATTTTGATCTGAACATTGCAGCCACACTTTTGTGATGCTTAGAATTAAAATAAAGTAAAATCATTTTTATTTAATCAGCCGGTTTTAACGTCCAGTTATTAAATTAGATCGTAAGCAGATTCTTCATCTAGTATTAATATTTTTCCAACAAATAAATTATCAGTTATATGCTGGGCTTCACTTAGGGAACTTCAGGGTACCAGTCATGCACATAAATACATGAGCAAATCGTGTCTTCTATTGAGAGTGTTTTGATTGATCCCAAAAATATTACTATACAACCCAAACGTTTACTATACAAATCCGTAGAAATTGAATTTTACACACATTTGTGTCTACTGAATTTTAAAATTTTTAGCCGCTGGTTTAAAGTAAAACAATTTATGACTGGAAATTTGTTTTTGTTTGTGCTTGCAAGCTACCGCCGCTTTATCTATTAATTTTTCTTTAAAATTATAACAGGACAGAACTTTAACAATATCCTAAACTTGTGGTGGTTTATAAGTATTTCTATTTTCGTTAAACTTCGCCATAGTATTCGTAAATGCTTGAATTTCATCAACGCGTATTGTGGGACAGGAAAGTTGTTCTATTAGAAGATTGTAATGATCTGCTGTATAGGAATGGAGTCTGCGATAACGAAATTTTCCTAGGTCTAGAAGGGATATTCATGTCATTATGGATACTAAGGTTCTGCACGAATAATGGAGCATTCGTGATTATTCAGTAGATCTTTGGCTGCATGGACTGAACCCTTAACAAAACCCGTGATGCGATTGATTTAATTAATAGATAATTACGATGAACTAATTTCTATTTCTAGGCTACAAGTAAAGATAAAACATATTTAATTGGTGACAGTTACTTGAGCAAGATATACACCACATTTATTGTATATATATATATCACTATATTATACGTTGGTGAAGACATATAGCTTTGGTCACATAACATAATATTTAAAGAACGGAGAATCTTTTGAACCATTCTGATTTAATGTGTGTTAATGTAAAGGAAAAAATCTGGTGTGTTACCCTCACAGAACTTTACTTCAGTTCTCAAAATTATAATTGACAAATATTATTATAGTTAATGTAGCAAATTTAATGAAATTCATCGAAAACTGAAAAAAACCATTATGCAAAATCGCATTTCCAGTTGACTAATTACCTTGATACTTGGAATTCCGGCCATCTGGAGTTCTTGATTAATTTTGTAATTTAGAACTGAGATTCGATGTATTTTGTAGTTATTATTATCAGTTCATTCTTATATAAAGCCCAAGCAGTTGGAACTTTCTGGTAAAGTTGTATCTCTTATTGCCCATTTCCTGTAGTGAAAGCTCGTTGGTTTATGTTACTGTTTGCTGTGTAATCGATGAAGACTAGGGAGACTGAGAGAATACTGAATACTGAGCAACGGAGTGGTAGTTGAGGCAGCTGAAGAATTGAAGAGATGTGGTAAAAGATATTAAATATTTCCCTGATAACGAATTTTTCCTAGGTCTAGGAGAAATGGGATAATCCAACTCATTGTGGATAGTGCACTTCATTCGAGCATTATGGATTTCCATAGGATTTTTTTAGTGGCAAGGCCTGGATCTTGTCCTAATAGTTATTAATATGACCAATTTCTATTTTTAGGTAAGAAGGGATAATAAATCATATTTCATTGATGGCAGTTACTTGAGCAATATGTGATAATGAACGACATTTAGGGTATATATATATATATATATATATATCAATAAAGATAATAAGTTGGTGTTGTTTTAGAGTTTGAATTGTATAAAATTAATCATGATTGAATAAATACAGAAAATTTATACACTCCAGATTTAAATGTGTATAAAGGTAAATTAATTCGTATTTCATAAACTTAAATGTGAATTATTTAAAATATTGAGATAAATAAATTCACTACAATACTTTATTTTATTTTTCAGATTTGACGTTTCTGTGGCAAAGTGTGAATATTCTTCAGCCAGGCTTCAGTATTGAAGCATTTCAAACATTTTCATAAGAAGTGCAGCTGATACTAAGGTGATTTAACACAAAACAATTGTAAGTAGATTCTTCCTAATCTGATGAACATCAGCACTGAAATTCAAAACACTAAGAAAACAAAGGAAAAAAATCTTCATAATAAATTTTGCCAAAATGAATGGAACTATTGCGCAGACAGTTATAAATGACGAAGAAGTGGTATAAACAACTATTCAGTGATGAGAAGTTAACAAAGCGGGGATAGTAGTTATACGAAAGTAGTATCGAATAGTACAGTTGAATACACGTACTCTGGCGAGAAGTGTACATGTTGAGAATGTGATTCTAGTGCATCGCATATATACATTTGAATGCACAACATGACTAAATTCTGGCGAAAAGCCTCAAATGCGAATTGAATGCGAACATCAAGAATTTTCAAATATAATTTGCTTACTCATGGTGGCGTGAAATCACACAAATGGGAATTGTACTCCACTGGAAGTAGAGCCAGTCAGTTAAAAACTCATATACTAACTCATACTGGCGAGGAGCCATACAAATGTAGTGAACGTGATTTGAAATTATTAAAATGCATAAGCAAATACATACATGCGAGAAGCCGTATAAATGTAGTGAATGTGATTACAGTTGTATAAAATCCGACAATTTAAAACTACATATGCGAAGACATACAGGCGAGAAGCCGTATAAATGTAGTGAATGTGATTACAGTTTTTCACAATCTGGAAATTTGAAAAGACATGTGCAAATACATACAGGCGAGAAGCCGTATAAATGTAGTGAATGTGATTACAGTACTAAACGATCCCGTGACTTGAAAAGGCATATGCAAACACATTCAGACGAGAAGCCGTTTGAATGTAGTGAGTGTGGTTACAGTAGTAAACGATCCAAAGACTTGAAAAGCCATATGCAAACACATTCAGACGAGAAGCCGTTTGAATGTAGTGAATGTGATTTCCATTGTAAATCATCCGGAATTTTGAGGAACCATATGCGAACACATACAGGCGAGAGGCCGTATAAATGTAATGAATGTCATTTCAGTTTTGCAATGTCTGGAAATTTACAGAATCATATGCGAACACATACAGGCGAGAAGCCGTATAAATGTGGTGAGTGTGGTTTCAGTAGTAAACGATCCAATGACTTGAAAAGGCATATGCGAACACATTCAGACGAGAAGCCGTTTGAATGTAGTGAATGTGATTTCCGTTGTAAATCATCCGGAATTTTGATACACCATATGCGAACACATACAGGCGAGAAGCCGTATAAATGCGGTGAATGTGATTACAGTTGTATTTCATCCGGAAGTTTGAGGCGCCACTTGCAAACACATACACACCAGAAGCCGAATAAATGTAAAGAATGTGATTACAGTACTAAACGATCCCATGACTTGAAAAGGCATATGCAAACACATTCAGACGAGAAGCCGTTTGAATGTAGTGAATGTGATTTCCGTGGTAAATCATCCGGAATTTTGAGGAACCATATGCGAACACACAGGCGAGAGGCCGAATAAATTTAGTGAATGTGATTACAATTGTATTTCATCCGGAAGTTTGAGGAGCCATTTGCGAACACATACAGGCGAGAAGCCGTATAAATGTAGGGAATGTGATTACAGTTGTAAACATCCTGGAAATTTGGAGAAACATATGCGAAAACATACAGGTGAGTAGCCGTATAAATGCAGGGAATGTAATTTCAGCTGTAATGAATCCAGAAGTTTGATAGACCATATGCGAAAACATACAGGCGAGAAGCCGTATAAATGTGGTGAATGTGATTACTGTTGTATTTCATCCGGAAGTTTGAGGTGCCATTTACGAACACATACAGCCGAGAAGCCGTATAAATGTAGGGAATGTGATTACAGTTGTAAACATCCTGGAAATTTGAAAAGACATATGCGAACTCATGTAGATGATAATACGTGTAAATTTACTGAATGTCTAAAATCCAAAACTTAGAAACAACGGACACCTACCGGCTATAAGCCGTATAATTGTAGTGAATGTGATTACAGTTGTATTTCATCCGGAATTTTGAGGAATCATATGCGAACACAACAGGCAAGAGGCCGTATAAATGTAGGAATGTGATTTCAAATGTAAAGAATCTGGACATTTGAAAAGACATATGCGAACACATACAGGCGAGAAGCCGTATATGTGTAGTGAATGTGATTTCAGATGTAAACACTCTGGAGATTTGAAAAGACATATGCGAACACATACAGGCGAGAAGCCGTATAAATGTAGTGAATGTGAGTTCAGTTGTGCAGTATCCGGAAATTTGGTGCACCATATGCGAACACATACAGGCGAGAAGCCGTATAAATGTAGTGAATGTGATATCAGTTGTGCAGTATTCGGAAATTTGATGCACCATATGCGAACACATACAGGCGAGAGGCCGTATAAATGTAATGAATGTCATTTCAGTTTTGCAATGTCTGGAAATTTACAGAATCATATGCGAACTCATACAGGCGAGAAGCCGTATAAATGTGGTGAGTGTAGTTTCAGTAGTAAACGATCCAATGACTTGAAAAGGCATATGCGAACACATTCAGACGAGAAGCCGTTTGAATGTAGTGAATGTGATTTCCGTTGTAAATCATCCGGAATTTTGATACACCATATGCGAACACATACAGGCGAGAAGCCGTATAAATGCGGTGAATGTGATTACAGTTGTATTTCATCCGGAAGTTTGAGGCGCCACTTGCAAACACATACACACCAGAAGCCGAATAAATGTAAAGAATGTGATTACAGTACTAAACGATCCCATGACTTGAAAAGGCATATGCAAACACATTCAGACGAGAAGCCGTTTGAATGTAGTGAATGTGATTTCCGTGGTAAATCATCCGGAATTTTGAGGAACCATATGCGAACACACAGGCGAGAGGCCGAATAAATTTAGTGAATGTGATTACAATTGTATTTCATCCGGAAGTTTGAGGAGCCATTTGCGAACACATACAGGCGAGAAGCCGTATAAATGTAGGGAATGTGATTACAGTTGTAAACATCCTGGAAATTTGGAGAAACATATGCGAAAACATACAGGTGAGTAGCCGTATAAATGCAGGGAATGTAATTTCAGCTGTAATGAATCCAGAAGTTTGATAGACCATATGCGAAAACATACAGGCGAGAAGCCGTATAAATGTGGTGAATGTGATTACTGTTGTATTTCATCCGGAAGTTTGAGGTGCCATTTACGAACACATACAGCCGAGAAGCCGTATAAATGTAGGGAATGTGATTACAGTTGTAAACATCCTGGAAATTTGAAAAGACATATGCGAACTCATGTAGATGATAATACGTGTAAATTTACTGAATGTCTAAAATCCAAAACTTAGAAACAACGGACACCTACAGGCAATAAGCCGTATAATTGTAGTGAATGTGATTACAGTTGTATTTCATCCGGAATTTTGAGGAATCATATGCGAACACAACAGGCAAGAGGCCGTATAAATGTAGGAATGTGATTTCAAATGTAAAGAATCTGGACATTTGAAAAGACATATGCGAACACATACAGGCGAGAAGCCGTATATGTGTAGTGAATGTGATTTCAGATGTAAACACTCTGGAGATTTGAAAAGACATATGCGAACACATACAGGCGAGAAGCCGTATAAATGTAGTGAATGTGAGTTCAGTTGTGCAGTATCCGGAAATTTGGTGCACCATATGCGAACACATACAGGCGAGAAGCCGTATAAATGTAGTGAATGTGATATCAGTTGTGCAGTATTCGGAAATTTGATGCACCATATGCGAACACATACAGGCGAGAAGCCGTATAAATGTAGTGAATGTGATTTCAGATGTAAGCAATCTGGAGATATGATAAAACATATGCGAACACATACAGGCGAGAAGCCGTATATGTGTAGTGAATGTGATTACAGATGTAAACACACTGGAGATTTGAAAAAACATATGCGAACACATTCAGGCGAGAAGCCGTATAAATGTAGTGAATGTGATTTCAGTTGTGCAGTATCCGGAAATTTGATGCACCATATGCGAACACATACAGGCGAGAAGCCGTATAAATGTAGTGAATGTGATTTCAGTTGTGCAGTATCCGGAAATTTGATGCACCATATGCGAACACATACAGACGAGAAGCCGTACAAATGTAGTGAATGTGATTTCAGATGTAAGCAATCTGGAGATATGAAAAAACATATGCGAACACATACAGGTGAGAAGCCGTATATGTGTAGTGAATGTGATTTCAGATGTAAACAATCTGGAGATTTGAAAAAACATATGCGAACACATACAGGCGAGAAGCCGTATAAATGTGGTGAATGTGATTTCAGTTTTACACAATCTGGACATTTGAAAAATCATATGCGATTACATACAGGCGAGAAAACGTATAAATGTAGTGAATGTGATTAGTGATGTAAACAATCAAGAGATTTGAAAAAACATATGCGAACACATACAGGCGAGAAGCCGTATAGTGTGGTGAATGTGATTTCCGTTTTATTATAATAATAATAATAAAGGTCTTTATTTCAATGACTATGTACAATAATTTTATACATTAGAAAAAAACTGACAGACTTGACTCATGGTCGAAAGACCGTTTGAGTGAGGAGCTGTCTAAATGAAGTTGAAAAAGTCTTATTAAGTTTCTATAGTAAGAAATTAAATATCAATTGGCCAAAATAACAGAAAATTAATAAACAACTTAAATTCCACATCTTTGGCTATAAAAGACGAAAACAAAACAAAGAGAAAAAACATAAATTAAATATAAGATCTTAGGCATTATAAAAATTAAAACTCAATCGTCCAATCTCCACAAT
This sequence comes from Triatoma infestans, assembly GCA_011037195.1. Classification (NCBI taxonomy): domain Eukaryota; kingdom Metazoa; phylum Arthropoda; class Insecta; order Hemiptera; family Reduviidae; genus Triatoma; species Triatoma infestans. The sequence continues at coordinate 12,489 of JAAEAF010000443.1, forward strand.
TCAAATCTACAACAACTCTATTTACACTGACTTATAATTCTCTGTTTTTTCTTTATTTTTATAAACTATAATTCTCATGAAATATAAGGTCCCGCTGTTTTTCTTTTCTTTTTTTTTCTTTTTTTAGCTTTTATTTATTTATTTTGTTTTATATAATAAATAATTTATTTACTTGGTTACAAAATTATATATTTTCATACAAACTGCCTTTTCTATATTTAATTTCAGTAATATTGGGTCCGAGCGGTCCCTGTGCACCTCTCTATATGATTCATCACACGTCTTTGCTGATTGATTTCAGTTTTATACAATCTGAAAATTTGAAAAGACATATGCGAACACATACAGCTGAGGAGCCGTATAAATGTGGGGAATGTGATTTCAGTTGTAACAAATCCGGAAATTTGAAACAACATATGCGAACACATACGGACGAAAAGGTATATAAATGTAGTGAGTGAAAATAGAGTTGCAGAGTAGTTGCTAATATGTAATTAAAACATTTCAACACTCAGGTTTCGGGGTGGGGCCAAGTCAGTAATAATACACAATCGGATCTCCTGATATAGCAATTGGAACTTTACATAACATTTTTTACAGAATTACCTAAAAATCAATTGTTTATTTTACAATAAAGCGATAGTAAAATCGCACTTCCACTTAGCGGAGTTTGTAAATCTATCAGTACTTGTAATGGATATTAATATTATTTTCATGGTAGAAACATACATTCAATTGATGGGGCACTTTATAGAATTGTTGCTATTGTACCCACAACCTCCCCAAATAAACAATTATCTTGGGAATATGTTACAAATAATAGTGAAAGGTATTTATGTATTTGGACAGTATATGAAGTTTAAAGGAAATCGTTGGAGCGTTTATAGCCGCCTCTTCATGATTTGACTGCGATATACCGCTACACTATACTTTATTCAAACTGTCTCTCTCTCACACACTCAGGGAAATTCAGAATATGTATTTCGATTCAGAAAACTCAATTTCGATAACGATCTCAATACTTCCTCCTTATTAGAAGTAACATAAAGTAGGGCGAATTAGAGAAAGTTCAAATTTTATACCTAGTTTTAGGTGCTAGTATCGAACCTGATCAAAATCCGTCAAACTGAAGTAAAAAATTTTAGTTAACTGATTTGTTCTTTTCATCTGATCGGTAAAGCTAGTTCGTTCCGGTGCCTTCTAGTTAAATAAAAATAAACTCTTCTTACATGGGAAAAAAAGAAATACTTACTGAAATAAAATCATGTGAAATTCAATTCAAATGATCCCCCCTGTTTTAGGAAAGAAAAAAAAGATGTAGATCTTTGCATGTTTAGTTTATATACGAAGTTTCAAGAAAATCGTCGGAGCCATTTATGAGAAAATCGCGAAAAAGTGAAGAAATCATTTAGTAAAATATTAAAATAAACACACTTCCGGTTATCCGATTTTTTTCAAACTCGGAATTTCAACAACATATTTAATTATTATTAACATTATACAGAAGGCAGAGTGGTCTAATAAACTGAAATAGCACTTTAGATGAAAACCTAACCCCACCCCTCCACCGGAAGTGTCCTTAAATGAACCTTCCCGGAGAAATGTTTCAAATAGAAGTTGTAGCTCTTAGTATTTGTAGTTGATAGAAAAAGTTTAAAGAAAATCGTCGGAGCCATTTTTGAGAAAATCGCAAAAAAGGTAAAAAAATCAACTATTAAAGTGGTACTTCCGGTTGTGGAATTTTGACAGGTAACGTACTGTCAGATCCCATGGTGATACCTAAACGGAATATGAAGTTTCAATTTTCTACTGTTTTTCATTTTTGAGCTATGTTATTCACATACATACACACACACACACACACAGACCATTTGCTAAAAACCACTTTTTTGGACTCAGGGGACCTCGAAACAGATATATCCGGTGAAAACTCGATATCGAAAATTTGACACGATTACAATCTTCCTCTTACTAGGAGTAAGAGAAAGTAAAAAAGTTTAGTATTGTAGTAATATTTACTGTTACATCACAAAAACTATTGTACCAAAACTGTTGTTGTATATTACTATAGTATTGTAATATTGGAAATACTAATGGCTGGCATACAAAAATTTAAGACTTATTCAAATGTGATATCAAGGCGAACTTCTTGTTAATGGGATGCTTTCTGTTCTCAAACTTTTTTATCTCTAGTGTTCATTAAAAATGATAGCGGTCGTGCTTAAAAGATCTTAATCAAGAACTTCTGATTGCACTTTCAAATATCGAGCTGAATATAAAGTTTGTTGTTGTGGTTGGTCCCCCAGACCTGCAATATTTTCCGTGATAACCTAGTTCTTTGAGAGATAACAGAACTAGGCAACGACTGGCGAGTCCAATTGTGTGTTGTAATGTTTATGGTGTGATGATGTGAGTATAGGTAGCTTGTGGCGTGTGCGTTTTAGCGAAAAGGGCTTGTATGTTTGTTTGAGATAGAATATAAGAATATAATCAAGAAAGCACCACTGATTATGAATTATCAAGAAAGCACCACTGATTATGAATTAAATATATTTTCTAACTGAATTTAAATAGCTTTATAATATCACAGCGATTAAGTATAAATCAATTAATTAATCTAGATTAAATGCTAAACTCTTATGTTTTAACTTATAACTGGCACAGATTTGAAGAGGGCGATTCCTGAAGTGTTCTAGCTTTGGAAGTAGAATTACGACTGTATGGTTTGAAGGCTGAGTTAAGACTATTTACTCTTTATTCTTAGAAAGCTAATGTTAAACTCTATTCTTTGGAATTGCTCTCTCTCTCGCGAGGGAATTCTCTTATACAAAAGAGTTACCCTAACGGGATTTTGTGCCTTTGTTTAATGATCCAAATTTACTGTACCTGACAGTAAAATACATTCTTTTTGAAGTTAAATTCACATTATAAAATATTCTAAATTATTTTTAAAAACTATTATTTTTCATTTCGTTCTTCCACTACATTATCCCCCCTCCTGGAGAAATTTTTCGGCACGAAAAATTTGGGAGATAATCTGGAGTAGTAGAGGCTTGGAAGTTATCGAGAGCGTGTGTGTGTAACCTCTACAAGGTGGCCGTGTGTTGTAGGCTGCAGTCATCTTCTTCTGCGGCAAACGCTGCTTGAAAGTGTGAGCGTTGCTGTGGTGTTTGAATGTCTTCTACTCGAGCGAACGCTGCGTGAGTGGGTGAGCGTTGCTGTGGTGGTAGGTTGATAGACGAACACTGCTTGGCGAGTGAGTGTGTTGCTGATGAAGATGTGACTGGCAAGGGTAGACAAGTTGATCAATGTAGACAAGTCGGGTCTGTAGGTGTGTATGTATTTCTTGAATGAACTCTATATGGACAAAAAAAAATTCTTAAGTATTTCAAAAATAATTAACAAATAAATAAATACACAAAATACACAAATAAAAAAAATATATATATTTAATAAGGGAGCGGGATGCGGAAGGATTATAGGATCATGAGGAATCCGAAGTTTAGTGTCAATTCCTTTGGTAAAATCTTGTGAATCTGAAAATGATAGTATTCAACAGAATATTAAATTACAAATAATGAATTATAGATAATTTTAAATATTTGCAAGTAACATGCAATTATAATTAATATGCAATTTTCATGCAATTAAATTCATGCGCATGCAATAACATTCATGCACATGCAATGGTGCAGTCGACGAAGATTCTTGGATCTGTAAAAGAGAGGTTAAACAAATTTAAATTTCAACAAATATTAGTTAAAATTATTAAAGCTAAGAGGTAAAGATGAAATATCTAGCTTGAAGGGTATGTGCAAGTATTTCGGCCGTTTCTATAGCTATGAGTTCTTTCAACTGTTTTGCGTTTTCTAGATGAGTTGAATATAACCTTGAACAATACAAGAAAACAATTATTATAAAAATATAACATTAAAATACAAATGACAGACAAGTACAAGTAAATTATTTAATTTCCTTTTAAGGCGAACTAAAAAAAATAAATTAATTAGTTTAATACAATAAAAAACATCAGTATTAACATATAAAAATATTAAACAAATTCACGTGGTCATCTTGATTTCTGCTAAATAAAGTAATTTATAAATTATTGTAAGTAATATAAATTTTTGTTCTTAAGACTAATTAATTGATTACATGCATTTTTTTTTTTATATATATATATTGTCTGCGCGGCAGACACCCAAGGTGCGTTGGCGGTGTACGCCAAGAAGCGGAATAAAACAACAGTGGAAAGAAATGAAAATGAGACTTACCCTTAGCTGACGGTGAGTGATGAGTTGAAGGCTTGACGCTGAAGTGATAGGCGGACTGAAGAAGCAGGAGGTGGGTATGTGTGTGAATCAGTGTGAGTGCAGGTGTGCGTATGTATGTGTGTAGTTTGGCGAAAGAAAGATTTGAGGAGAGAGGAAGGGGGGTTAGAGTGCTTCGTGGAAGCAGGTGAAGTGGTGGATGGTACTAGAAGAACCCAGGCGCGGAAGGTAAGTAATTCTTCACTGGTGGCGAGGAAAGAGATTCTTGCGTCTCACGGAGACAGTAAATAATTAATTTGAACGCGAAGGCGCGAATAAGGCGAATAACTTATTAAGGTGAAGTAAAGGCACTGGCAAACACACGTTCACTAGGCGAGGTATAAGGAGCAAGTGAAGTTAAGTTCTTGAGGAATACAGAAGGTTTGAAGGGTAAGGGAAACGGAAATAACGCGCGCAGTTCGAAGATGAAAGGTGCCGGCAATCCCACCACCAAAAACAGAGAGAGAGGGAAAAAGCGGGGAAGCGTGGGAACGCGGCGGAAGATGAAGGAAGAAACAGAAAATTATTGTTTGGAAAGTAGCAGGGGATTAAAATCCAAACATAATAAACAGGGCAATAAATAAAATAGAAGTATGGAGAAATAGAATGAAATATACACCTCAAAGGCGCCGCGACCGAACATGCCGCCCGCCCTGAAGACTTGGCTTCAGTATTCATTGCGTAGGGAGCGGACAGAGTTTGGCGAGTGACCGGCGTAGGATGCCGGAAGCGGTATGAACGTCAGCGACGCGACTGACGGAGTCACGGCCGGGATGGAGGGCGATGATGCGGCCTAAAGGCCATTGGCGCGGCGGAACATTGTCCTGGTGAACGATGACAACGGTGCCGGGTGCGACCTCCGTAGCGGGAAGAAGCCACTTGGCACGTTGTTGGAGCGTGTGGAGATACTCCTGACGCCAGCGCTTCCAGAAGTCCTGTTGAATACGCTGGGTCAGGTGCCACCGGGACAGGCGATTAATATTAACGGCGGTAACATCGCGCTCAGGAGGCGCGGTAAGAGGGCGGAAAACCAGAAAATGGCCGGGCGTGAGGGGTTCCGGATCGTTCGGGTCGGAGGAGAGGACGCACAGAGGGCGCGAGTTCAGGATCGCCTCAACGTCGGTGGTCACAGTGAGCAGTTCCTCGTAAGTGAGGCGCTGGTCACCCACGACGCGGGTGAGATGGTGCTTGGCGGACTTAATAGCCGCTTCCCAGAGGCCTCCAAAATGAGGACTGGCCGGGGGGATGAACCTCCACTCAATGCCAGCGGAAGCGGCGGCGCGACAGACGCCTTGTTGGTGACGTTCATCACCCAACAGGCGACCGAGTTCCCGAAGTTCGTTGTGGGCTCCGACAAAGTTGGTGCCATTGTCTGAAAAGATGGTGGTCGGGAGCCCACGGCGAGCGGTGAAACGGCGGAAGGCGGCGAGGAAGGCGGACGTAGAGAGCTCCGACGCGATCTCGAAGTGTACGGCTTTGGTGGTGAAGCAGATGAACGCCACCAAGTAACCTTTAGTGACCGCCGCGCCGCGGAGGCGGGCGCTAGAGATGGCGAATGGGCCGGCAAAGTCAACGCCGGTCACGGTGAAGGCGGTGGAGGAGGTAACACGCTGAGTGGGGAGATTACCCATAGGTTGGATGACAGGGCGCGGTTTGGCGGTGAAGCATCGGTTGCACTTTCCGATGCGATGGCGGACTACATTGCGACCATCCAGGATCCAGTAATGGCGGCGGATATAGGCGTGGGTGGCGAGAGCACCGGCGTGCAGAAGGCGGATGTGAGCGTCGTCGATGATGAGCTGGGTGAGCGGGTGCTTCTTAGGAAGCAAGGCAGGATGGCGGAAACCATATGGTAATGGAGCAGAGGAGAGACGACCGCCGACGCGAAGTACCTGCTCATCATCCACGAAGAGATGAAGCTGGCGCACGAGGCGATGCCGAGATAGCGGATCACGGGCCTCGTGGATTTCTTTATCCAGGTGCGGGGATTGGGCCAGGCGGATTAAGGTGAGCGTGGCATCGCGAAGCTCCGAGGCGGTGAGGAATCCGGTGCGGCGAGTGGAAGAATGGCGACAGTTGAAGATGAAACGCCGACAGTAGGCGGTCACGCGCTGTAAGGTCGCTAGCGACGAGAAGCGGTCAAAGACGGTGTCTTCTTCAGGGGCGGTGACAAGCACAACCGAAGCGGGGGGTTTGGCCTCCTGTTCGATAGATGTCTCATCAACCGGTGCGGGGGTGTGAGGCCAAGAGGCGGGAGCGGCAGCGAGCCAGGAGGGCCCCTTCCACCACAGGGGTGATCCTGCAGATGGTGAGGCGGCAATCCGCGGGAGGCGCAGTCGGCGGGGTTATCCTCGGAGGGCACATGGCGCCAGGTGTTAGGCGGAAGGAGATCTTGAATTTCGGCGACACGATTGCCGACGAAGGTCTTCCACCGGTGACTCTCACCGCGAATCCAGGCGAGAGTGACCGTGGAGTCAGAGTACGCAGTGATGAAGGCGCCGAGATGGGGGAGCATGCGTGTGCTGACGGCGTGGAGCAGCTTGGCGAGGAGATGGGCACCGCAAAGCTCCAGGCGCGTTAAGGAGATGGTTTTGTTGGGGGCTACCTTTGATTTTGCGGTGAGGAGGTGGACGTGGTGATGGCTGGTTGCAGTAGTGGTGTGGAGATACACGACTGCGGCGTACCCGGATTCGGAGGCGTCGCAGAATCCGACAAAATGATGAACAGATGAGGGATGTACGGCGGGCAATAGACGCGGTATTTGCAGGTGGCCGAGATCCGGGAGGTGACTCTGAAAATTATGCCAAGGCGCGATGAGCTCCTCGGGAAGGGCTTGGTCCCATTCCAGTTGGAGGCGACATAACTGGCGAAAGAACAATTTGGCGCGGAAGGTGACGGGAGTGAGCCACCCGAGGGGGTCGAAGATGCGCGCCATCTGGCTAAGAACGGCGCGTTTGGTGGAGGCGGGAGTACTTAGGCGGACGGCGTAGAAAAAGGTGTCGGCGGTAGGGTTCCACCCTAACCCCAAAATTTTGAGGACCGGATCGCGGTCCAGACAGAGGGGGTCCTCAGACGGAGGGAGGCGACAATGGTCAGGCGGAAGGCCTTGCAGAAGGGCGGGAGAGTTGGAAGCCCACTTCCGTAACTCGAACCCGCCCGCCATGAGCAGCTGCTGCAGTTGGGCGCGGAGGGCTTGGGCGTCAGCCTCTGACGAAGCGCCGGTGAGAACATCATCGACGTACACGTCGTGGAGGAGAGTGGCCTGGGCGTGGGGATGCTTATCCCCTTCGTCAGTCGCTAGTTGGCGAAGGGTGCGTAGGGCGAGGTAGGGCGCAGAGGATACGCCATAGGTCACCGTGTTTAGGCGGAAGGACGAAATGGGGTCCTGATCGGAGAAGCGCCAAATGATGCGCTGAAAATCCCGCTGCTCGGCAGCGACAAGGATCTGGCGATACATTTGCCGAATATCGGCGGTGAAAACGAAGGCGTGAAGGCGAAAGCGCAGAAGGAGCGTGGCGATGTCGGCTTGGAGTTTAGGACCGGTAAGCAAGAGGTCATTCAATGACCGGCCGTTCGAAGAGGCGCAGGAGGCGTTGAACACGACCCGCAACTTAGTAGGCGGGTCGTCCGGGCGATGAACCGCATGATGCGGGATGTAGTATGGCGTATAGGAGGGCGGGGCGTCATCGAGACGTACAACTTCCATATGGCCGCTGTCGAGGTAGTCCCGCATAAATTCGATGTACGCGGCGCGGAAGTCGGGGTTTTGCGCCAGGCGCTTCTCCAATCGGAGGAACTGGCGGGTGGCGACGGTGACGGAGACCCCGAGGCGATCATCAGTGAAGGGGAGAGAGACGATATACCGTCCACTGGCGGAACGTTGGACGGAGCGGGAGAAGAGGTTCTCACAGGCGCGTTCGGCGGTGGTCAGTGGTAGATTTTCTGGCACTTTATCGACCTCCCAGAAGCGGCGGACGAGCTGAGTTAGGTCCTCCTCCTCACCTTGAGACGAGCAAGGGGGCAAGATGCACGGAGGAATGGCGAGTGAGGCGGGTGTCTCCGGGACTACAGGAAGTGAGGCGGTGCTATCCTTCGACGGACCCTCAGCAACAGGAGGCGAATTCGATGGAGGGGGTGGCGCGAAGCGTTGGTGAGAAACGCTAGAAGGGGGGCGCTCATTGTCGCGGGTGGATGCGGTAAACCGTACCCGTTTCGCATACGGCAGAGGGCGATAAGGCCCATAAAGGACCCAGCCGAGAGTGGTATGAAAGGCGGCTGGGGTACGCAAGGTAGGCGGAAGCCTGCCCGGGAGAAGAAGATGGGGAAGGACATCATTCCCAAGAAGAACATCAATGTCCCCCGGTTTGTTAAACCGGCAGTCAGCGAGGCGAAGATGCTTCAGCCGGGCCCAGTTGACCGGCACAGCCTGGTGCGGAGTGGGGGGAATGATGTGGTCAAGTACCAGCACGGATACGGACAGACGAGGCGGATCACCGGGGTGCAAAAGGGTGACGGTGGCACGGTAATGTGAGAGGGTGGAGGCGTGGGAACCTAGAGTGGCGATTCGGGAGTCCGAACGCTGGAGCGGTAGACGAAGGCGTTGGGCACAGGCGCGGGTGATGATAGTCCCATGACTCCCGGAATCGACGAGGGCGCGAGTGAGGTCACCATACGGAGGATTTTCTAGGCGCAGGCGAACGGTGGGCATGAGCACGGGTGGAGGCGAGCGAAGTGGGGCGTGAAGCGGGAGCGACGGTCAATAGTCAGGCAGAGAAGGATCGGAGAGATGCCGCCTACGAATGCGTCCACGGGAGGCGGGAGGCGATTGAGGTCTCGGATCAGCAATGAGAGGTGGCGGTGATGGGCAGTCGGCCCACCGTATACAAGGCGGGGAGGTGTCACGCTCAGCCTCCGGATGAGGCGGTGACTGCGAGGAGGACATCGATTGGCGCGGCGAGCGAGGAGGCGAGCGAGGAGGCGAAGGGCGCGGAGAGCTTGTTGAGGGCTCGGGCGAAGACGGATGACGAGGGGGGACGCTTTGGAAAGGGAGATGCAAGATGGTATGGTGGCGACGTCTGCACAGGTGGCACGTCTGTTCTGAGCGGCATCGCTCATGAAGGTGACCATCGGACAGACAGTTCCGGCAGACATGGTGGTTCAGAACAAACTCGCGCCGACGTCCCACGGGCATTGATTTGAATGCCACACATTGACGAATAGTGTGGTCTGGGCCGCGGCAGTAGGCGCACAAGGGGGTAGAGCGGGGTCGCGACGGAGATGTAGTCGCCGTGGTAGATTTAGGCGACGTGAGGCCGGGAGTGCGGGCGGCGCGAGGAGGCGAGGACAGGCCAGGCGACCGCGGCAGCAGGGATGGAGGGCGAGAAGGAACGGAGTCGCGAGAGCGAGGCGACGAGGGGGTGGTGCGACGCGGGGCAGAGGGGATGAGGCGCAAGGCGTGTAGGCGTCGTTGCAGGAAGGCGGTAACGTCCGTGATTGCGGGGAACTCGACAGCCGCATGCTCGAGTTCGAACGCTTCCCGGGTCTGGGCGTCGAAGTGGCGGGCGATCAAGGAAAACATGAGGAAGGAAGCGAGATCTGGGGCGGCCACGGTCAATAGGGCGTGAGCGGCTTCCAAAGGGCCAGTGAGTATCCGTTCCAGGCTCTGGACGGACGAAAGGGGGGTGCCGGGAGGAACCTCGAGGAGGCGCTGTAGGAGGGTTTCGGCAAAGTGCCGGCGGTTATCATACGCCGTGCACAGGGCGTGCCAGGCGCGATCGAATTGACCGTCCACTAACGGGATATTGGCGATGATGGCGCGGGGAGGGCCCTCGAGCACCCCATGAAGATAGTGCAGGCGATCGATATCGGAAAGCGACGTCTGGTCGATGACGATCGATTGAAATAAGGCGCGAAATTCCCCCCAGCGGCAGATGTCCCCGGAGAAGGTCGGAATGGGGATGATGGGAAGGCGCGGAGGAGGAGAGGGGTGCAAGGAAGTAGTGCTGGCGGAAACAGCCGCGGTTAATTGCGGAGGGCGGGCCTCGCCGAGGATTTGTTGAGCCCGGAAGTAAATGAGGCGGATGTCTTGGCATCTGTTGTCGAAGGCATCCTCGGAGAGGCCGGCTGGGAGCTCATCTGTAGATTTCAGGGGGTCCACGACCTCAAGGAATGTCCGGAACTCCTTGGCCAGGAGGTTCTCGCGTACAAGGGCGAATTCGGGCGTAAGGGCGTTCTCCTTCCTTAATGCCAGCAGCTCCTCGATTTGGCTGAGGAAGAACGCCTTAGCCAACCGAGTGTGGCGCTCGAAGGCAGCTGCTGACATCGGCGAAGTCGCGAGGGGGAGACGCTTTTTTGGGGCCATGGTAGGCGATCAGGAGAGAACCGGTAGTATATCCGGCCCAGAGGACCAAAATGTCTGCGCGGCAGACACCCAAGGTGCGGTGGCGGTGTACGCCAAGAAGCGGAATGAAACAACAGTGGAAAGAAATGAAAATGAGACTTACCCTTAGCTGACGGTGAGTGATGAGTTGAAGGCTTGACGCTGAAGTGATAGGCGGACTGAAGAAGCAGGAGGTGGGTATGTGTGTGAATCAGTGTGAGTGCAGGTGTGCGTATGTATGTGGGTAGTTTGGCGAAAGAAAGATTTGTGGAGAGAGGAAGGGGGGTTAGAGTGCTTCGTGGAAGCAGGTGAAGTGGTTGATGGTACTAGAAGAACCCAGGCGCGGAAGGTGAGTAATTCTTCACTGGTGGCGAGGAAAGAGATTCTTGCGTCTCACGGAGACAGTAAATAATTAATTTGAACGCGAAGGCGCGAATAAGGCGAATAACTTATTAAGGTGAGGTAAAGGCACTGGCAAACACATGTTCACTAGGCAAGGTATAAGAAGCAAGTGAAGTTAAGTTTTTGAGGAATACAGAAGGTTTGAAGGGTAAGGGAAACGGAAATAACTCGCGCAGTCCGAAGATGAAAGGTGCCGGCAATCCCACCACCAAAATAGAGAGAGAGAGGGAAAATGCGGGGAAGCGTGGGAACGCGGCGGAAGATGAAGGAAGAAACAGAAAATTATTGTTTGGAAAGTAGCAGGGGATTAAAATCCAAACGTAATAAACAGGGCAATAAATAAAATAGAAATATGGAGAAATAGAATGAAATATACACCTCAAAGGCGCCGCGACCGAACATATATAGTTCATAAGTTTGTTAATTATATGCTTAATATATACTAATATATACATGTGGTGTGGTTTGTAGAGTTGAGAATAGGTTGAGAAGTGTGATAGAATGAGAATAATTTCAAGAGATTATGTCATGTATGTTATTTCAAGTGTTATGTACTGCTGTGTGCGCGAGGTGGCACAGAAATTTTGTGGCTAGTTACTAGGGATTTTTGTGAACTTAGCGATTAGTACTAAATTAGTGCGTTTGAGTACTAGTTGAAAATTGAATGTTGAATTTATTAAGTGTTAGATACGGTGCGCAAATTAATGATTGCCCTGTAAGAACGTTTCTACAAGTATTAATTGGAAATTGCCTTTTAATTGCGAAGGTATGGATTCGCTAGAAAAATTTGGAATTTTTGACATTGTCCGCATGCAAATGAAGGGACGTGATGCCATAATTAGGTATTACTTGGTTAGTCAGAGATTTTAAAATAATGTTGGAATGCTGATGGTTCTTATTTCTACAAAAACTGGAATCCACTAGGCTGTGACTCGCTCCAGTGTCTACAAGGGCACGAATAAATTTTTTGCCAATTCTTAAATTTACTAACAAATTATCAGAATTGGTGAAAGCAGGTATGAGAGCCAAGGTCATAACATCAGCCGTTCGTGAGAGCGGCTGTGGGCTTAACCGTTTTTTGGCTGTATCTGGAAACATGTTCGAGCCGTATGTCCAAATTTAGAACAAAATTGGCAAGTGGGCCTATTTTGGAGGTTATTGCTACCGTTATTATTATTATTAAGACTATACTGTGGTCTATCTGAATAAGGGTTAAATCGCGAATTGTTTGAATTAATTCGAGGACTATGATTGTTAGTATAATATTGACTGTTATTATTATTATTATTATTATAGCGATTATTACTATTTGCTCTGTGATTAAAATTTCTAGGAAAATTAAAATTCTTAGGCATTTTGCCAAAGTTAGTGCGAGGTTTTGGTCTAAATTTGTTGGTGCAGTCCACGTCAAAATGTGGACCGGAACAATGGCGACAAGGTCTGTTCTTTATTACATTGTAGACTCTACATTGGTTTTAATTGTGGCTTTTGACTTTTATTACGATGTGGGCATTCTCTGTGGAAATGCATTTGTCCACAGTAACGACAAGGAGATGGGGGTGTACGAGTATTGGAAGTTTTCGTAGTAACAGCGAAAACTGTAGGGTTTGATTCAGAAGCCTGAACTTCTTTTAGAGCATTGGCATAGGAAGGTGCTTCATCTAATTTTTGAGGTAGCTTAGTTCGTACCTCATTACGAAGCGGTTGAGGAAGTGATTTCAGGAATGCATCAGTGGTCAGTTTATCTAAAATAGTTTGTAAGGCCTCGAGAGGGGTTAGCTTGTGCTTTTAAATGAATGGCGGATTGGATGTGTCTAATCCTATCCGCGAAGGTTTCAGGAGATTCTGTTGGTAGGGACTGAATATTAGTCATCTGTTGTAAGAGGACTAAGGGTGTTTTTTCTTTTCTAAATCTAGTTAGAAGACGTTCTGAGATTAGGGTATACGTTATAATTGTACCCTGGCGTTGTAATTCGGCTTTCTGGGTGTCGTAAAATATCTTTGCAGAACCTGAGAGCCCAAGTGCTAATACTTCTAATTTAGCAGCGTCGTCCCAGCCAGAAAGACTAGCACAATGGCTAATTTGGTCTAGGAAATCGGACACTTTGGCTGAATTTTCGCCATCGAAAGTAGGTAAACTATTAATTAATTGCAAATTTCTCAAGGGACTAGGTTGATTGTTAATTGGAGGATTTGCTAATTGCTGCTGCGCAAGTAAATATTCTACAGCAGCGTCGATGCCCATGTCTTGTCCATTAATCTTATACATTTTGTCAGTGAACGAATTGCTTGGGGAAAGATTATATTTTTCAAGACGTCTACGTAATTGGAGTAAATTGCCTCCAACAGAAAATTCAATTATGGGAAATATTTAAGATATTTCCGCTGGGAAAATAATTTAAAAACAATCAAATTACCTGATGGATAATTTGTTTAATTGTGAAGTTGAAATTTTTACGTACTTGTAAATCTGTGGATTCTGGTTGAAAATATCCCAATCAGCTGGCACCAATGTAATGTATTGGTGTGATGTGATGATGTGTTTGTAGGTAGCTTGTGGCGTGAGCGTTTTAGCGAAAAGGGCTTGTATGTTTGTTTGAGATAGAATATAAGAATATAATCAAGAAAGCACCAGTGATTATGAATTAAATATATTTTCTAACTGAATTTAAATAGCTTTATAATATCACAGCGATTAAGTATAAATCAATTAATTAATCTAGATTAAATGCTAAACTCTTATGTTTTAACTTATAACTGGCACTGATTTGAAGAGGGCGATTCCTGAAGTGTTCTAGCTTTGGAAGTAGAATTACGACTGTATGGTTTGAAGGCTGAGTTAAGACTATTTACTCTTTATTCTTAGAAAGCTAATGTTAAACTCTATTCTTTGGAATTGCTCTCTCTCTCGCGGGGGAATTCTCTTATACAAAAGAGTTACCCTAACGGGATTTTGTGCCTTTGTTTAATGATCCAAATTTACAGTACCTGACAGTAAAATACATTCTTTTTGAAGTTAAATTTACATTATAAAATATTCTAAATTTTTCATTTCGTTCTTCCACTACAGTGTCTTTCAGTAGTTCGTTTAGTTTCACTGTTTTTTGGTACATATTCCATTCTTACCCATAGGTTTGGGCTTGAATTTTACTTTCCACTTAAAAGAAGCAGGCTATCACGGAAAATATCTCTGATAAAGCATTAGTGTTCGCTGAACCTACATAAGTATAGTTCTTAAGGTATGTCTGTATATGTATCAAATAAAAAAATCTGGTGTGGAACACTCACACAACTTTCCCATACTCGAGTTTTCAGTGTTGTAATTAACAAATTTTATAGTTTGTGTGCCAAGTTTGGTGAAATTCGTGAGAGTTCGTCGAAAACTGAAAAAAAAGTTCTGTAACAGTGCACTTCCGGTTTACTTATTTTTTTTGAAACTTGCAATTTTGGCCATCTATTTATTTCTAATTAATTTAGTTTGGATGGTAGAACTGTGATAGCAGTTTAGAGAAACCTAACCCCACCCCTTCCCGAAAAAACCCTTAAATGGATTTTTCCAGAGAAATGTATTTAATAAAAGCTGTAGATCTGTGGGTGTGTAGTTGATATACTAAGTTTGAAAAAAAATCGACTGAGTCATTTTTGAGAAAATACCAAAGAAGTAAAAAAAATACCAGAAAACTGTAAAATACATTGTAGTAAAAAAGTATTTCCGGTCATCCGATTTTTTCAAACTCTGAATCTCAACAACTCATTTAATTCTAATTAACATTATTTAGATAATAGAACTGTATATTAAACTGATATAGCCCTTTAGAGTCGCTCTTCCATAAAACCCTTAAATGCATTTTCCTGAAGAAAGATTTTAAGTATAAATTGTAGATCATTTTATTGTAGGTGGACATGTAAATTTTAAAGCAAATCGTTGGAGCTATTTTCGTGAAAATTGCAAAAAAGTAAAAAATAATTCAATAATGTTGTTCTTCCGGTCCAAGAATTTTGACCGCTAACCTACTGTCGGATCCCAAGTTGACTCCCTATCGGAATGTCAAGTTTGAACTTTCTGGGATTTTCTCTATTGAGCTATGCGGTTCACGTACATACAGTCACACACACACATGCACACCATTTGCGAAAAACCACTTTTTTGGACTCGAGGGACTTCAAAACGGATATTTCCGGCGAAAACTCGATATCGAAAATTTGGCACGATTACAATAATTTCTCTTTTTTAGGAGTAAGAGAAAGGAAAAATGTAATATTGTTGCATTCTATTTTGTATATATACATATTTACTACTTCTGGTGTGGCGTGAAATTTGGGGAGAACTTAGTTGTGCCGTGGGCAACAAAACGTTGCGGAGCACTGATCTACAGTGTCAGGGTGGATTGCCCCTTAATGATGAAAGCTGTGAAACTGCCGTTAAGATATTATAAGCAAAAGGTGATTGTAAAAAGTATTATCGTAACTTGTAGAACATCTCAAAACTGATAGGAAATATTTCAGACCCTATTTTGCAATTAATTAGCGCCTACGATTTGAATTTTAGTTTTCTTGTCTATGCTAAGAATGTCATTCGTCCAAACTCAGCCCTTCAAAGTTAGTTGCAGACTGAAGTGATTAGTGAACAGAATTGACATGACAATCTTGTATGTCTTTGTGGAACTAGGAGTTTACATGTATTTGTTATATATTACTGCAGAAACTGTTGATAGTAAAACACCATAAACATATTTCCAAAATTAAACTAAAAAAAATAGCTGTTTCTTCTTCAATGTAAAAATATTCGGATGAATAATAATTGATGTATAATACTAAGCTCAGTCGCTTAATCAAAAGCAAAGAATTATATTAATTTTATTTTCATTGGAGAGCTATTTTAAGTTGAAAAGGCCGTGTGTCCATTACTTTGAGTTTTGTGAAGAGGAAGGTTATAATAATCGTAAGGTGAATGTGTTTTGTATTTTGTAGTGAAAGGGATTGACGGTTTTGTTGAATATAAAGTTTTTTCTTAAGTTACGCATGGATATTGTATTTTGAGTGTATTTTCATAATAATTAGTTGTAAAAATTCTCTTCTCTGTTAAGTTATTGCGTAAATAATAGTCGTTTACTAGGATGTACAAATTAAATTTTAACATTATTGATGACAAGAACAAAGGTAGTTAGGAATTTGTTTGAAATTAGGTAAGGAAAAATATTATTTTCTCAGGTTTACTGTAATTTAGAACTGAGATTTGATCTATTTTTTGGTTATTAAACGTTTAGTGTACAAAGCCGTAGAAAATGAACTTCTTTTCTTTAAAATTAAAATACGATAAAACTTTTACAATATCCTAACTTGGTGATTTACAAGTACTTATGAGGGTAGAGATTTTTTTCTACTTGAAATGAGATAATTGTTTCGGATTTTCGTCAAACTTGATACGGATAATCGTACGTGCTTGAATTTCAGAAACGCGTATTGTGAGACAGGAAAGTTGTTCCATTAGAGGATTGAAATGAGCTGCAAAAAAGGAATGGAATCTGCTGTAACGAAATTTTCCCAGGTCTAAGTTGGATATCGAAGTCACTATGGATAGTGACATTCCCGGCGATAAGTGGAGCATTTGTCATTTTCCAATGGATATTATGCCTGCAAGGATTGGATCCCTAACAATACCCGTTTATGACTAAACTAATTGATTAGATAATTATGATGAACCAGTTTCTATTTTTAGGTAATAAGTGATGGTAAAACATATTTAATTGGTGACAGTTACTTGAGCAAGATGTGATAATGCACCACATTTATTGTGTATATATATATTACCATATCCTGACTTAATGTGAATAAAGTTAAATAAATTCGTATCTCATAAACTAAACTGTGAATTATAAAAAATATTAAATTAAATTACATCGCTACAATACTTTGTAATTCCAGGTTTGATGTTCTTTCCCAAAGTGTGAATATTCTACAGTCAGGCATAAATATTGAAACATTTTAAATATTTTAGAAAGAACTTGAAAGTGATACTAAGTTGATTCAGCACAAAACAATTGTAAGTAGATTCTTTCAAAACTGATGAGTATACACATCTTTACTATTATAAAAAACACTAAGCTCACAAAGGAAAAAAAAACTGGTGTGAAACACTCACACAACTGACTCTTATTTCAGTTCTCAAAATTATAATTGACAAACTTTATAGTTAGTGTACCAAATTTAATGAAATTCGTCGAAAACGGAAAAAGCTGCTTAGTAAATGTGAATTTACCAAGCAAACAACTTAGAAAGTTACCAATTTTCTTGATACTTTTAATTTCGCCCGTCTGGATTTCATTTTATTTGGATGATAGAACTGTGTAAATCACTTTAGAGAAAAACATACTCTGCCCCTCTCCTAAAAGCGCCCTTAAATGAATTTAAGCCCCATGAAGCAGTTGGGCACTAGTACCAACCCAAGCATATAATGAATTATTATCTATTATTAACATCCATTACAGATTTACCTAAAATGAAGCTACAGTAAAATCGCGCTTCCACTTAACGGATTTTTTCAAATTAGAAAATCTACCAGTGCTTGTAATGTATTTTAATATTATTGTGATGATAAAAATATACATTCTACTAATGAGGCATTTTACAGAAACGATATTGTTCTCCCAGAACCTCCAAAAAATCAATTTTCCTGGGGAAATGTTACAAATAAAAGTATTGGGTATTTATACATTTAGACCAATATGTAAGTTTGCAGGAAAAATTTGGAACCTTTATAGTACTAATAATAATAATAGAGTTTTATTTAGAAACTAGCGTACATTAATATTTACATTGTATCAACAACCAAAATAAAAGTATTTCGACTCATTTGCATTTGAAATAAACAAAACTCTTCATGCAATGGTCAGAAAACCGTCTGCCGAGTTGCCACTTTTTACTTAGAAAAATACATAAAAAAAAAACTTAAAACTTAACCAAAAAGTAAAGTACAATTAATAATTGAATTATTTAATGAGTATTCCTCTATACTGGAAGGCTAACTAAAATATTACATATTTCATCAGATGATAATATTCTTTTATTGAGATATTGGAGCCTGTAGGGAGCCAGTATCGGACAAATCCCAACGAAGTGTATTACATCTTCTTTCTGTTTTTATGTCATAACAAGCAAAGATGGTTAGCTTCTGGATTGAATGGATTATAGTTCAGATAAAGGATTTGTGAAGTTGGAGTAAATCAAATGGTGTTGACCTTGTCTCGCTCAAGCAATCGTGTTTTCTCTATCCCTAAATTTCAGTTTATTCAGAAAAACTTCCAAATAACTTCTCCATGTATTACAGTTACTGAAATCAAATAGCGGAATACCCATTTGCAAACACCTACTTTACCAAGAAAACCTTTTCAAAATAATTTCTGAACCTAAGTCAGCCAGACTCCTAAGTTGCAAAAAATTTTGGCAACATACTATCTGGAAGTTGAAGTACATTAAGTATATATGCACACCCACATTAAGTATGTAAGTTTGTTGCGTAAATAATATACCCCGGTACTTAGCAACTTGTTTGGTATCACCTCTTTTTTTTTTTAATTTAAGGCGTCTCAACATCTGAGGTCATTTGCGCCCGGAGCCTTCTCAGTGCACTGCCGGCCTCCGGACAGTGTTCTTCTCCCGTTACAGACAACGCTGTCCATCACCGGACAGTGAGCTGTAGGTGCTCCTAGGCTCCTCTTTTGTGCAGGGAATAAATCAAACCTTCTTTAAAATTTGATACCCAACTCGTAACTAATTTGATAGTAACTAGTAGTTTGATAAGAAAACCATCCGAAGTATTTTCTATACGGTATTCCATTGAGTCCAGGGGCTTTTCCATTCTTTTGCTCTTACTAGTACAAACTGCAGTTCGCCCTTAGTGAACTAAATAGGACTATGAGCAAAAGGTTCAATTTCAAGCATACTAGGAACCCCAGAAACAGCATTATATAATTTTTCAAAAAAGCTTTTAAAATCTTTAAGGTTCAATAAAGCATAACAGATAAAATTTTGTATTTTAAATGTTTGTATGGAATTCCAAAATTGTTTTGAGGCTCTAAATCTTATTTTATCAATCCACTTGTTTAATACACATTTCTTTTTTCTTCATACACATTATTTTATATATAGAGAGAGATTTGCAAATCTTTAAACTCTGGTAAATAGTTTTTTTTTTTTTTAATTTTTTCCTAATTAATTTATGAATTCGTCAATTTTTTTCGAGCTTAACCAAAGTTTTTGTATAAGAGAGAATACGAGAGCCATTATTATTATTTTAAATTAGCAAGTTTTTATTGATTAACTGTAAATTTTAAGTAAAGATGCCATATGCTGGGTTATAAGTAAGTTATATGGTTATTTTTTTACTGAATGCAGTTTTAGTAAATGAATGATGTCAGCTCTTAAAATGGCATATTTACATGCCGAAACTTCGAGATTTATTATAAAAATAAAATTAAGTAATAAAAAAAAGTGAAGGGAGAAAAAAACAACCTATTACAAATTAATTATTTCAGTTGGAAAGGTCGTGTATACATTATTTGGAGTTTTTGAGGAGGAAGGTTTTAGTAGTTCGTTAGGGAAGGAAATATTCCTAGAATATAAAGATTTTTCTTAAGTTATGCATGGATATTGTATTTTGACGTGTATTCCATTAACATTTAGTTGTAATAATATAATCTGTTTTAAGTTATGGCCTACATAATAGTCGCATCTTAGTGTATCCAAATTAAATTTGAGCATTATTTAAGATCTAATCTAGTTAGTTATTCGCTTGAAATGAAGTAAGATAAAATATAATTTTGTTAGATTTATTGTAATTTAGAACTGAGATTCGATCTATTTTTTCACGGCCTGGACCCTTAACAATACCCATCTATAAAAGACAGATTAATTTAATAAATAGTTATTAAAAATTAATTTCTATTTTTAGGTAAGTAGTGATGATAAATCATATTTCATTGGTAGCAGTTACTTGAGCAAAATGGATATTGTACAACATTTATAGTATGTATATACATATATATAGTCAGTAAAAATAATACCATATTATAAGTTAGTGATGTTTTATAGTTTAAATTATATAAAATTAATAATAATTCAATAAATAAAGAAAAGTTTAAACAGTGCAGATTTTAATGTATATAAAGGTAAATTATTTCGTATCTCATAAACGTAAAAGTGAATTATTTAAAATATTAAGATATAAAAATTTACTACTTTATTGTTACTTTATTTTACCTTTTTGTTATTGTATTGCTAATTTATTGTTCCAGATCTGACGTTTCTGTAGCAAAAAGTGAATATTCTTCAGCCAGGCATAAATATTGAAGCATTTTAAATATTTTCGAAAAATGTTGAAACTGATACTAAAGTGATTTAGCAGGAACAATAGCAAGTAGATTCTGACAAAACAGATGACTATACACATCAGTACTGAAATACAGAACACTAAGAAAATAAAGGAAAAAAGTCATCATAATAATCATAATAATTTTTTAAAATGAATTTGAACCGAAATGAATTCGGTTGTGCAGGGAGTCATTAAAGATGAAGAAGTGGTATTATATATACCATTCAGTGATGAGAAGTTATACAAAGTGATGTTAGTAGTTATAAGAAAGTAGTATCGAGTAGTACATTTGAATACACGTATACTGGCGAGAAGTAAACATGTTGAGAGTGTGATTGTCGTGCATCGCATACATACCTTTGGATGCACATACACGAATACATTCTTGCGGAAAGCGACCAAAGAAACTTCTAGTATAATTTCCTTACTCATAGTGGCGGGAAACCAAACAAATGCAATGAATGGTACTCCATCGCTAGTAGAGCCAGTCATTTGAAAAAAAAACTCATACTGGCGAGGATCCATAGAAATGTAGTGAACGGGATTTCGGGTGTAAGGAATGATTAAAATGCATAAGCAAGTACATACATACGAGAAGCCGTATAAATGTAGTGAATGTGATTTCAGTGGTGCATCATCCGGAAATTTAATGTACCATATGCGAACACATACCGCCGAGAAGCCGTATAAATGTACTCTATGTGATTTCAGATGTAAGCAATCTGGAGATTTGAAAAAACATATGCTAACACATACAGGCGAGAAGCCGTATATATGTAGTGAATGTGATTTCAGATGTAAACAATCTGGAGATTTGAAAAGTCATATGCGAACACATACAGGAGAGAAGCCGTATATGTGTAGTGAATGTGACTTCAGATGTAAACAATCTGGGAATTTGAAAATTCATATGCGAACACATACAGGCGAGAAGCCGTATATGTGTGGTAAATGTGATTTCAGATGTAAACACTCTGGAGATTTGAAAAAACATATGCGAACACATACAGGCGAGAAGCCCTATAAATGTAGTGAATGTGATTTCAGTTGTGCAGTATCCGGAAATTTGATGCACCATATGCGAACACATACAGGCGAAAAGCCGTATAAATGTAGCGAATGTGATTTCAGTTGTACAGTATCCGGAAATATGATGCGCCATATGCGAACACATACAGGTGAGAAGCCGTATATTTGTAGTGAATGTGATTACAGATGTAAACAATCTGGAGATTTGAAAAAACATATGCGAACACATACAGGCGAGAAGCCGTATAAATGTGGTGAATGTGATTACAGTTGTACAAAATCCGCAGATTTGAAACAACATATACGAACACATACAGGCCAGAAGCCGTATAAATGTAGTAAATGTGATTTCAGTTGTAACAAATCCGGAAATTTGAAACCACATATGCGTACACATACAGGCGAGAAGCCCTATAAATGTAGTGAATGTAACTACAGTTGTAAACAATCTCGAGCTTTGAAAAAACATATCCGAACACATATAGGCGAGTAGCCGTATAAACATAGTGCATGTGAATTCAGTTTTACACACTCCCCACCTTTGAAAAAGCATATGCGAACACATACAGGCGAGAAGCCGTATAAATGTAGTGAATGTGATTTCACTTGTGCAGTATCCGGAATTTTGATACACCATATGCGCACACATACAGGCGAGAAGCCATATAAATGTAGTGAATGTGATTTCAGTCTTACACACTCCGCTCCTTTGAAAAGGCATATACGAGCACATACAGGCGAGAAGCCCTATAAATGTAGTGAATGTAGTTTACAGATGTAAAAAATCTCGAGCTTTGAAAAATCATATGTGAACACATACAGGTGTAAAGAATATGAGCGTAACAGGCGTAAAGTGATTGTAAGAACGTATTGTCGTAACTTGTAGTACCACTCAAAGTTATAAGAAATTTTTCAATTGATTGGCGCCTAAGATATGAATTTTATTTAATAGTTTTCTTAGCTAAGCTAAGAATATCTTTAGTCCAAACTCGTCCGCTCTTGGTTAATTGCAGCCAGAAGTGATTAATGGACAAAATTTACGTGAAAATTTGTAGGTTTTTGTGGAACTAGGAGTTTACATGTATTTGTCATCTACTGCTGCAGAAACTGAAATGAGTAAAACACTATAAATATTTTTTCATAATTAAACGAGAGGAAAAGTAGCTGTTTCTTTTTTTTTTGTAAAAATATTTCGAAGAATAATAATGGATGTATAAATAACTAAGCTCACTCGCCTAATCATAAACATGAAATTATAATAATTTCATTTCCGTTGGAGAGTTATTTTAAGTGAAAAGACCATTGATTTGAGTTCTTGACGAGGAAGGTTATAATAGTTGTAAGCTGAAATATGTTCTGTATTTTGTCGTGAAAGGGATTGATGGTTTCCTTGAATATAAAGATTTTTTCCCTAGTTTCGGATGGATATTGTATTTTGAGTGTAGAAATGGTAAAATTCTCTTCTCTCTTAAGTTATTGCCTACGTAATAGTTACTTAAAGGATATCCAAATTAAATTTAAAGGTTACTGATGATGAACAAGGACATTTATTGTAATTTAGAACTGAGATATGATCTATTTTCTGGTTATTGTTATTATTTTAGGTGATCATTATATAAAACCAAGGAGTTGGAACTTTCTGGTAAAGTGAATCTTTTTATTGACTACTCCCCATAGAGTAGCCCGATTGTTTCGGTTATTGTTTAGCTGTGGAACTGCATGAAGACTACTGAGACTGAGAGAAAACTCAGAGCAACGAATGGCCAGCTTCAACAGCATAGGTATTAAACAGAAAGTGATGAGAGATATTAAATATTTAGGAATAGCAATAAGAAGGAAAAGTGCTAGGAAAAGCAATGAGAGCAAGTTGAGTTATAATACTGCAGTAAAATTATTTTTATTTTTTATTCGTAATATTGGAAGTAATTAACGAGTCTCTATTGCATTCTGATGGAAAATGCTTTTAGCAACCTGTATTTTCAGCTCATTAGTACTCACGATATGAAACATTTCGAAGAATGTTCAACTTTTTGCAGTTACAAAATCATCGTCATATTCAAACTATCTGATGCCTGAAGCTCTACACATTTCTTTATATTTCACCTTCCTGTGTCCTTATATATATAATGTATTTAGTAGGAAATACAATGCTTTTTTTTTACCGTTATAGATTGTTCTTGTTCATTTTGATGCTCAAGAGTTAGACTTGTCTGATTTATGAGGGTAGAGATTTTTTTCTACTTGAAATGAGATAATTGTTTCGGATTTTCGTCAAACATCGGTATACAATCACTAAATGCTTGTATTTCACTAACGCGTATTGTGGGACAGGAAAGTTGTCCTATTAGAGCAGTGGTTCCCAAACCTTTTTGACCCATAGACCATTTTATATAGTCAAAACTTGCCCACGGACCCCCCTCCCCTCCCTGAAGTGAAAGAGCTACATAAATGCATAGTATAAAAATTACAAATTTAAAAAAACATTTTGTTGCAGAAGTATTTATTGAAATTATAACTATTGTTTAAAAAAAATTAATGACTTGGATGAACGTGATGAGATGTTATGAGAGTATTTATGTCCGGCTCAATGTTTGTGAGTAGCAACCGCAAATCCCCGCGAGCACTAATTTCTAGTCGGTTTCTTTTTTTTGTGATGAGGTTCATAACGGCACTGAATCTACGTTCTACCAAATAGGAAGACGGGGAAGCAGTCAACAACTTCTGTATAATAACCCATAATGAGGATATAAAATTGGGATCTGTTTATGTATCCAGAATTTGTGGTATCCTTGTTCAAACATTGGTTTAAGTTCTTCATTTGTGGATATTTCAATAAGCTGCTCCTGTATTAGTATGGATTCATCTGTGTTTGGGATCTGAGTTTGTCCACGCGCAAAAGGGTTCAACACCCAGTCGGGAATATCCATGTGAAGAATATCCTCAAATCTTTGGTTCAGGTCTGCATGAAGAGCCGTTAAGTGTTGACAGTAAGCAAGCAAATCTTCATCTCTATTTTGCAATTTCGAAAGATTTGGAAACTGAGAATATTCTCCTCTTCCCAAGTTTTGTTTGTACAGAAAAAGTTTTGCAACAAACGCAGATATTACGCTTTTAGTTTTGATTAAATTTAATTGGTCACCTTGTAGTTTCAAATTAGTTTCGTTAAATTTGGCAAATAAATCAGTCATATAGGCTATGTCACTTTTTGAGTTAATTAAATTGTGTCGCAAATCATTGTCTTTGCTTTCCAGGAATTCCAACACTGAATCAAAGAGCGCATAAAATCGATTCAAACATGCACTTTTAGATAACCAACGTACGTCTGTGTGAAGTAGTAAACGATTATAGTCTTCGTCATTTTCCAAACAAAGTTGAGCAAATAATCTCTCATTGAAGGCATTCCTCTTTTGATTTTATTAACTGCTCTAATGACAAACTAGTGATCCATGCAAACGTTCACTAAGATTTTTTGCGACTAAATGATGTCGATGAATGACACAATATATTGAAAATACATTCGGTACAGCTTGTTTTAAGTATGCCAGAAAGCCTCGGTATCTTCCTACTGAGTTGTACAATGCTGCTAATTTCAATAATAATAAAAATGGATCACAATTTTATTATTTTATATTAAACCTTGCGCGGACACCATGACGTTGTTCAGGGACCCCCAAATCAATTTTAATTTTCCACGGACCCCCTGAATGATACCGGGGACCCCTGGGGGTCCGTAGGGACCACTTTGGGAACCACTGTATTAGAGGATTGAAATGAGCTGCTGTGTAGAAATGGAATCTGCCATAACGAGATTTTCGTAGATCTAGAAGGGATGTAGGGAAGGGACCATGAGACTCGGAATTTCAACAACATATCAACTTCTAATTAATATTATTTAGATGACAGAATTGTCTAACAAACTCAAAAATAGCACATTAGATGAGACCTAACCCCACCCCTCCCCCGTACACTACAACGGCCCTTAAATGAATTTTTCCAGGAAGATGTTTCAAATAAAAGTTGTAACCCGTTGCATGTGCAGTTAATATATCAAGTTTGAAAAAAATCGTCGGAGCCATTTCTGAGAAAAACGCAAAAAAGTAAAAAAAAAACAACTAGTAAAGTAGTATTTCCGGTTGAGGAATTTTGACAGACAACGCACCGACACCTAAACGGAATATCATCTTTCAACTTTTTGCGGTTTTTCGTTTTTGAGCTATGCTATTCACCTACACACACCATTTGCTAAAAACCACTTTTTTGGACTAAAGAGGACAAAAAACGGGTATTTCCGGTGAAAACTCGATATCGAAAATTTGACACGATTCCAATACTTCCTCATAATAGGCAGTAAGAGAAAGTAAAAATATCATTAGATAATGCTCAAAAAATAAAGGGAGTTATGGTTTGAAATTATTTTCGAAGAAAATGATTCATCAATAATTACCGAGTAAAAGGGGTAAACAACTTAGCCCGGGCACCCTGTAAATGCATTAATACATTTTATGTACATGGATTTTCGGTACTTAACTATAACTTCCAACATGAAGTAAAATTTAGAAATAATTATTATTAAAATTTCTTATTAATTAAGGGAGAAATATATGTAGAAACCCTATACTTTCAATACATTTTTATAATAGAGTGTGCTTCACTCTCGTGTGTATGTAAACACTTCCCACGTCATAGTCTCCGATACCTCGCAAAGGCCGTTCTTGCTGGTTGAGCATCCAGGAAAAAAGTTTGTAGCAACCTTTCTAATTAATCTTTCATATAGTCCACTTTGGTGGACAACTAGAGATGTGAAATTCGTGTATAGCGAGGGGAATCTGTGGTCAGTCCCAGGAAATTATTCTGTATAATTTGTAAAGAGGCTACATTGGTTGAGCATGTCAAGCTCCTTGATGGAGAGCCATAAAGTAGCGTTAGCCGAACAACTATCTTATACAACATGACGTTAGTGCTAGGTGACAATTTGGATTCCCCACAGAGTAGAGGAAACAGCATACGTATTGTTAACTTGCCTCAATAGACTCTCTCTTTTACATGAGTGGTAAAAGTTAAGTTTCTATCCACCAACACCTCTAGATATCTGACAGTATTCGCCCAGGACACGATCTCATCCTCCATTGTTAACTTGCCTAGACAACACAGGCCAAGCTTTGTAAAAAAAAAATGGCTTCTGTTTTGGAATTATTGATTTTTATTTTCCATTTGTTGCAAAATTTACTAATGTTCCCCACAGCTTTATTTAATCGATTGACTATTGATCTGCTCTCCACCAGCAGGAGGTGTAGATAGCATTATCGTCCGCATATAAAGCTTACTTTACTCGCTGAAGGTAGACATTGAAGAAGAGATAGGGGAGATAAGAAATAGTGCCGGTCCAATTATTGAACCTCAGAACTCCAGAAGAAGCTATCTAACTTTGATAAGTTAGAATTGCAGGAAGTACAGAATTTCTTTTAATATAAATAAGAATGTAGTTCTGCTTTATGGCTGTTTGATATATTATTAATTTATGAAGGGTGGTAAGAAAATGAACCTCTTTAACAGCCTTATATAATGATATTTTTCTTGAATAAAATTACAGTTTTTCCCGATGTTCCGTCACTCTGCGTGCCATTGTCAAGGGAAGATTATTTTACAATTGTTAATGTATACAAACTCTATTGCAAGATGTGATGTATGTCTAGAGTTTTAAATACCAGTCTCAAGGTATGTCCAAATTAAGCTTTTTTATTTTATTTTGTAACTCTTTTGTTACTGGTCATATTTCTGGTTATTGTAAAATTTAATAAGTTATGTTGTTAAACGCCTTGTATCTGGTTGTATTAAGATATTATAGAATTTTGAAATGGGACCACGTGGTTCGAATATTTGATTTTTTCTTTAATTTATACATTAGTACGTTATGTATTGTTAAATTTATGGCTGTATATTTGAGTACCACGAGCTAAGAGCGGTAAGCTTTTTTATAAAATAAAAAACTTTAATTTGGCTATCGAACTACATTTGGGAAAAAATGTAATTCTATTAAAGAAAAATATAATTGCCTCGGTCCACAATTCTGGCTAGTTGAGCAGTTGTGGATAGGCCTGACCAGAAGCCAAACAGTTCATTTTTGATTATCCGATATTCATCCAAATGGAGATTGATTCTCATGAGTTGGATTTTTTTTCAATAATCTTACTAATTGTCCTGAGCAAACTAATCGGTCGATAATTATTTGGCTGTTTCGGTGATTTATTTCTTTTTAATAGAAGAATTAATTTCGAAGATTTCCATTGATTAGGAAAGCAACCAAAAACAATACGCCTGTTAAAAAAAATTGGTGAGAAACACAATAGCTTTACGAGGAAGATCTTTAAGAAGAATATTATGTATCATTGCTCTGCCTATGAACACTCTCCAGGACGTTTGCCATAATATTCGCTTTATCATCATTAGAAAATGCCTACATGTTATTATAGATTATAGGGGTACTAAATTCAGTGCTGTTATGGAGTTTTAAAGTACTTTACATCCTTCAGTAGTGAATTATTAGTAAGGTCCAAGCTACAAAGATAATATTTTCACTTATCGAATTGAATCTTATTTGGAGTTAAAAATAATTGCAATGTAACCGGGTTGTGGTTGCTGGATAAAATAGAATGACTAATGAGTGGTGTAAAGTTGCTTAAATATTCAATTAAGGAAATATCGTAATAACACATATACACTATTTGCGAAAAACCACTTTTTTGGACTCGAGGGACTTCAAAACGGGCGAAAACTCGATATCGAAAATTTGGATGATTACAACAGTTTCTCTTATTAGAAGTAAGAGAATGTAAAAATTTAATATTGTTGCATTGTATTTTGTATATATACATATTTACTACTTCTGGTGTGGCGTGAAATTTGGGGAGAACTTAGTTGTGCCGTGGGCAAGAAAACGTTGCGGAGCACTGATTTCAGTGTCAGCGTAGATTATGTAAGGTGGATTGGCCCTTAATGATGAAAGCTGTGAAACTGCCGTTAAGATATTATAAGCAAAAGGTGACTGTAAAAAGCTATTATCCTAACTTGTAGAACATCTCAAAACTGATAGGAAATTTTTCGGATTCTATTTTCCAATTAATTGGCGCCTACGATTTGAATTTAAGTTTTCTTATCTAAGCTAAGACCCCTCCAAACTCAGCCCCTCACGGTTAATTGCAGACCGAAGTGATTACTGAACGAAATTCACGTGACAATATTGTATTCTTTGTGGAAATAGGAGTTTACATGTATTTGTCATATTACTGCAGAAACTGTAGATCGATAGTAAAACACGATAAACAGATTTCCAAAATTAAACTATTGAGAAAAAAATAGCTGTTTCTTCTTCAATGTAAAAATATTTCGAAGATAATGATGGATGTATAATACTAAGCTGAGTCGTCTAATCAAGGCATAAATATTAATTTTACTTTCATTGGAGAGCTATGTTAATTTGAAAAGGCCGTGTGTCCATTGCTTTGTTTTTTGAAGAGGAAGGTTATAATTAAGGGTTTTTTGAAGTTGCAAGGTGAAATATGTTTTGTATTTTGTTGTAAAGGGGATTGAAGGTTTTCTTGAATATAAAGTTTTTTTCTTAAGTTACGCATGGATATTTTATTTTGAGTGTATTCTCATAATAATTAGTTGTAAAAATTCTGTTCTGTGTAAAGTTATTGCGTACATAATAATCCGTTACTAGGATGTACAAATTATGTATCAAATTTTAACATTATTGATGATCAAGAACAAAGCTAGTTAGGAATTTGTTTGAAATTAGGTAAGGAAAAATATTATATTCTCAGATTTACTCTAATTTAGAACTGAGATTTGATCTATTTTTTGGTTATTATTATTAGGTGATCATTATATAAAACCAAGGAGTTGGAACTTTCTGGTAAAGTGATTATTTTTATTGACTATTTCCCATAAAGTAAGCTTCATTGTGTATGTTACTGTTTAACTGGAACAGCATGAAGACTACTGAGACTGAGAGAAAACTCAGCGCAACGAATAGCTAGTTTCGACATTCACTTTTAGCAACCTGTATTTTCAGCTTATTCGTACCCACGACATGAATCATTTTGAATAACATTCACTTTTTTGTAGTTACAAAATCGTCATATTCAAACTATCTGATGTCTGGAAATCTCCACATTTCTTTATAATTCACATTCCTCATCTTAATATATATAATAGTATTTAGCAGGAAATACATTGCTTTTTCTAACGTTATTAGATTTATCTTGTTTATTTTTATGCGAAAATAAAGTAAAATAATTTCCATTTAATCAGCCGGTTTTAACGTCCAGTTATTAAATTAGAGGCACTTACTACATCTAGTATTAACATCTTTCAAGCAAATATAATTTTACCAGTTATATGCGAGGCTTCACCTAGGCCCCTACAAAGTACAAGTCATGCTCATAACTACATGAGCATATCGGGTCCTCTAATATCATAAAAATATTAATTCCAAACGTTTAGTGTACAAATCCGTAGAAATTGAATTTCTTTTCTTTAAAATTAATATACGATAGGACTTTTACACTAACCTAAACTTCTGATATTCAAGTACTTATGAGAATAGAGATTTTTTTCTACTTGAAATGAGATAATTGTTTCGGATTTTCGTTAAACTTCGGTATAGAATCCGTAAATGCTTGAATTTCACAAACGCGTATTGTGGGACAGGAAAGTTGTTCCATTAGAGGATTGAAATGAGCTGCATAAAAGGAATGGAAACTGCGGTAACGAAATTTTCCCAGGTGGATATCGAAGTCACTATGGATAGTAAAGTTCCCGGCGAAAAATGGAGCATTAGTGATTTTCCAATGGATATTTTGGCTACAAGGATTTGATCCTTAACAATACCCGTGCGTAAAATGTAGACTAAACTAATTTATTAGATAATTATGATGAACCAGTTTCTATTTTTAGGTACCAGTGATGGTAAAACATATTTAATTGGTGACAGTTACTTGAGCAAGATGTGATAATGCACCACATTTATTGTGTGTGTGTATATATAACACCATATTATATGTTGGTGAAGTTATATATTTTTGTAAGCCTATGGTTACATAAAATAATAATTAAATAAATAGAGAGCATTTTGAACAATCCTGATTTAATGTGAATAAAGGTAAATTAACTCGTAACTCATAAACTAAACTGTGAATTATTTAAAATATTAAATTAAATAACATCGCTACAATACGCTGTTATTCCAGGTTTGATGTTTCTTTACCAAAGTGTGAATATTCTTCAGCCAGCCATAAATATTGAAACATTTTAAATATTTTAGGAAGAACTTGAAAGTGATACTAAGTTGATTAAGCACAAAACAATTGTAAGTAGATTCTTTCAAAACTGATGAATATACACATCATTACTATTATAAAAAACACTAAGATCACAAAGGAAAAAAATCTGGTGCGAAACACTCACACAACTGACACTTATTTCAGTTCTCAAAATTATAATTGACAAACTTTATAGTTAGTGTACCAAATTTAATGAAATTCGTCGAAAACTGAAAAACCTGCTCAGTAAATGTGAATTATCAGTTATCAATTTTCTTGATACTTGGAATTCCGCCCGTCTGGATTTCATTTTATTTGGATGATAGAACTGTGTAATCACTTTAGAGAAAAACATACTCTGACCCTCTCCTAAAAGCGCCCTTAAATGAATTTAAGCCCCATGAAGCAGTTGGGCACTAGTACCAACCCAAGCATATAATGAATTATTATCTATTATTAACATCCTTTACAGAATTACCTAAAATCAAGCTACAGTAAAATCGCACTTGCACTTAACGGATTTTTTCAAATTAGAAAATCTGCCAGTGCTTGTAATGTATATTAATATTATTTTGATGATAAAAATATACACTCTACTAATGAGGCATTTTACAGAAACGATATTGTTTTCCCAGAACCCTCAAAAATCAATTTTCCTGGGGAAATGTTACAAATAAATGTATTGGGTATTTATACATTTAGACAGTATATAAGTTTGCAGGAAATATTTGGAACCTTTATAGTACTAATTATAATAATAGAGTTTTATTTAGAGCCTAGCGTACACTAATATTTACATTGTATCAACAACAAAAATAAAAGTATATCGACTCAGTTGCATTTAAAATAAACATAGCTCTTCAGGCAATGGTCAGAAAACCCTCTGCCGAGTTATCACTTTTTACTTAGAAATATATATAAAAAAAGAAGCTTAACCAAAAAATTAAGTACAATTAATAATTGAATTATTTAATGAGTATTCCTGTATACTGGAAGGCTAACTAAAATATTACATATTTTATCAGATGATAATATTCTTTTAATGAGATATTGGAGCTTTTAGGGAGCCAGTCGGACAAATCCCAACGAAGTGTATTACATCTTCTTTTTGTTTTAATTTCATAAATAGCAAAGATGGTTAGCTTCTGGATTGAATGGATTATAGTTCAGATAAAGGATTAGTGATGTTTGGAGTAAATCAAATGGTGGTGACCTTGTCTCGCTCAAGCAATCGTGTTTTCTCGATCCCTTAATTTCAGTTTATTCAGAAAGACTTCCAAATTACTTCTCCATGTATAACAGTTACTGAAATCGTATAGCAGAACTCCCATTTGCAAACACCTACTTTCCCGTACTTCATACCAAGAAAACCTATCAAAATAATTTCTCGAACCTAAGTCAACCAGTCTCATAAGTTGCCAAAAATCTTGGCACCCTACTATCTGGAAGTTGAAGTACTATAAGTATATATTCATATCCATATTAAGTATGTAACTTTGTTGCATAAATGATATATCCCGGAAGTTAGCAACTTGTTTGGTATCACCTCTTTTGTACAGAGAATAAATCAAACCTTCATTAAAATTTGGTAGTTTCTCGTAACTAATTTGATAGAAACTAGTAGTTTGATAAGAAAACGATCCCAAGCATTTTCTATAAACTCATACGTTATTCCATTGAGTCCAGGGGCTTTTCCATCTTTGCGCTAACTAGTACAAACTGCAGTTCGGCCTTATTGAACTAAATAGGACTATGAGCAAAAGGTTCAACTTAAAGCATAGTAGGAACCTACCTTTTTTCAAAAAAGCTTTTAAAATCATTATGGTTCCATTTAGCATTACAGAGAAAATTTTGTTTTTTAAATGTTTTTATAGAATTCCAAAATTGTTTTGAGTCTCTAAATCTTATTTTATCAATCACTTGTTTAATATACATTTCTTTTTTATTCATACACATTAGTTTATATATATAGAGAGATTTGTAAATCTTTAAACCCTCGTAAATAGTTTTTCTTTTTAAATTTTTCCTGATTAATTTTTGAATTCGTCAAATTTTTTCGAGCGTCACCCAAAGTTTTTGTATAAGAGAGAATACGAGAGTCATGGTTATTATTTTAAATTAGCAAGTTTTTATTGATTAACTGTAATTTTTAAGATTAAGATGCCATATGCTGGGTTATAAGTAAGTTATATGGTTATTTTTTTACTGAATGCAGTTTTTCATGTATCATGTCAACTCCTCAAAATGGTATAATTAGATGCCAAAACGTCGAGATTTATTATAAAAATAAAATTAAGTAAAAAAAAAAAATGAAGGGAGATAAAAACAACTTATTACAAATTAATTTTTATTTTAGTTGGAAAGGTCGCGTATACATTACTTAGAGTTTTTGAGCAAGAAGGTTATAGTAGTTCGTTAGGGAAGGGAATATTCCTCGAATATAAAGATTTTTCCTAAGTTATGCATTTAGTTGTAATAATATAATATGTTTTAAGTTGTGGCCTACATAATAGTCGCATCTTAGGGTATCCAAATTAAATTTAAACATTATTTAAGATCTATTCTAGTTAGTTATTCGGTTGAAATGAAGTAAGATAAAATATAATTTTGTACTTTAGAACTGAGATTCGATCTATTTTTTCAGGGCCAGGACCCTTAACAATACCCATCTATAAAAGACAGATTAATTTAATAAATACTTATTAAAAATTTATTTATTTTTAGGTAAGTAGTGATGATAAATCATATTTCATTGGTAGCAGTTAATTGAGCAAAATCGATAATATACAACATTTATACTATATATATAGATATATATAGTCAATAAAGATAATACCATATTATAAGTTGGTGATGTTTTATAGTTTAGATTATATAAAATTAATAATAATTGAGTAAATAAAGAAAAGTTTAAACAGTCCAGATTTAAATGTATATAAAGTTAAATTAATTCGTATCTTATAAACGTAAAAGTGAATTATTTAAAATATTGAGATAAATAAATTTACTACTTTATTTAACTTTATTGTTACTGTATTGGTAATTTATTGTTCCAGATCTGACGTTTCTGTGGCAAAAAGTGAATATTCCTCAGCCAGGCATAAATATTGAAGCATTTTAAATATTTTCGAAGAATGTTTTCGAACTGATACTAAAGTGATTTAGCAGAAACAATAGCTAGTAGATTCTGACAAAACAGATGACTATACACATAAGTACTGAAATACAAAACACTAAGAGAACAAAGGAAAAAAGTCATCATAATAAATTTAGCTAAAATGAATTTGAACGATTGTGCACGCAGTCATTAATGATGAAAAAGTGGTATTATATATACCATTCAGTGATGAGAAGTTAGTTATACAAACTGATGTTAGTAGTTATACGAAAGTAGTATCGAGTAGTACATTTGAATACACGTATACTGGCGAGAAATAAACATGTTGAGAGTGTGATTG
This sequence comes from Triatoma infestans, assembly GCA_011037195.1. Taxonomy (NCBI): domain Eukaryota; kingdom Metazoa; phylum Arthropoda; class Insecta; order Hemiptera; family Reduviidae; genus Triatoma; species Triatoma infestans. The sequence continues at coordinate 46,760 of JAAEAF010000443.1, forward strand.
TAGTGCATCGCATAGATACCTTTGGATGCACATACTCGAATACATTCTTGCGGAAAGCGACAAAAGAAATTTGAAGTATAATTTCCTTACTCCTGGCGGCGAGAAACCATACAAATGCAATGAAAGGTACCCCACTGCTTGTAGAGCCAGTCATTTGAAAAAAAATATGCTAGCGGATTCGGATTTAAGGAATTATTAAAATGTGTAATCAAGTACATACATGCGAGAAGCCGTATAATTGTACTGAATTTGATTTCAGTAGTGCATCATCCGGAATTTTCATGAACCATATGCGATCACATACTAGCGAGAAGCCGTATAAATGTAGTGAATGTGATTTCAGTTCTACACAGCCCGCACCTTTGAAAAGGCATATGCGAACACATGCTGGCGAGAAGCCGTATATGTGTAGTGAATGTGGTTACAGATGTAAACAATCTGGAGATTTGAAAAGACATATGCGAACACATACAGGTGAGAAGCCGTATAAATGCTGTGAATGTGATTTCAGTTGTGCATTATCCGGAAATTTGAAAAAACATATGCGAACACATACAGGCGTGAAGCCGTATAAATGTAGTGAATGTGATGTCAGATGTAAGCTATCTGGAAATTTGAAAAAACATATGCGAACACATACAGGCGTGAAGCCGTATAAATGTAGTGAATGTGATTTCAGATGTGAACAATCTGGAGATTTGAAAAAACATATGCGAACACATACATGCGAGAAGCCGTATACATGTGGTGAGTGTGATTACAGTTTTACAAAATCCGAAAATTTGAAACTACATATGCGAACACATACAGGCGAGAAGCCGTATAAATGTAGTGAATGTGATTTCAGTTGTAACAGATCCGGAAATTTGAAACAACATATGCGCACACATACAGGCGAGAAGCCGTATATGTGTAGTGAATGTGATTTCAGATGTAAACAATCTGGAAGTTTGAAAATTCATATGCGAATGCATACAGGTGAGAAGCCGTATATGTGTAGTGAATGTGATTTCAGATGTAAACAATCTGGAGTTTTGAAAAGTCATATGCAAACACATACAGGCGAGAACCCGTATATGTGTAGTGAATGTGATTTCAGATGTAAACTATCTGGGAATTTGAAAAAACATATGCGAACACATACATGCGAGAAGCCGTATACATGTGGTGAGTGTGATTACAGTTTTACAAAATCCGAAAATTTGAAACAACATATGCGAACACATACAGGCGAGAAGCCGTATAAATGTAGTGCATGTGATTTCAGTTGTAACAAATCCGGAAATTTGAAACAACATATGCGCACACATATAAGCGAGAAGCCGTATATGTGTAGTGAATGTGATTTCAGATGTAAACTATCTGGAGTTTTGAAAAGTCATATGCAAACACATACAGGCGAGGAGCCGTATATGTGTAGTGAATGTGATTTCAGATGTAAACAATCTGGAAGTTTCAAAATTCATATGCGAACACATACAGGCGAGAAGCCGTATAAATGTAGTGAATGTGATTTCAGTTGTGCAGTATCGGGAAGTTTGATGCGCCATATGCGAATGCATACAGGTGAGAAGCCATATATGTGTAGTGAATGTGATTTCAGATGTAAACAATCTGGAGGTTTGAAAAGTCATATGCAAACACATACAGGCGAGAAGCCGTATATGTGTAGTGAATGTGACTTCAGATGTAAACAATCCGGATATTTCAAGAAGCATATGCGAATACATACACGCTAGAAGCCGTATAAATGTAGTGAATGTGATTTCAGCTGTATAAAATCCGGACATTTCAAGAAGCATATGCGAGTACATATAGGACAGAAACCTATAAATGTAGTAAATGTAATTTCACTTATGTATCATCCGGAGGTTTGACCTACCATATGCGACCACATACAGGCGAGTAGCCGTGTAAATGTAGTGATTACGATTGGGGTGGTACTGCATTTGCTGATATGTAATAAATAATTAGTAAACAACCCTCAAGTGTCGTGGTATAGATACGTGTCACTGGTTTAACCTTCAGTTGGTATCGACTGGTCAAAATTGACCGGCGCGCTCATTTTTTGTGCGGCGTTTTATAGGAATTGACGGTAAACATTCCCTTTTCTCAGAATTCATCCGTTTCAACCGCAATTATAGTCGTTCATAAAATCAGTCCTTCTTGTGCAGGGCAAGTAAAAAAATATTGGTCTAATTTGCCCCGAAGAATACCAGTTACGTTATACTTTTTCTTTTTTTTATAGTTTCATATTTTTATATTTCGGTGTATGTTCTCTGTTTTATTTTGTAATATTATTCAAGTGCGACTACTATATAATTTTACCTTTTGAATTATTGACCATGCCCTTATTTTAAATATGAGCGCTTACGCCTTAATCGTCGGAAAAGTACATATTGAAATTGAAATATAGAGTTTGTTATTGGATTAAGAGCATGGTGAAATTAGGAAAACTATACTTGACAGTGATTACAACGATAATGAGATTGTTATTAGTCATCATACGGAAAGAAGATTGCTAGAGCCCAAATTACCTCGAGACATACGCAGCACTATAAAGAAAATTTAACTCACTGGGTTATCTGAACCTGAAGCAGAAACTAGTCAAGGAAGAAAGTGAAGTTAGTACAGAGAAACGACCGCGATGTCATATGTCCTCTTGGAAGAACGATAAAAAACATTCTGCGATATGAACATTAAAGTGTGTATGCAACACTGCTCCGATAATGTCTAAATTATGTACTTGCAGAATTTAAGAAAATTATTTATTTTTTTTTTGAGACTATTCTATTCTTGGAATGATATATAATTTTAAGAAAATGGCATTTTTCAGAAAATATTATTTTTTGTTCTCATTTTCCGTAACTTAAAAGTAATGATTAAAAAATATACAACTCTATGATTTTTAATTTTGTTTTATCTTTTCTTAATCTTAAAGAAAAAATAAAATATTCATCATTTTGGTTTGCTAAATAAATTTTCTAACAAAAACTAAACAGACCTTTAAATCAATAAAAGTAATGCGCTTTTAAAGTTTCCAGGTCAATGATGACTCGACGATACCACTTGAAGTTGAGAAATTAACGATACCAGATTAAGGGTGAAAGTGATGTTTGGCGCAGATTACAATGAGCTTGTTCAGAGTCGTGTCACGTTGAATGAATTCAATTGGGACATGAGAGAAAAAGCATGATACGACCTGGGATGGAGTGCCATGCTTCCGCTATCTTGTCTTTATGTAGTGGACGGCCGTTGTTGTAGTGGTTGGTTCCGCAGGGCTAGAAAGCATCAGAGTCATTTTCCATGGTAGCCTGCTTCATTTGTGGGCATCGACTGGTTTCGGGCGTTCGCCCATCTTCAGGATGCGCCTGTTCGACAGTGTGATAACACAGACTTGCACAGAGCAAATTAAGTTTATTTACTCAGTTATACCATGTGGGACTCAGTTTATACACATACATAGTGTGTATAAACTGAATTTGCTCTGAGAGTGTCAGTGTTATCACACTGTCTGACAAGCGCATCCTGAAGATAGACGAACTCCCGAAACCGGTCCATGACCACAAAATGAAGCGGGCTACCACGGAAAATGTCTCTGATACTCGGACAGTCCTTAATTTTTCGCTCCATGCCCACGGTTGCCCGGCCTATGTCTCCCATCCCGCAAGATTGCTTCGAGAAACTGTTTATTTTGCTTTTTCTATTTTTTCATGAGGAGGGTCAGCCATGTGGGGCTTAGGTGGAGTCCTATTTTAAACAGTTTTCTTCCTTCTCAATTTCAATCTCTTCTCTTACGTGCTAATCCTCATAATTGGTTAATTAGGAAGTATTTTGGTGTCTTCCAAGTTTAACGCACACTCAGTCGCGGGCGTATGCTCGGGAAGAGCAGGCTTTTTCTTTTGTCACGCCTGAAGGGAGGATTATGTTTCGCTCACTACCTAAGCGAAGATGGCAGAATAACGGACCTTGTTTCTGAACTACCATGATTCCTGTCCGTGTTCCATTAGAATTCATGACGACACGCCCATTATGTTCTTCACATACATACAGGGTGTCTGGGCTAAGTCCACCCTTCTTTTTCTCGCTAATTATTGATAATGGAAAAAAAATGCAAACTTTAAATCCCTTTAACATCTGGTATTTTATCCGTCGTAGCATGCATATTTATTTTCTTAAAAAAAATCTGATGTGAAACACTCACACAACTTTCTCTTCCGCCAATTCCCTTATTTAATGGAATTAGTCGTAAAGTGAAAAAACTGCTCAGTCAAAGCGCTCTTTCGGTTTACTAATTTTCTTGAAACTCGGTATTTTGGCCATCTATTTATTTCTAATTAATTTTGTTTTGATGATAGAATTGTGGGAAATTTTATGTGTTAAGTGTTGAACAAATAAAAGCAGCGATTAATAAGTAAAATCCTTAACTTTTAATTACTCTTAGAAAAAGAAAGCAATACAAAATAAAACACACTACTTCAAAACAATTTAAAGCGTCTCAAATCCTTACATCCCTCATCACACTGTACGACACAACATCACTTCTTCGACTGACTTACTCACTCTCTCTATCAACCCCTCCACTCGACGGCTCTTGATGGTGGGGGACCTTTCGGTTCCCACAATTCGGCCATTCTTCCTTTCGCTCGGCCTCGAGCGATAAGTCTGGAAACCATGGTTTGATATATTCTGCACATCCCGTAGTCCTTCGTGGTCCCTCATGAAGGCCTACTGCCTCCACGTCATAGGTGTCTTTTGGTTTTACCTTAATTATTTTGTACGGCCCTAAAAATTTCGCTCGTAGTTTAAGACCTGGGCCTCGCTGAGTACGACGAACAGCTACTAGATCTCCTAGGTTGTATGACATCGGTTGACGACGTCGCCGGTTATACGTTCGTCGATTTTCCGTCTGCACTTTCAATATTTGTTGTTTCGCCTTCTCACGAATATTACTTTTTTCATCGTTGAATGCTCTTAAAGCTTCCTCGTTTAATAATTCGCACAACTTTATATCTTCAGGTCCTCTCATTTTAGTCCCAATCATCAGCTCAAATGGTGTAAAGCCAATACTTCTACTCTTGGTTGAGTTTATTATCCTTTGTACATTTGGAACGTACTTGTACCATTTAGTAGGATCGTCTACCGTCAACTTCGATAACATATTTACTATAATTTGATTAATTCTCTCTACCTGACCATTACCTCGAGGTAAACCAGTAGTTACCATATGGTGGTAGATCCCTTCTTCCTTACAGTATTCTTCAAACTCTTTCGAGGAGAATGCCGTTCCTCGATCTGAGACAATAGCCGCTGGATTTCCAAAGTTTGTTTTTGCAAGTCTAGCTTGCTAATCACTTCAGCGCTTCCAGTGCTCTTAACAGGGTAAAGCCAAACAAATTTAGTGAAACTATCGATTACAGCCAAAATATGCTTGTACTTTTTATTAGTAGACTCCAATGGGCCTAGGTGATCCATATGATATGTATGTAGTGGGCCCTGCTCTTTAGGAATTGGATTGAGCCATCCTTCTTGTTTTCCAAATTTCTTGTTTGTTAATATACATGCGATACGACAAGCGATCACTCTCTCGGCTTTAGACAACACATTAGGTATGTAAAACTGTTGTTCTAATACTTCCTTGGTTTTCCTTGCAGGCAGGTGACCTTTATTATGAACGTTTCTAATTATTTCGTCTTGCATCACCTCCGGTACGACAATTAACTCTCGGCCAGCTACCCATTTAAATAGTATGTCTCTTTTGACTATGTATTCTTTATTTGGACAGGTCCTCAGCGATGTTATTAAAGCCTCGCTTGTAGGGTCCGTTTCTTGAGCCCTTTTCAAGCGAAGATGAACGTCATCTTGAATTGTCATGACTGGGTATCTACTTAATGCATCAACATGCCGCATTCTATCTCCAGTTCGATGTTGCACTTCATAATCGTATTGCTCTAAATACATCACCCATCTAGCTACTCTTAGTGTCAATTCCTTCTTATTAACAGTCTTACTAAATGCGTCACAATCGGTTATTATTTTAAAATGTTTTCCAAGTAAATATATTCTAAATTTCTTGAGAGCTTCTATGATTGCTAATGCTTCTAATTCGTAACTCGGATATTTGCGTTCTGCGTCGTTGGTCTTCTTACTCATGTAATATACTGGATGCATTTGATTATCGATTGGACATTTCTGCAGTAGAACGGCACCATATCCTTCCATCCTGGCGTCCGTATGTTCTTCAATCTCTGCATCCTCTCTGTAAATGTAAAGGACCGGTTCATTGCAGAGTGCATAATTAAGCGCTTCAAAAGCCCTTTTTTCTTCTATGTCAAATTTAAAAATAGAACTTTTCTTCGATAAATCCGAAAGTGGCTTCGCAAGTCGAGAATACTGAGGAATAAATTTTCTGAAGTAACCCGTAAGTCCTAAAAAACTCTGCACTTGTTTCACATTGCTGGGTTCAGGAAACTTCATCACAGCAGCTGTTTTTGTCTTGCTTGGGTAAATTTTTCCATCTTCAACCAAATGTCCTAAAAATTCTACTCGATAATACATAAATTGACTCTTTTTAAAGTTTATTTCTAGACCATATGCACTCGCTATATCAAGTATATACTGGAGTCTTTCCAATAACTGCTGAATATCTTGACCTGGAATTATTAGGTCATCCATATATGGTAAGACAATGCCATCTCTCATCGCGTCCCTGAATACTACGTTTACGTATCGCTGGAAAACGGATGGGGAGTTGCACAATCCAAATGGGACTTTTTTAAAACAATATTGCCCCGAATGTGTCACAAATGATGTAAATTTTTGACTATCTTTATCGACTGCCACATGAAAAAAACCATTTTTCAAGTCGAGTGTACAAAATATTTTAGCACTTTGAAGTCTGTCCAAGATGTCTTCAATAAGCGGCAGTGGATACCTATCCTTTACGATGATCTTGTTAATTCTTCTATAATCAACGCAGAGCCGCGGAGAACCATCTTTTTTCCTGACCAACACAACTGGGCTTGAGTACTCAGAAATACACGGCTTCACAATTCCCTCTTTAATCCATTCCTCTACCTGTCTATCAACAAGTTCACGTTCTGTGAAAGGCAATCGTCGTGGTCTCGAAAATATCGGTTCGTTAGTATTTATAACAATTTGCATTGAGATTTCGGCTGATTTGCTTCTTTGTGGTTTATAATTACTGATCATCTCTTTTATTCTCTTGGCATATTCTGGAGTACAACGAGGGCCAATATTAACCTCCTCGAATTCATCATCCACATTTATAGCCAGAATATCGAACGGCTTTTCGATTTTAACAATTCCATTTTCCACTGACATTTTAGCTTCGTTTAACAGCTCCTGACCTCTGATAAAATCGACCCCAATGTTGTAAGAGACTACATAGATTTTGGTTTCAAAATTTTGATTGTCTACAATTATGTCAGTATTAAAGTAACGTAAGGGCTGAACAAGTTGCCCGCTAAAGCTTCTTAAAGACTTGTCTGAGCAATGGAGTTTAAGCTCTCCTAAGCTGTGAAATATTCTGTCGCTAGTTAAGTTTACGACGCTCCCAGTGTCAATCAAAGCAATGTATAATTTATTGGCGACAACTATTTCTTTATTAAATTTTGGTTCAGCGTTGACCAAGAGGTTCACATTCGCTTTCAAGTCCGTCTTCTTTTCTGGACAAACAATTGCCTTATGGCCAAAGCCTCGACAGTTAAAACATTTAAAGCCTTTAGCTTTATGCTCACAATCTTTTGAGATGTGACCTTGCGTTCCACAATTATAACATCTAGTATTGTTACTGGTCGAAATTGCTACTTTACTAGCTCCAGTCTGTGCAGTTTTTGATTTTGAGTGCGACTTAACATCTTTAACTTTAAAGTCTCTAACTCGCAGTTTGTCAAAAATCTCTAATTTGTCCTTGAGTTCTCTCAAGTTTCGAGCCTCATAAAGAAATGCTTTATTAATTGGTCCATCTGGGCTACCATCAATAATGTATTGGACCAATGCTTCCTTATCAATACGACCTTGTGAAGCTAGTTCTCTCATTGCAAAATAATACTCTTTTCCTTTTTCTTCTTTTCTCAATTTTCTATTCGAAAGTAACTTGTGCAACTGTGCACTGTTAGTTTTCTTCTTAAACTCCTTTAAAAGTAATTTTTTTAGATGTTCGTACGATTTAATACCCCTTTCACTTCTTAGAAAACTCCTAGCAGAACCAGTCAATGACTTCTTTAACACAATTAACTTATAGAAATCGTCCCATCCCCATAATTCGGCTTCATCTTCAAAATCTTCAAAGAACAGTTCAATTTTATAATTATTATCGCCAGAGAATTTTTTAATAGTATCTTCAACGTCTTTATAAGTCACTGTGAATAAAGGTAATTTCTCATTTGGTGATTTCGATTTCAAAGTAGTATTTCTATCTTGTTTTTTCTTTATCATCTTTGTATTTGTATTTCTATCATCGTCTTTCTTATATTTTTCTTCATCTTCTTCTTCTTTGTCTTCGTCTTCTTCTTCTTCGTCTTCGTCATCTACTTCCTCTTCTTCTTCATCTCCGTCACTTTCTTCATTGTCTTCTTCAGGATTATAGTCGTCTAAATCTATAAGTCTTTTCAGTATATTCTCAATGGTTTTATCTTTATCGTCCTCATATGGAACTATAAGCAAACTAGCAATAGCTACTAAATCGCTAATACTGAAATTGTCTTTGCAAAATTGAAATTTGGCTTGATATTCTGTGTCTTTAAATTTAAATTGGAATCCTTCAAATTCTCTTAGTCTCTTCCTATTCGTTCGAACAAATTCATTTCCGGAATATTCAGACTCAAATATTAGCTTATGCAAAGCCTTTATAGTTTTTATTTTTGCAACACCTATGCTATATTTAATGTTTTTCAAATCTGCTAATGTATTATGTCCCATTCTGAAACTTTAAACAACAAACAACAAAGTACAATATAAAGAACAATTACAACAATTGGAAAGAAATAGTCCTTTTTTAAATTTAGTGTAAATAAAAAAAAAGGTTTTATAACTTCCTGCAAGCTAAAGAAAAATAAACTTCATAAAAGAGAAATTTTCTTCTTTTAAATATTATATATCTTAAAAAAAAATAATAATAGTTATAGTAATCTTTAAACTCTGTTTTTAAATCTAACTTAAAATACTTAAAAGAAAGATGCCGACAAAGAGGATACTTGTTGGGAGAGTGCTCTCTCTCACACAGCTATGTTCTGTCTCTTTTCTTCCTTCTATTACGTCACGATCAGCTTGCCACCACTGATTAGTCACTCACACTGCTTTTACTAATTTTATTAATGTTAATAAAATTTATCATCAGAAATAAATAAAATCAATATCGCCAGTTAAAAGAAAAATTGAATTATCGTCACAATTAATTCACAACCGTCACCTTTAACGGAAAAATATCGCCACCTTTAACAGCCAACTGTCTTAACAAATTAATCCCGAACAATAATCAAATTTATCCCGGACAGGCCCCCAAATTTGTGGGAAATTTTATGTTAAGTGTTGAACAAATAAAAGCAGCGATTAATAAGTAAAATTCTTAACTTTTAATTACTCTTAGAAAAAGAAAGCAATACAAAATAAAACACACTACTTCAAAACAATATAAAGCGTCTCAAATCCTTACATCCCTCATCACACTGTACGACACAACATCACTTCTTCGACTGACTTACTCACTATCAACCCCTCCACTCGACGGCTCTTGATGGTGAGGGACCTTTCGGTTCCCACAGAATTGTATACTCAACTATGATACCACTATAGAGGAAGCTGTAACCCCACACTGCGGACCATGAGACTCGGAATTTCAACTACATATCCAGTTATAATTAATATTATTTTGATGACAGAAATGTCTAACAAACTCAAACAGCACATTAGATGAAGCCTAACCCCACCCCTCCCACGTACACTACAACGGCCCCTAAATGAATTTTTCCAGGAAGATGTTTCAAATAAAAGTTGTAGCCCGTTGTATGTGTAGTTAATATATGAAGTTTGAAAAAAAATCGTCGGAGCTATTTTTGAGAAAAACGCAAAAAAGTAAAAAAAACAACTAGTAAAGTAGTATTTCCGGTTGAGGAATTTTGACAGATAAAGCACCGTCAACTAAACGGAATATCATATTTCAACTTTCTGCGGTTTTTCGTTTTTGTGCTGTGCTATTCACCTACACACACACACACACACACACACACACACACCCCATTTGCTAAAAAACACTTTTTTGGACTAAGGGGGACTAAAAACGGATATTTCCGGTGAAAACTCGATATCGAAAATTTGACACGATTCCAATACTTCCTCATACTAGGCAGTAAGAGAAAGTAAAAATATCGTTAGATAATGCTCAAGAAATAAAGGGAGGTATGGTTTGAAATTATTTTCGAAGAAAATGATTTAACAATAATTACCGAGTAAAAGGGGTGAACAACTTAGCCCGGGCACCCTGTATATGCATTAATACATTTTATGTACATGGACTTTCAGTACTTAACTATAACTTCCAACATAAAGTAAAGTTTAAAAATAATTTTTATTAAAATTTCTTATTAATTAAGGGAGAAATACATGTAGAAACCCTATAGTTTCAATACATTTTTATAATAGAGTGTACTTCACTCTCCTGTGTCTGTAAACACTTCCCACGTCATAAGGCCGTTCTTGCTGGTTGAGCATCCAGGAAAAAACTTTCCAGCAAGCGTTGTAATTAATCTTTCATGTAGTCCACTTTGGTGGACAAGTAGAGATGTGAAATTCGTGTTTAACGAGGGAAATCTGTGGTCAGTCGCAAGAACTTATTCTGTATAATTTGTAAAGAGGCTACATTGGTTGAGCATGTCAAGTCCATGATGGAGAGCCATAAAGTAGCATTAGCCTAACAAGTATCTTATACAACATGACCTTAGTGGTAGTGACAATTTGGATTCCCCACAGAGTACAGGAAACAGCATACGTATTGTTAACTTGCCTCGATTGACTCTCTCTTTTACATGAGTAGTAAAAGTTGTTTCTATCCACCAACACCTCTAGATATCTGACAGTATTCGCCCAGGACACGATCTCATCCTCCATTGTTAACTTGCCTAGACAACACAGGCCTAAGCTTTCTAAAAAAAATGGCTTCTGTTTTGGAATTATTGATTTTTATTTTCCATTTGTTGCAAAATTTACTAGTGTTCCCTAAAGCTTTTTTATTTAATCGATTGACTGCACTAGCAGGAGGTGTAGATAGCATTATCGTCGGCATATAAAGCATTATCGCTGAAGGTAGACATTGAAGAAGAGATAGGGGAGATGAGAAATAGTGCCGGCCCAATTATTGAACCTCAGAACCCCAGAAGTGCTAACTAACTTTGATAAGTTAGAATTGAAGGACGTACAGAATTTCCTTTAATATAAATAAGAATGTTGTTGTGCTTTATGTTTGTTTGATATATTAATAATTTATGAAGGGTGGCAGGAATATGAACCTCTTTAACTGGCTTATATAATTATATTTTTCTTGAATAGAATTACATTTTTTCCTGATGTTCCGACACTCTGCGTGCCATTGTCAAGGGAAGATTATTTTACAATAGTTAATGTATACCATCTCTATTGCAAGATGTGATGTATGTGTAGAGTTTTGAACACCGGTTTCAAGGTATGTCCAAATTAGGCTTTTTTATTTTATTTTGTAATTCTGTTGTTACTGGTCATATTTCTGTTTATTGCAATATTTATTAAGTTATGTTTTTAAACACCTTGTATCTGGTTGTATTAAGTTATTATGGAATTTTGTAATGGGACCACGTGGTTCGAATATTTGATTTTTTCTTTAATTTATACATTAGAACGTTATGTATTGTTAACTTTATGGCTGTACATTTGAGTACCACGAGCTAAGAGCAGTACCGCTTTTTTATAAAATAAAATGCTTAATTTGGACATAGAAATAAATTTGGAAAAAATGTAATTCTATTCAAGAAAAATATAAATGCCTCGGTCCACAATTCTGGCTAGTTGAGCAGTTATGGATAGGCCTGACCAGAAGCCAAACTGTTCATCTTTGATTAACCGATTTTTATCCAAATGGAGATTCATTCTCATGAGTAGGGATTTTTTTTCAATAATCTTACTAATTGTCCTGAGCAAACTAATCGATCGATAATTATTTGGCTGTTTCGATGATTTATTTGGTTTTAGTAGAAGAGTTATCTTAAAAGTTTTCCATTGATTAGGAAAGCAACCAAAAACAAGACACCTCAGAGACATTTTCCGTGGTAGCCTGCTTCATTTTGTGGTCATCGACCGGTTTCGGGCGTTCGCCCATCTCAGTTTCACACTCTGTGTGAAATTGTTTGCTCTGTACGAGTCTGTGTTGTCACACTGTCTAAAAAAAACGCATCCTGAAGATGGGCGAACGCCCGAAACCGGTCGATGACTTCAAAATGAAGCAGGCTACCACGGAAAATGTCTCTGATGCTTTCCAGCTCTGCGGAACCAACCACCACAACAAACAAGACACCTCTTAAAAAAAAAATTGATGAGAAACACAATGGCTTTACGAGGAAGATTTTTAAGAAGAATATTATGTATATTATTTAAGCCTGGTTAATTTTTATTTTTTCTGGTTTTTGATAACTTCAGGTATTTCTTTTGGCGAAGTTACACTACTTTCTGGGGGAGAGTAGTGGCAGTTCCGCAAGAAAAAACTTACATGGCGTTCTATTTTCATTCGATGACTTGGGAATCCTTATCATTGCTCTGCCTATGAACACTCACCAGGAAGTTTGCCATAATATTCGCTTTATCATTATTAGAAGATGCCTATATGTTATTATAGATTATAGGGGAACTACATTCAGTACTGTTATATGGAGTTTTAAGTACTTTACATCCTTCCGCAGTGAATTATTATTAAGGTCCAAGTTAGAAAGATAATATTTTCACTTATCGAATTGAATCTTAATTGGAGTTAAAAATAATTGCAATGTAACCGGGTTGTGGATGCTAGATAAAATAGAATGACTAATAGGCGTTGGGAAGTTTCTTGAATTTTCAGTTAAGGAAATATCGTGTAAGGCTAAGTTCATAAGTTTTCGGTGGATAGTAAGCAGGTAATTGGAGGGTATTCAAAATAAAATTCTGGTTCTCTGATCATTCTAACAGATGTCACTGGTTTGTATATAAATTTGATGAAATTCGTTAGAGTTTCTCGAAAACTGAAAAAAATTCTGTAATAACGCACTTCCGGTTTACTTAATTTCTTGAAACTCGCAATTTCGGTCATTTATTTATTTCTGATTAATTTGTTTGGATGGTAGAATTGTATAATCAACTGTGATAGCAGTTTAGAGGAAAACCTAACCCCACCGTTCCCCTAAAAAAGCCACCTTAAGTTGTAGATCTGTGTGTGTGCAGTTGATATACCAAGTTTGAAGAAAATCGTCGGTGCCATTATTGAGAAAATTGCAAGAAAGTAAAAAAAATACCACTAAACTGTAAAATATGTTGTAGTAAAAATGCATTTCCGGTCATGCGATATTTCAAACTCGGAATTTCAACAACACATTTAATTCTACTTAGATTATGTAGATATCAGAACTGTATATTAAAGTGAAATAGCCCTTTAGAGTCGCCCTTCCATAAAACCCTTAAATGCATTTTCCCGAAGGAAGATTTCAAATATAAATTGTATGTGTTGGGGACATGTAAATTTTAAAGCAAATCGTTGGAGCTATTTTCGAGAAAATTGCAGAAAAGTAAAAAATCATTCAGTAAATTGGTTCTTCCGGTCGAAGAATTTTGACCGCTAACCTACTACTGTCGGGTCCCCCAGGTTATTCCCTAACCTAACGGAATGTCAAGTTTGAACTTTCTGGGATTTTCTTTTATGAGCTTTGCTGTTCACATACATAAAGTCAAATACACACACACATACAAACCATTTGCGAAAAACCACTTTTTTGGACTCGAGAGACCTCACAATGGATATTTCCGGCGATAACTCGATATCGAAAATTTAGCATAGTTACAATACTTCCTCTTCCTAGGAGTAAGAGAAAATAAAAATGTAATATTTTTGCATTCTATTTTGTATATATACATATTTACTACTTCTAGTGTAACGTGAAATTTGGGGAGAACTTAGTTGTGCCGTGGGCAAGAAAACGTTGCGGAGCACTGATCTACAGTGTCAGGGTGGATTGCTCCTTAATGATAAAAGCTGTGAACTGCCGTTAAGATATTATACGCAAAAGGTGATTGTAAGAAGGTATTATCGTAACTGTAGAACATCTTAAAACTGATAAGAAATATTTCGGATTCTATTTTGTAATTAATTCGCGCCTACGATTTGAATTTTAGTTTTCTTATCTAAGCTAAGAATGTCATTCTTCCAAACTCAGCCCTTCATGGTTAGTTGCAGACCGAAGTGATTAGTGAACAAAATTTACGTGAGGATATTGTATGTCTTTGTGGAAGTAGGAGATTACATGTATTTGTCATATATTAGTGCAGAAACTGTTGATAGATAGTAAAACACCATAAACATATTTCCAAAATTAAACTAATGAGAAAAAAATAGCTGTTTTTTCTTCAATGTAAAAATATTTCGAAGAATAATAATGGATGCATAATACTAAGCTCAGTCGCTTAATCAGAGGCAAAGAATTATTTTATTTTCATTGGAGAGCTATGTTAAGTTGTTTCCATTGCTTTGAGTTTTGTGAAGAGGAAGGTTATAATAGTTGCAAGGTGAAATATGTTTTGTATTTTGTTGTGAAAGGGATTGATGGTTTTGTTGAATATACATTTTTTTCTTAAGTTACGCATGGATATTGTATGTTGAGTGTATTTTCCTAATAATTAATTCTAAAAATTCTCTTCTCTGTAAAGTTATTGCGTACATAATAATCGTTTACTAGGATGTACAAATTAAATTTTAACATTATTGATGAACAAGAACAACGCTAGTTAGGAATTTGTTTGAAATTAGGTAAGGAAAAATATTATTTTCTCAGGTTTACTGTAATTTGGAACTGAGATTTGATCTATTTTTGGTTATTATTATTAGGTGATCGTTATATAATACCAAGGAGTTGGAACTTTCTGATACAATTATTCTTTTTATTGACTATTTCCCATTAAGCACGCTTGATTGTTTATGTTATTGTTTAGCTGGAACCGCATGCAGACCACTGAGACTGAGAGAAAACTCAGCCCAACGAATGGCTAATTTCGACATTTGCTTTTAGCATGCTGTATTTTCTGCTTATTATTACTCACGACATGAAAGATTTTGAATAACTTCCACCTTTTTGTAGTTACAAAATCGTCATACTCAAACTATCTCCACATTTCTTTATAATTCACTTTCCTCATCTTAATATATATAATTGTATTTTGTAGGAAATACATTGCTTTTTTTTTACCGTTATTAGTTTTTTCTTGTTTATTTTTATGCTAATCTTGAAGCCACGCTTTTGTGATGCTCAAGAGTTAAAATTGTCTGCTTAGAGCGAAAATAATGTAAAATAATTTCATTTTATCAGCCGGTTTTAACACCCAGTTATTAAATTAGATGCACATACTTCATCTAGTATTCACATCTTTCAAGCAAATTTAATTTTAACAGTTTTATGCGGGGTTTCACCTAGGCCCCTACAAAGTACAAGTCATGCTCGTAACTACATGAGCAAATTAGGACTTTTACACTATCCTAAACTTGTGATTTATAAGTACTTATGAGGGTAGAGATTTTTTTCTAATTGAAATGAGATAATTGTTTCGGATTTTCGTTAAACTTCGGTATAGAATCCGTAAATACTTGAATTTCACCAACGCGTATTGTGGGACAGGAAAGTTGTTCAATTAGGGGATTGAAATAAGCTGCAAAAAAGGAATAGAATCTGCGGTAACGAAATTTTCCTAGGTCTGGGACTGGATCCTTAATAATACCCGTGTATAAAATGTAGCCTAAACTAATTTATTAGAAAATTATGATGAACCAGTTTCTAATTTTAGGTAGCAATTGATAGTAAAACATATTTAATTGGTGACAGTTACTTAAGCAAGATGTGATAATGCACCACATTTATTGTGTGTATATATCACCATATTATGTGTTGGTGAAGTTATATATTTTTGTAAGCCTATGGTTACATAAAATAATAATTAAATAAATAGAGAGCATTTTGAACAATCCTGATTTAATGTGAATAAAGGTAAATTAACTCGTAACTCATAAACTAAACTGTGAATTATTTAAAATATTCAATTAAATTACATCGCTACAATACTCTGTTATTCCAGGTTTGATGTTTCTTTACCAAAGTGTGAATATTCTACAGCCAGGCATAAATATTGAAACATTTTAAATATTTTAGAAAGAACTTGAAAGTGATATTAAGTTTACTTAGCACAAAACAATTGTAAGTAGATTCAAAACTGATTAGTATACACATCATTACTATTATAAAAAACACTGAGATCACAAAGGAAAAAAATCTGGTGTGAAACACTCACACAACTGACTCCTATTTCAGTTCTCAAAATTATAATTGACAAACTTTATAGTTAGCGTACCAAATTTAATGAAATTCGTCGAAAACTGAAAAACCTGCTCAGTAAATGTGAATTTTCAGTTTACTAATTTTCTTGATACTTGGAATTTCGCCCGTCTGGATTAATTTTGTTTGGATGATAGAATTGTATAATCACTTTAGAGAAAAACATACTCTACCCCTTCTTAAAAGCGCCCTTAAATGAATTCAAGCGCCATGAAGCAGTTGGGCACTAGTATCAGCCCAAGCATATAATGAATTATTATCTATTATTAACATGCTTTACAGAATTACCTAAAATCAAGCTACAGTAAAATCGCACTTGCGCTTAACGGATTTTTTCAAATTAGAAAATCTACCAGTGCTTGTAATGTATATTAATATTATTTTGATGATAAAAATATACATTCTACTCATTAGTTATACACAGAGTTATACACTGATACACATTAGTTTATATATATATTGAGAGATTTGTAAAACTTTAAAATCTCGTAAATAGTTTTTCATTTTAATGTTTTCCTCATTATTTTTTGAATTCGACAAATTTTTTCGAGCATAACCCAAAGTTTTTGTATAAGATAGAATACGAACGTTATGATTATTATTTTAAATCAGCAAGTTTTTATTGATAAACTTTAATTTTCAAGATTAAGATGCCATATGCTGGGTTATAAGTAAGTTATATGGTTATTTTTTTACTGAATGCACTTTTTTCATGAATCATGTCAACTCTTCAAAATGGTATAATTAGATGCCGAAACGTCGAGATTTATTATAAAAATAAAATTAAGTAATAAAAAAATATGAAGGGAGATAAAAACAACCTATTACAAATTAATTTTTATTCTAGTTGGAAAGGTCGTGTATACATTACTTGGAGTTTTTGAGGAGGAAGGTTATAGTAGTTCGTTAGGGAAGGGAATATTCCTTGAATATAAAGATTTTTCTTAAGTTATGCATGGATATTGTATTTTGACATGTATACCATTAACATTTAGTTGTAATAATATAATCTGTTTTAAGTTGTGGCCTACATAATAGTCGCATCTTAGGGTATCCAAATTAAATTTAAACATTATTTAAGATCTTAGCTAGTTAGTTATTCGTTTGAAATGAAGTAAGATAAAATATAATTTTGTTAGATTTATTGTAATTTAGAACTGAGATTCGATCTATTTTTTCAGGGCCTGGACCCTTAACAATACCAATCTATAAAAGACAGATTAATTTAATAAATAGTTATTAAAAATTAATTTCGATTTTTAGATAAGTAGTGATGATAAATCATATTTCATTGGTAGCAGTTAATTGAACAAAATGGATGTATTGATATAATATACAGTAGATAAAGATAATACCATATTATAAGTTAGTGATGTTTTATAGTTTAAATTATATAAAATTAATAATAATTGTATAAATAAAGACAATTTTAAACAGGCAAGATTTAAATGTATATAAAGGTAAAGTTATTCGTATCTCATATATGTAAAAGTGAATTATTTAAAATGTTAAGATAAATAAATTTCTTATTTTATTGTTACTTTATTTAACTTTATTGTTACTGTATGGCTAAATTATTGTTCCAGATCTGACGTTTCTGTGGAAAAACTGAATATCCTTCAGCCAGGCATATTTATTGAAGCATTTTAAATATTTTAGAAAAATGTTGAAACTGATACTACAGTGATTTAGCAGGAACAATAGCAAGTAGATTCTGACAAAACTGATGACTATACACATCAGTACTGAAATACAGAACACTAAGAAAACAAAGGAAAAAAAATCTTAATAAATCACAATAAATTTTGCTAAAATGAATTTCAACGATTGTGCAGGCAGTCATTAAAGATGAAGAAGTGGTATTATATATACCATTCAGTGATGAGAAGTTATACAAAGTGATGTTAGTAGTTATAAGAAAGTAGTATCGAGTAGTACATTTGAATGCACATATACTGGCGAGCAGTAAACATGTTGAGAATGTGATTGTAGTGCATCGCATACATACCTTTGGATGCACATACTCGAATAGATTCTTGCGGAAAGCACAGAAGAAATTTGAAGCATAATTTCCTTACTCATGGTGGCGAGAAACCATACAAATGCAATGAATGGTACTCCACTGCTAGTAGAGCCAGTCATTTGAAAAAAAATATGCTAACTCATACTGGCGAGGATCCATAGAAATGTAGTGAACGGGATTTCGGATGCAAGGAATTAGTAAAATGCATAAACAAATACATACATGCGTGAAGCCGTATAAATGTACTGAATGTGATTTCAGTAGTGCATCATCCAGAATTTTCATGAATCATATGCGAACACATACTAGCGAGAAGCCGTATAAATATACTGAATGTGATTACAGTTGCAAATCATCCTACCATTTAAAACGACATATTCGAACACATACAGGCGAGAAGCCGTGTAAATGTAGTGAATGTGATTTCAGTTGTGCAAAATCCGGAAATTTGATGCGCCATATGCGAACACATAAAGGTGAGAAGCCGTATATGTGTAGTGAATGTGATTTCAGATGTAAACAATCTGGAGAATTGAAAAAACATATGGGAACACATGCAGGCGAGAAGCCGTATAAATGTAGTGAATGTGAATACAGTTGTGCAGTATCCGGAAATTTGATGTACCATATGCGAACACATACAGGCGAAAAGCCGTATAAATGTAGTGAATGTGATTTCAGTTGTGCAGTATCCGGAAATTTGATGCGCCATATGCGAACACATACAGGTGAGAAGCCGTATATGTGTAGTGAATGTGATTTCAGATGTAAACAATCTGGAGACTTGAAAAAACATATGCGAACACATGCAGGCGAGAAGCCGTATAAATGTAGTGAATGTGAATACAGTTGTGCAGTATCCGGAAATTTGATATACCATATACGAACACATACAGGCGAAAAGCCGTATAAATGTAGTGAATGTGATTTCAGTTGTGCAGTATCCGGAAATTTGATGCGCCATATGCGAACACATACAGGTGAGAAGCTGTATATGTGTAGTGAATGTGATTTCAGATGTAAACAATCTGGAGAATTGAAAAAACATATGCGAACACATGCAGGCGAGAAGCCGTATAAATGTAGTGAATGTGATTTCAGTTGTGCAGTATCCCGAAATTTGATGTACCATATGCGAACACATACAGGCGAAAAGCCGTATAAATGTAGTGAATGTGATTTCAGTTGTGCAATATCCGGAAATTTGATGCGCCATATGCGAACACATACAGGTGAGAAGCCGTATATGTGTAGTGAATGTGATTTCAGATGTAAACAATCTGGAGAATTGAAAAAACATATGCGAACACATGCAGGCGAGAAGCCGTATAAATGTAGTGAATGTGAATACAGTTGTGCAGTATCCGGAAATTTGATGTACCATATGCGAACACATACAGGCGAAAAGCCGTATAAATGTAGTGAATGTGATTTCAGTTGTGCTGTATCCGGAAATTTGATGCGCCATATGCGAACACATACAGGTGAGAGGCCGTATATGTGTAGTGAATGTGATTTCAGTTTTACAGACTCTCAACATTTGAAAAGACATATGCGAACACATACAGGCGAGAAGCCGTACAAATGTAGTGAATGTGGTTCCAGTTTTGCAGTCGCTCAGAATTTGAATAGCCATTTGCGAACACATACAGGCGAGAGGCCGTATAAATGTAGTGAATGTGGTTCCAGTTTTGCACTCGCTCTGAATTTGAATATCCATATGCGAACACATGCAGGCGAGAAGCCGTATAAATGTGGTGAATGTGATTTCAGTTGTGCAGTATCCGGAAATTTGATACGCCATATGCGAACACATACAGGTGAGAAGCCGTATAAATGTAGTGAATGTGATTTCAGTTTTACACTTTCTCAAAATTTGAAAAGACATATGCGAACACATACAGGCGAGAAGCCGTATAAATGTAGTGAATGTGATTTCACTTTTGCAGACTCTCAACATTTGAAAAGACATATGCGAACACATACAGGCGAGAGGCCGTATAAATGTAGTGAATGTGATTTCAGTTGTGCAGAATCCCGAAATTTCATGTACCATATGCGAACACATACAGGCGAGAAGCCGTATAAATGTGGTGAATGTGATTACAGTTGTAGAAAATCTGAATATTTGAAACAACATATGCGAACACATACAGACGAGAAGCCGTATAAATGTAGTGAATGTGATTACAGATGTAAGCAATCTGGAGATTTGGAAAAACATATGCGAACACATACAGGCGAGTAGCCGTATAAATGTTGTGAATGTGATTTGAGTTTTGCATTATCTGGAAGTATGATGTACCGTATGCGAACACATGCAGCCGGGATGCCGTATAAACGTAGGTAATGTGTTTTCAGTTGTACAGAATCGGGGAGGTTTGATAAAGCATAAACGAACACATCCTGGCGGGAAGCCATATAAATGTAGTGAGTGTTATTTCAGTTATTTACATCTGGAAATCTGAAACAACATATGAGAACATATACGAAGGAAAAGCTGTATAAATGTAGTGTGTGCAAATGGACTTGCATAGTAGTTGCTAATGTATAATTAAAACATTATAATACTCAGGTTCCGGGGTGAGACCAAGTCAGTTGTTTGCTCTAATGCGATTTTTCGCCCATATTGCAATGATCTTCTTCAGGATCGTGTCACCTTGGATGAATTGGAATGGAGTACTGAGAAAGACTCATGATTGGACAGTGATGAGGTGCTTATGCTATCTTGTCTGTAGGACGCTGATTAGTTTTTCTTTCCCTGCCCACAGTTGCCTGGCGGGTGAGGAAGCTTAAGGTTCCTATTCGGCTGCCCTCTTGCCAAAATTGTAGCCTTGTTTTGCTTCCTAAAACCGTTTTCGTTTTTACACTTGGCTTTTTCTTGCCATTTCATGAGCAGGGCAGCCATGTTCTGCTCAGATGGTGATCTATTAAAAAAGTTTTGCCTTTCTTATGTTCTACCGCTTTTTTTCGGACAGGATCGCAATAATTGTCTATTTGGGCAAGTACGGTGCTTAAGAATTTAACGCATACTAGTTGTAGACCAATGTTCAGAATAAGGAGACTTATTGGTTTGCTAGTATAGGAGGAAAAATTGAGCCGTGTCTACTATCTATAGCCTAAATATCCAAGTTAGGGTCCCGGTCCTATATTATTTTGATTCCGGTTAGAAATCTATAAGCATTCAAGGCATCACGACAGTGATGACGCTCACTGCATTTCTTTCCCTAGCGCGTCATCGGCAGCTATTCTACGTTGGGTATACCAATATATATTTGCCATACTGGCATAAGTCCTGTGCACACATAGTATTATTTTTTCGAGCCACTGGAATTGACAGTCCTTTCAGGCTGCTCCTTGTTTGAGCCTTTCTTGGCAAGACTGTCTCGGCTTGATCGTCTCCAAATATACCACAGTTTCCGGATATCCATTGAAGAAGTATATCGGTAGTAGTGTTTTGAATTCTATCAATTAGATCATGGCAACCTCTACGCTTTCAGAGGTATTATATTTCCGGTCCGCTAAGTCAACGATCGCAGCTTGGCAGTCCGCCTGTAGCATTTCGATCTTCTCTGCTCTTCTTCGTAGTGCTTTCAATGCCAGCAATCGCAGCATGTGAAACGAAATGTCGGATTCTAGCAAACTATTGAGGCGGTCTCAATTTGTAAACTTGAGTGTTTTCCATGAGAATGCCCAAAGATCAATTCCAAATTAGATACAAACACTTCACTTAAAGCGGTCTCATTTCTGTAAATTAATGTGGTCAGTTTTATCAACATATTTAACTCCCATGTTTCGCTGGAGTTGGAACTACTGATACTTTTTGTCATATTAAAATGATTTCTTATTTTTATCGTGTACTTTTAAATAGTAAACAGTGTGAGATAGTGTTGTTGTTGTGGTTGGTTCCGCAGAGCTGGAAAGCATCAGAGACATTTTCCGTGGTAGCCTGTTTCATTTTGTGGTCATCGACCGGTTTCGGGCGTTCGCCCATCTTCAGGATGCGGTTTTCAGACAGTGTGACAACACAGACTTGCACAGAGCAAACTTCAAAGCATCCTGAAGATGGGCGAACACCCGAAACCGGTCGATGACCACAAAATGAAGCAGGGTACCGCGGAAAATATCTCTGATGAGATAATGTTATTGGCTGTACAATTGATATTTTACGAAATGTATTTATTTTGATTTTTTATTTGACAAAGGAGTGATCTGATTTTGGAATCGCACAAATCGTATTGAAATATAATATTATCTTTAGATTAGTTATTATTTCCTTCAGTATATAAATAACCTAATATATATTTCCTCAATTTTATAATAACATTCTTTATATAAACTGAATATAAATAGCAAACATTCTGATACAATTACATTACATAAGAAATTTCTTTAACTTTCAAGATATATCCAAACATAAATATCAAGATTAGTATGGGAATACTACAAACCCTAGCATATAATGAATTATTATCTTATTATAAAAAAAAAAAGTGCAAATAATATACAACCGAACCTCTGATATAGCAAATGGAACTTTACATAACATTTTTTTACAGAATTACCTAAAATCAATTGTTTACTTCATAATAAAGCGATAGTAAAATCGCACTTCCACTTGGCGGAGTTTGTTCAGATTTGAAAATCTATCAGTATTTGTAATGGATATTAATATTATTTTGATAGTAATTAGGCACTTTACAGAATTGTTGCTATTGTACTCCCAGAACCCCCAAATAATCAATTTTCCTAGGGATATGTTATAAATAGTAGTGATATGTATTTATGTATTTAGACAGTATATGGAGTTTAAAGGAAATCGTTGGAGCCTTTATAGTCGCCCCTTGAAGCATTGAAACCTTAAAGTATCATTTCTGGTTGAAGGGTATTGTCTGAAATCTTCATTTCAAATACAGTTGCAGTACCTGAGAGATATATTAAATGTGAGTTGCCTGCGATATAACGCTATATAGATACATTGTTCAAACTGTCTCTCTCTCTCACACACTCAGGGAAATTCAGAATATGTATTTCCAGTGAAAACTCAATTTCGATAATTAGAAACGATCTCAATACTTCCTCCTTACTGAGAGTAAGAGAAAGTGGAAGCGATCATTACAGAAAGTTCAAACTTTATACTTAGTTTTAGGTGCTAGCATCGAACCTTATGAAAATCCGTCAACCAAAAGTAACAAATTTAGTTAACTGGTTTGTTCTTTTCATCTGCTCGGTAAAGCTAGTGCGTTCCGGTGCGGTTTATAAAAATGAACTCTTCTTACATGGAAAAAAAAGAAATACAAAAAAAAAAATCATGTAAAATTCAATTCAAATGATTCCCCCTGTTTTAGGAAAGAAAAAAAAATCTGGTGTGAAACACTCACACAACTTTCTCTTACTCCTGTTCTCAAAATTATAATTGACTAATGTTATAGTTTGTGTACCAAATTTAACGAAATTCAGCGAAAAATTGAAAAACAGTTCAGCAAAAGCGCACTTTCGGTTAACTCCTTTTCTTAAAACTCGGAATTTTGGCCAACTATTTATTTCTAATTAATTTTGTTTAGATGATTAAATTGTATATTCAACCATGATAGCAATTTAGAGGAAGCTGTAACCCCACCCTTCCCTTAAAAGAGCCCTTATATGAATTTTCTCAGAGAAATGTTTTGAATAAAAGATATAGATCTTTGCATGTATAGTTTATATACGAAGTTTTAAGAAAATCGTCATAGCCATTTTTGAGAAAATCGCGAAAAAGTGAAGAAATCATTTAGTCAAGTGTTAAAATAAAGGCGCTTCCGGTTATCCGATTTTTTCAAACTCTGAATTTCAACAACATATTTAATTCTGCTTACATTATTAAGAAGGCAGAATTGTCTAATAAACTGAAATAGCACTTTAGATGAAAACCGAACCCCACCCTCCCCCGGAAGTGCCCTTAAATGAATTTTCCCGGAGAAATGTTTCAAATAAAAGTTGTAGCTCTTTGTATGTGTAGTTGATTCAACAAGTTTAAAGAAAATCGTCGGAGCCATTTTTGAGAAAATGCAAAAACGTAAAAAAAAAAAAACTAGTAATGTGGTACTTCCGATTGAGGAATTTTGACTGTTAACGTACAGTCAGATCCCATGGTGATACCTAAAAGGAATATCAAGTTTCAACTTTCTGCTTTCTGAATTTCAAGTTTCAATATCTGTTTCAACTTTTTTCATTTTTGAGCTATGCTGTTCACATACATACACCCACACACACTCAGACCATTTGCTAAAAACCACTTTTTTGGACTAGAGGACCTCAAAACGGATATTTCCGGTGAAAACTCGATCTCGAAAATTTGACACGATTAGAATACTTAGTAAAAAAAGTTTAGTATTGTTCTAATAAATATTGTTACATCACAGAAACTATTGTACCAAATCTGTTGTTGTATATTACTACAGTATGGTAATATTGGAAATATTAATGGCTGGCATCCAGAAATTTAGAGGCTCATTCAAACATAAACTCAAGTCGAACTTCTTGCTGATGGGTTGCCTTCTGTTAACAAACTTTTTCAACTCTAGTGTTTATTAAAAATGCTAGCGGTCGTGCTTAAAAGGTCTTAATCAAGAACTTCGGATAGCACTTTTAAATATCGAGCTGGATATAAAGTTTGTTGTTGTGGTTGGTCCCCCAGACCTGGAATAACTCTGATTTTTTTCCGAGGTAACCTGGTTCTTTGAGTGATAACCGAACTAGGCAACGACTGGCGAGTCCAATTGTGTGTCTTTCAGTAGTTCGTTTAGTTTCACTGTTTTTTGGTACGTATTCCATTCTTACCCATAGGTTTGGGCTTGAATTTTACTTTCCACTTGAAAGAAGCAGGCTATCACGGAAATATCTCTGTTAAGCATTAGTGTTCGCTGAACCAAGCTCAGATATCACATTAATTATCACTTCTTTTACATTATGTTATAAAAGTATAGTTCAGAGGTCCCGGGTTCGAATGCAGCATGCTGCCCTTAGACTTTTTCTCCCTAGGAGCCTCTACAACTCATTGTTCGGTGATGGGCAGTGTTGTCTAGCTAGAGAACACTGCTTGGAGGCCAGCTGAAAAATTGGAGAAGGCTCCGGCGGGCACAATGAATCTTTCACGTCGCAATGCAATAATCCCCTACACATAAGTATACTTCTTAAGGTATGTTTGTATATGTATCAAATAAAAAACTCTGGTGTGAAACACTCGCACAACTTTCCAATACTCGAATTGTAATTGACAAAAATTGCAAAAAAGTGAAAAATCCTTGAGTTAAGTGGTTCTTCCGGTCAATGAATTTTGACCGCTGACCTACTGTCGGATCCCAAGGTGACTCCCTAACGGAATATTAAGTTTGAACTTTCTGTGATTTTCTTTTCTGAACTATGCTGTTCATATACATACAGTCACATACACACCATTTGCGAAATACCACTTTTTTGGACTCGAGGGACTTCAAAACGGATATTTCCGGCAAAAACTCGATATCGAAAAGTTGGCACGATTACAATACTTGCTCTAAGATCATTCCCCTAATCATAAACAAGGAATTATAATTAATTTTATTTCCATTGGAGAGTTTTTTTAAGTTGAAAAGGCCGTGTGCCCGTTGGTTTGAGGTTTTGAAGAGGAAGGTTATAGTAGTCAACAGCTTAGAATATGTTGTTTATTTTGTTATGAAAGGGAATGATGGTTTCGCATGGATATTGTTTTGAGTGATTACAGTACTGTTAAGTTGTTGCCAACATAATAGTCGGTTAGTAGGATATCCAAATTAAATTTAAACGTTATTGATGAATAAGAACAACACTAGTTAGTTTTTTGTTTGAAATGAAGTAAGCAAAAATATAATTTCCTTAGATTTGTTGTAATTTAGAGCTGAGCATTGTTCTATTTTTTGGTTATTGTTATTAGGTTATCATATAAAACCAAGGAGTTGGAACTTTCTCGTAAAGTGATTCATTTTATTGACTATCCCGATTGTTTATGTTATTGTTTAGCTGTGGAACCGCATGAAGGCTACTGAGACTAAGAGAAAACTCACAGCAACAATTACTAGTTCAGTAGCACAGGTATTAAACGGAAAGTGGTAAGAGATATTAAATACTTTAGAATAGCAATAAGAAGGAAAAGTGTAATGTTTCCTTGCAGTGAGAGCAAGTTGAGTTATAATATTGCAGTAAAATGATTTCTATTTTTCTTATTCATATTATTGGAAGTAATTAACGCGTCTTCATTGCATTCTGATGGAAAATCGCTTTTAGCAACCTATATTTTCAGTTCATTAGTACTCACGACATGAAACATTTTGAATAATGTACACCATTTTTCACATTCCTGAACTTGAATAATTTCACCTTCCTGATCGTAATATGTTTAATTGTATTTAGTAGGAAGTACATTGCTGCTATTTACCATCATTAGATTGTTCTTGTTTATTTTGATGCGAACATTGCAGCCACACTTTTGTGATGCTTAGAATTAAAATAAAGTAAAATCATTTTTATTTAATCAGCCGGTTTTAACGTCCAGTTATTAAATTAGATCGTAAGCAGATTCTTCATCAAAAAAAAAAAAAAAGAAAAAAAAATAAAAGATCTAGTATTAATATTTTTCCAACAAATAAATTATCAGTTATATGCTGGGCTTCACTTAGGGAACTTCAGGGTACCAGTCATGCACATAAATACATGAGCAAATCGTGTCTTCTATTGAGAGTGTTTTGATTGATCCCAAAAATATTACTATACAACCCAAACGTTTACTATACAAATCCGTAGAAATTGAATTTTACACACATTTGTGTCTACTGAATTTTAAAATTTTTAGCCGCTGGTTTAAAGTAAAATAATTTATGACTGGAAATTTGTTTTTGTTTGTGCTTGCAAGCTACCGCCGCTTTATCTATTAATTTTTCTTTAAAATTATAACAG